>JAHHFK020002283.1:0-283801 GCA_024533555.2 Aedes koreicus
ACCCGAGTGGAGTCTGAGTTCAAATAGAAAACTTCATATGATGTTGTGATGTTGCGAATAATTATTACTCAGGATGCTGTCTTTTTGGTCGTTTTAACGGTTAAAAGGTCAAAATTGATTGCAGAAATTTATTCCTGTGACATCAAATTTAAAACTGATCCTGCTATCAGTGAGAGCAAATTGAAAAGTCAATTTGCTGCACTTTTTTTTCTGCTGATAGCAAAATGAGTATTCCAATTGATGTTCTGTCAAGACAATGAAAACACAACTACTTTTCTTAAAGAAAATTTTAACCTAAGTGAAGGCATGGTTGGCAAACTGAAAACTAAATTTGATGTCAAATTTGACAATTGCAAAGTGAAATCAAATTTTGAATTCAATTTGTTGTTGATATCAGAAATAAGTTTTGAATTGCTATTTTTATGATGTTAGACTTTATTCGGAAAGTAAGCAAAAGCTCTGCTGCTATTATTTCCAGTTGTTAACATAAAACCTAGGCATAATGTTCCAGTGTAGCCGAAGGGGCCCGATTTGCAATGTTTACTAGATTGAAACTTGTCTGAGTTGAGTTTCAGCTCATTTCTAGAAGTGGTGTGAATAATGTTCAGTTATAGTGAACCTAGCTGCCGATTAGGCTTAAAATCTGAAAAGCTTTTGAGCGGATTAAGTAAGCTCTTTTTAATTCCGACATATGTACTTATCCTTTGACAGATGCGCTTATTTCGTTTTTTAAAGACAACACATAGAGCTGTAGTACACGAAAACGTAAATCTGGCAAAGTTAAGCGTTGGCAGTGGTTTTGCCAGTAAGCACAAGTAGGATACAATTGACGTCTTATTATAACCGACTTGAAAATAAACAACTCAAACAACCCTAAAGCCTGTATTATTCTGTACCCCTGCCAAACAGAGCAGTATTCCTTCTATCTTAGAATAACTTTCAATTTCTGGGGTTGATTCATCATCGTTCGAAACTAACAAAGATCTCAGTTTGTTTACAATTCTACAACTTGGCTGTGTGAATTTCCCCAAGGTAGGCTATTATATAGGGATAAGAAAATCAACTGTTATAAGGAATCTAATTTATTTGACTCTTTTTTTTTTTCTGGAAAATGATGCACTCTAAAGTGTCATGAAACTCGTTGCTCCGTTAAATAGCGAAGGGAGGAGTTCGTTTCTCAACAACCGCAGACCAGTTTTTCTTCTCCTGTTTAATATCATGCCACTGCAAAATAAGTATGTTTGTAGCTTGCAATGCACCTCTGGGGCAAACTAATTCGACTTGGGTTTCCGTTGCGCTTTCACAACAAATTCTTTTGATTTCACGTGTCCAAATATAGCAGGGGAATGCCACTCAGAACCCTTTCATTCTACGGTTGCGGTTAGGCCTCTCCTACATACGTCCAGCCGACCTGAAATTGAAAAACACTGAATTAAACACAAGCAAAACCTGTTAACGATTGGGAACCCCAGCTTCTGTGTCTTCCGTTTAAAAGCAATGTTTAGGAATATGATCTTCATTTTCAGTTCCAGTGTTCGGAAAATTGCGCGTTGGCTCTCGCATCTTGAATTGATGAAACGAGCTGTTTTCGATTCAACGTGTTTTCATGCCAATACTTTCTTGAGGAGGAAAACATCTTACCTTATCAAGCTGAAGATATCTTACTTCAAATGGATTGCTAGTTAACAGTCAATTGGGACTACTTTGACCTCAACTACCTGTCAGCTGGAAGACCTCACCTCTCGCTTAACACAAAGAAAGGGCATGTGTTGTCGGTTCATTCCCTTCACTAACATTGATGGTGCTGTAAACGAACTTCTGGCTCCAAATCGACTGAAAATTTTCTGCCTCCCAGCTTGAACTGTAAACCATCCACTAACCGGTTCAGGTTCATTTCCAGACGCCTTGTTCTCAAACTCGAAAAGCAACAATGAGTACCAGACAACGGTAATAAGCCCTTTCTCGATGCTAGGCGAGACCTAACGATGGCATTATTGAATTTTATCTTCCACACACACTTTCTACACTACACATTCTGGTCGCATGAGCAGCGTGAAGCGTGCCTCATCGTCAGGCCAATCCGGTTCAGTTGCCGGTGAAGAACGAGCGAAGGTGGATTCTCGAGAGAAACGCACGAAATGAAAGCGTCGATTGTGATTTTGTGTGAGTTGTTTTTGAGGTTTTGTAGTCTCGTTGTTTTTGTTTTCCTCTTAGTTGCAGTCACTGTAAGTTATATGAACAGTTTACAATTGTGCTTAGCGATTAACAATGTTAACATCAGCCAACATCAAATATGCTTTGATGAATATGTGAAATCAGGAGAGATGTGCATTCCCATTACAAGAAAAATACACGTTTTAAAATGAGCGTGAAAGTTCAGACTGATAATTCAGACAGTAAAACAATGGTAAAATTAAGCCGTAGGGGACAGGATTGACTCAGGAATCGGTCGAAGAAGTATTTTCTGTAGTTAATTTGTTCATCTTCTCTGGAAATGGAGTATTAGTGAGCTTGGCATTAAATCTGCAGATTTTTGAATTTCAAAAAAAAAATGACAACATTTAGTTGGAAACTGGTGAAGAATTTTCACTAAGAGCAATAAGCGTTTTTCTTGGTTGACAGTGCCAGTTGTCACGAAACCTTCACGTTTTAGGCCACAGGTGCAAATCGCCTGCCGAACCAGGTATTTTTTTTGGGAAATTTGAACTTTTTTTTTCTGCTTAAACTTATCTTGAACCCTTCCTTTTCCGGTATCCGTATAAAACCTGGGAGCTGCTTGAAATCAGCCTTGACGTATGTTCCATCGTCCATTACGGCGCCATCAAACTTGGTCAACAAACTCGAGTACAGCTTACGCGCTCTTCCTTCGGCTATTGTGTTTTGCTTATCATCTCGATTTGGTGTCTTTGTAACCTTATATGTTGACAGTACGGCTCGTTTCTTTGCTCTTTGCACTGTTGTGTGGGACTTTCCCTATTTGTTTCCGATATCTCTGATGGAAAAGTTGGGATTGCGTTTGAAAATGCTGGCCTTTATTTTTCCAGTCGCTGCGGCTTCCTGGTTTCGGTTTCTTCCCGATCCCGGCTTCTGGACAGTCGTCAGACGTTCTCCGAACACTTTTATAACATTCGTCACGGTTGATTTGGCAATATAAAGTGATTTTGCCAGGTCGGCGTGTGAATGATTTGAATTTTGCTTATGCGCGAGCATAACTTTGATACGCTGCTCTTCTTGCTTCGACGCCATTTTGACAACTGAATAGAAAATGGCAAAAACAAAATAGAGTCAACATTTCGTACGCATACAGCCGCAAAATGAGGGGGGGTTTAAGTTGTTTAAATGCAAGGTTAAAAAAAACTACGTCATATTTGAGTCGACCACGGTTTTAATGTTACCCTTTAATGCAAGTTAATGAATTTAACGTTATCAAATAAAATTTAAAAAAAATAACACACACACTTGTATTTTTTTCTTTTGTTGTATCTTGATTATCGAGATTTTCAGACTCCAGCTGGTTCATCTCCCATCGTAGTCACTCAAATACCTCTTTGGGGGAATTTTCGTAACTTGTCCGGGGGTGATATTTGAACTCGTGACTTTGGCGTGAGAGGTATGGATGTTTACCACTACGTCGGGGTCACACCCAGACACACACACTAACACAGTCCTGAAAATTTAACCTTAACATATAAGTAAGTCAAACTACAGTCTAAGATTAATGTTAGTCAAAACACATAAGTATATTAGTTTCTGAAATTCTAGATTGCGCACGGCTTAAATGTCTCGAATCGGTACATTGGGTTGTCTACCTCTAGTCCGAAGTGAATCAAAAAGTTCTGATCTGACTCTACGGTGCTCAACACAGAACTAAATTACGTGATCTGCGTCCTGGTAACCTTGTCCACATTCACAGAGATTGCTGTATCCCAGCCCTACACGGCTTAAATGAGCGTTTAAAGAACAATGATTGGACAGGTGAGACTCACATTCAACCCCACACAGAAAAAAAGCGTTCCTGAAAATTAAAACGGACCGTGAAATAGTTCACGTTTTCAGGATTTTTCTCTTTAAACGTTATTTAGTTCATGATTACATGATTCAGCTCACGGTGTATTTTTGCTTGTTCTCGAATTCATGACTGCAGTTCACGCATCTGGGCTCGGATTTTTTCCGTGCATGAACCAACATTTTTTTTGACACCTTATTAGTGATAGAATGTAAAGGGTATTCCGATCAAAATTTGGTCAAACAGTAATTTGTGTGAGTCGATCAAAGTTTTTATTAATAATTCAAATTCTTTTTCTTTGTCAAGTTCAGTAAATACAGAATACAGGAGAAATATTCAGCTAAGCTTCCTTTTTACCGAATGCGAATTGCCGGGTCTTTCCTTTAACACATGCCATAAGATTTTGTACAGTCTCCTTGTCCACTTTATTCACCGCAGAACGCCAGTTTGCCTTGAACTGTTTCTCGCTCACAACAGCTTTTTGAGTCTTATTAACGGTCCGCTGGACGATGGCCCAATATTGTTTGATTGATCGGAGCTCTGGCGTGTTGGGGGGAGGGTTCTGGTCCTTGGGCACCACTTGAACGTTGCTGGCAGCATACCACTCCATGGCCTTTTTTCCCTAGTGGCAAGATGCCAAATCCGGTCAAAATAGAACGGAACAATTGTGTCGCTTCAGGAAATGCAGTAGACATTTTTGTAGGCACTCGGTCAGATAAATTTCCTGGCTGACGGTTCCGGTTGCAAGGTAAACGTAGCTCTTCAAGCCACAGGTACAGATGACCTGCCACACCAGATATTTCTTCGCGAACTTTGACAGTTTAGTGTGCTTGAAAATGTCTGCCACCTTTCCCCTTCCGGTGGCCGTATAAAATTCTTGTCCATGAAGCTGATTTCGCGATCGTGCTTTGGCCGACGTGTTTTGTTTATCGTCGCGATTTGGAGTCACCACTTTTTTGTAAGTCGACAGTCCAGCTCGTTATTTAGCTCTATCCACGGTTGAAGGCGCCTCTCCCAGCTTCTTTGCGACATCTCGGACGAAGAGGTTGGGGTTCCGCTCGAAACAACGGGCAACTCTTTTGTCGTCGCTGTGGCCTCCGCTTTCGATTTCCCCCCGATCTAGCTTTCCTGGCTGTCAACAAACGTTTACCGAATACTTTTGATACGTAAGTAACAGTTGATTTAGCCACATTCAACAATTTCGCCAACTTGGCGTGAGAGTAGCTTGGATTTTCGCCATGCACGTGAAAATTTTGATGCGTTGCTTCTCTTCCTTCGACGACATTTTGATAACTGAAATAATAATCTCAAAATCAAAATAGAGGCATGATGCTACACGCACACATCTTCAAAATGAGGAGTGTGCAAATTTTTTCAATGCACGACGAAAGGAAATGCGTCAAGTTTAAGTCGACCAAATTTTGATCGAAACACCCTCAAGCCATGCCAATGCCCTGAGTCTCCTTTACTCCATTTATACTGCCAGCTAACGAGTGATATCTGTCGATCATAAATATCACCTTCCATAGCGCCCACCTTTGCAAGCCAGTCCGCTTTCTTATTGCCTCATGTCTTTGAACAGTGATAAGGGACCGACACAAAGGTGATGATTAAAGAACGTAAAGATAAAGCACTAAGCAGACCTCGTATTTTAATAAGGAAATAAAAGGTGTATTTGGTCTTTAGTAGCACCGGAAGTCCAACTAATGGATTCATGTGCAATTTGGCTGATTCTGTCTAAAGGCTCACATCAAGCTTAGTTAGATATATTGAAATGGCTTTTAATAAAACATGTAGGTATATGAATTGATAAAATGACGTCGTCATTTCTAAGCATTGAATATATTTACACAAATAACTATTCCAAACATAGATGTTATATTCGAAAAAAAAATCCATCAATTTCATGATATCATTGTAATTTAAATGCCTGCCAATAAAATGATAGTGCAATCAAAAACAAACAGATGTAACACTCTAATTGATGCCCATCGTTCACTTAAAAAACGATTAATTTGAATACAAATAGTTGTCCAAGCCACCACTCAAAGCGCTCGCATCGACAATTATGACATTTTCCTCCTGACTGATTTCCTTGCACTAGCATCGCATGCAAGTGTGCGTGTGTTGGGATGTGTTTTGTTTTTTTTCTTTGTCAAAACAAAACATGGGCGCAAATGTGAATTTTTATTTTACTCTAATCGGGAAGGTAAAAACTGCCGAAAATGCTTCTTGAGTTTTCCCCGTGGCGTGGAAAGGTATGAAATTTATTGAGATTAATATTACCATTACTATTAATATTACAATTAGGTGCGCAACTAAGTTCTCGCTGTTTTTTTGGTGAAAAAGGAACTTTATTTTGAAAACAAAGGTTACAAACGAATTATTCAAAGTATTGCCCATCACTAGCTACGACTTTTTCCCATCTTTCTGGTAGAACGTGAATACCATTTCGATAGAACTGTTCGTCTTTTGATGCTATCCAAGAATCAAGCCATTTTGAGATGTCATCATATGAGTGGAATTGCTGACCAGTGAGACCATGTGCCATCGAACGGAACAAGTAATAATCGGACGGTGCAATATCAGGAGAATATGGCGGGTGGGGTAGGACTTCCCATTTGAGCGTTTCCAAGTAGGTTTTCACGGGTTTCGCAACGTGAGGTCGAGCGTTGTCATGCTGAAGAATCACTTTTTCGTGTCTGTGCTCGTATTGTGGCCGTTTTTCGTGCAGTGCTCGGCTCAATCGCATCAATTGAGTTCGATACCGTTCCCCGGTAATGGTTTCGTTTGGTTACAACAGTTCATAATAAATAACACCAACTTGGTCCCACCAAATACACAGCATAACCTTCGCAGCGTGAATATTCGGCCTAGGCGACGATGTTGAAGCATGCCCGGGCAGTCCTCATGAATGTTTCCGTTTTGGGTTACTGTAATGAATCCATTTTTCGTCACCCGTCACAATGCGATGTAGAAAACTCTTCCTTTTTTGCCGCTGGAGCAGTTGTTCACAGACGAAAAAACGACGCTCAACATCTCTTGGCTTCAAATCGTATGGAACCCAAGTTCCTTGCTTTTGAATCATTCCCAACGCATGCAATCGCTTAGAAACGGCTTGGCGGGAAACTTCTAATCCTGTACCAAGCTCTTCTTGCGTTTGACACGGATCCTCACCGAGCAATGCCTCCAATTCAGAGTCTTCGAAGTTTGTTGGCCTTCCTTCACGCGGACGTTCTTTCACTCAGAGCAACTTTTTGGAGCTCTCGATGTGCTTCAGCCACCGTTTTCTTCGAATGAAAGAAGAAAATCAACACTTCCCGCAAATGACGATTATTTGGCACGAAATCAGACATCTTCAAACAACCAAAATATTTAACACTAAACCAAAATCACTGATTTGGCAAAGCGGTTTGTTTACCATATGTCTGAGCTTAGTTTATGACGCTTGAGATGTACAACATTCGACCAGCACTTACTACTGGCGCCATCTATTGCTAAACAGCGGGAACTTAGTTGCGCACCTAATAGTACATAGTTACCCACAGTGGGTGAAATTTGCCAGTCAAGGGAGCCTGCGGTGGAGTTTGATGGAGGCGGACAAAAGGCGGTCGAAAAGCGGAAACTATGCTCCGACCATTTCAACTCGACAGCATACAAATACTGTTACAAGCCTGAGAAAGAGTAAGCAAAAAAGTAACTTAGTTGTTATCTATTATAAACATAGAATCAGTGTTTAGGCTACGTGGCCTTGGGTTCCTTGTCAGTGCGTTCAATCATGAATTGACTGAGGATGTAACGGAGGAGCACGCGTTCACCAATTTTCACTTATCTACGAACCTGCATGCTTGCTTCGAAATAAACGATTGACAGTCAAGCAAGCCTGAAGTAGTGTGCGTGTGTTTCATGGGCGCGCTCGTTGGCAGCTGTTGCGGCAGGCAAAACAATCAAACATGGTTGACACTGAAATGGGCAGAGAAGCCGTCAGATAGCGCTAGTGTTTTAACGTATCTAATTTTAAATTTATGACGATGTATTGTAAGGCAATTTGTTCTTAGTGTTACGTCTGTTTGTCTTTGTTGCAATATTAACTCAGCGTTAGGTATTGCATACTGCTTCAACGATTCCAGAGTAAGCCACTCAAAAGTATGGATCTGACGTTTGATTAATAGGTTTGCATACGAGATACAAATCCATCCTAAGCTTCGAAAAGTTTGTCATTTAATTTTGAATACTTTCTCATGAAGATGTTTTGATGAAAAATGTAGTTGAAGCTATAGTCAATCGCTTAGGAGCTTCCGAAAAATATGTATTGAAAAACGTATTATCTCTAAAACATTCAAGCACTTTTCCACTTCCAACACATTGAAATTGTCCAATTTATTGAAATTCCAGAACAAGGCGAAAACAATTTTCATCTAACAATTATTGTTTTTATGGGAAATAGAGCAAAAAGAAAATTTTCAAAAGAATTTACAAACAGATGCACTGCCAGGATCATGTTTGATTGTAATTGAAGTGAACATTAACGAAAACCCCATTTCCCTCCCCACAGCTTTCATCATAGCAACTTTAACTTGCGCAGATGACACCATAGAACCCGATGATAAACCATTTCGCGACATAAGGCACGTTGAATTTGACTGGCTGCTCACAAAGGTATTCTTATCATTCAAAATCCCGGACTTCTTCAACACACTTCAACTCATTCTATATCCAACCATCAGCGTGTGTTCGAAAAACATAAATCCAATGCTGTGATATCGCCATTCTCAGTGAAAATTCTCCTGGTATTGCTGTACGAAGCGACTAGCGATGCCAATGTACACACCCAAACTCAAACCAAGAACGAACTGCAATCCGTTCTGGAGCCGAATGGTGACATAGAGGCAACTCGAACCCTTTACCGACAGTGGCTGGACTCGGCAAAGGTACGGCTTAAGCCACAATACCGCTCTATGCTCAGTGTAAAACAAATCATTACAATTTTAAGGTTCCCAACGAAGAGTTCGACTTAGAGATTGCCACCAATTTATTTGTAGAAGAATACATCGACGTAATCACGAAGTACCGGATCATTTTGGATTACTACTACAGCGCAACGGTTGACAAAGTTCCATTTTCCAACCCAAAAGCAGCAGCTGAGATGATCAACAGCTGGGTGAACCAGACCACTTATGGTAGGATTCCACAACTTGTCACTGCTGGTAAATGCATCAAAAAAAAATCTGCGAACAGACCATGAGCAAGTTTTCAAACTTCTATTGCAGATGCTATTGAAGGATCAGTCATCACCTTGGTCAATGCCATCTACTACAGGGGCCTATGGACATATCCGTTCCCAGAAAACGGTCCAAGATCGACTTTCCATGGCATTCGGAATCAAGTACAGGCCGATTTCATGGAACAGAAAGGTCAGTTCTATTATGATGACTCCGCTATCCTGAATGCTCAGCTACTTCGGTTGTCATATCGAGGTGGCAAATTTGCCATGTACATTATTTTACCTCATGAGGGAAGCTCTATCGATGACGTCCTTGATCGTATCACTCCTAGCACACTTCACCAAGCACTGTTGAAAATGGACAGAAGCGATGTCAACGTTACGATTCCCAAGTTCAAGTTTGATTTCTCGGAAGAACTGATTCTACCTCTGCAAGACGTGAGTATTTTTAAATTTCACATTTCTCTATGCTTGCTAATTGGTAAAATTCATCAGATTGGAATTCGTGAGATTTTTTCCCAAAATGCCTCCCTTCCATTATTGGCCCGTGGTAAAGGAACTCAAAACAAAGTTCGTGTATCGCGAATCTTCCAGAAGGTCGGTATTTCCATCAACGAAAAAGGGAGTGAACCCTTTGCTGCTTCTGGTAAGATAATTTGGATAATTTGATAGTTAGTTTAACATTAATAAATCTCATCAAACCCAGGTGCAGACATAAATTCTGATTTGGTGACCAAGTTTGGAGGAGAAAGAACGGAGATCTTCAATGCCAACCGCCCTTTTGTGTTCTTCATCGAAGACGAAGACTTTGGGACTCTGCTCTTCGTCGGTCGGGTAGAAGACCCAAATAAGTGAGAGTTTTTGCGTTGAAAGATAAGCTGAATAAATAAAATAAGTTCAATGCATGTTTGACATCTGTGTGAAAATCCCAACCAAATATTTAATGATGAAAAAGCACGGTATAATATTTTTGGGAACGACTGAATAATCCAAGAAAAAACCATCTTATGTGTTGGTCAGGCAACTTATATTTTCATAAGCGTCCTTGTATTTTTCCCTTGAAGCTAGTGATTCATGGATAAATAAAAATGAACCGAATTGTCGAAGTCAGAGAAGCACACACAATTGTGGAATGACATCCTGTGTTAGGAACAAGTAGAACAAAGTAATAAAATGAGTTTGAGAATTCAGCTCAAAGAGCTTCACAAAAAAGGTTGATCACCTGAAACTGAAAATCGATCCAAAAGTGGCAATATACCAGTCAGCACTTGGGGACTCATCGTATGAATCGAGTGCATGAAACCTATGCAATGCGAAGACACGGATACTGAATACGTTCTAGATTGACGATGTGCGGTTCGAGCCGTCAACTGAAAACAAAAAAGACCTTACCCTACGACTGACAGAATGGTTGTCAGGTACAACGTCAGAAGATCTTGTGAATGTACTGCACGCTGGGTTCCGGTAATCGTTAGAAGGAAGTTGATTTTTAGTTTGCACTTTTGTTTAAGATACTCATTATGGGATCTCCAGGTGCACTTAGAATCGATCCAGACCCCATCAAATTTAAATGCCATTAAATGAGTTATCGGTGAACCCCAAATTTGAAACTTCGGTTGTGCTGTGCTAATTAAAACAATCAACTCAGTTTTGCCCGTAGGGAATTCCAAGAATTCGCACCTATCCACCTTGGTCTGTTAACACAACCTCTCTTCTGTGACCTTTGTGGCAACGCAGGGGTGAACATGGTCCCAAAACAAATACAAAAGTTACACTAATATTCCTTTCTTATTCCCATCTGACTGCAAGGACGTTCAACAGCGCCCGGTAGTCCTCAAGCGAGCGGACGGTTTCACGGACGACCCCGAAGAAGTGGCAGAAGAACTGGCGAGTGTTTAATGTGAAAGGTCGGTGACTTCCAGTAACCCTCCAGCGAAAGCGGCAGCTGAACTAGGGTCCATAGATTTTTCGCACAACAACGATGATTTGTACAACATCGACATCAACCTGAGTGAACCTCTGTGGGCTCTCGATAAAAGGCGAGGTGTCTCAACAGGCACAGATTGATCGGGTACCCTCTTCCGCCCCGTTTTTCTCTGTCTGTTAAAATTATACTCCTCAAGCTGCTGAACGATATCTTGTGCAGTGGCAAGTGTCTCGCCAGCTGGCGGAACACCATCGTCATTCCAATTCCGAAGATGAACTGCTAATATTCCGTAGAGAATGCTTTCCGGCCAACGTCGCTCACCAGCTGCACGGCGAAGCTCCTCGAGCGGATCACGACGGCTTATCGACAGGCGACAGTACGCTTTTCGTGCAGGACTCGTACTTTGCCGAGCTTGATAGGTCGCTGCCTACTACTGACGAGCACTGCCTGATAGCGTCTTTGGACCAGTCGAACGCGTACGACATCACTTGGCAACACGGCATATTGTGAACCCTGAAATCTTGGCTGCAGAATATCCTCTCGGAACGCACGTTCCAGATTTCCATAGGGGGACACATGTCTCGTGTGTACCCACTGGAGAATAAAGTACCACAAGGTTATGATTCTCTGTGACACTATTCCTCGTTGCGATGCAGCCAATTTTCCGTGTGCTGCCCGTCGGAGTCAATATTTTTTTTGTACGCGGACGACATCCTCCTTGTGGTATGAGGTGCAAACGGGGAAGGCTTGCACCGAAAACTGCAGACCGCTATCAAGGTTGTGGACAAGTGAGCGAAAAGCGTGTTGTACGCCATGTCTCGGACGAAGTCGCAGACATTCTACTGCAGGCCGAATGCGCGTCGAGAACCGGCGCAAGAAATCACCATCGATCGAACCCTCGTCCCGAAGACCACCATCTGATGACCCTGGGTGTCACGCTGGACTAAACGATGACGTTCAAGCCGCACTGCAATGAGTGGAAGAAAGCGTGCAATTCACGGCTACGGATCCTTCAGATGATCAGAGCGAAACACCCGCGTGGTAGCCGAGCAATCCTGCTGCAGGTGGGTTCAGCGCTAGTCACTGCGAAGCTTCGGAGTTGGGCAAGTTAGCCAGGCTAGTAGAGGCTGGAGACTCTATAGACCTCCACCTCAGCATTCAACAAAATGATCCGCTACGCTTCCGGAGCGTTTGTGGCCATAACCGAAATCATCGGGCAATCATTTCGGTTATGGCCGAAGCTGGAACTCTCTCTTTCAAATTATAGCTAAAAGCCGAACCAACAGCACCCTTCCACTGATCCGGCGAGCATCTCACCGTGTACTTGAAGTGACGAGTACCGAACTTCCCACTGTCGGCCATTAAATGAGACAGAGTGATCGTGTCTGGCACGCACGTAGACCGTCGATAGTATGGGAAGTAAAACAAAGTGTACGAGCCGGCACCGCTTAGAGTCCGTCCAGTCGTCCAACAGCTGCTTTTGACCAGATTCCACAGGTCGATGGTTGTCTCCACCGATGGCTCGAAAAGTGAAGACACTGTTGGAACGGCATTTTACACTACCGGCCGCACAGCCTTTCGAAAGCGTGCAGCGTTTTGTCGGCGGAGGCATACGCTATAAAGCGAGTTTCGTACCCGAATGTGCCAAAATGGTGATTTTCACATATTCACGGTTGTTGTCTGCTGGCCTTAAAATCAGGAAGGTCGAAGCAACCATGGATCCAGGAAGTCAAAAAGATATGTCGTTTTCGGTTTTAAACCTGGGTCAGGTCTGACTCTGACTCGCAATTACCGAACGAAAACGGATCCAGAGTCGAGTCAGTATGATGGTATTAGTGCAAAACATAAACATAAACAAACATGAACATTTTATTTTGACAGTTCATGTTTGTGTGTGTTGGTGAATCCAGGTTGGACCTCGAAAAAACTTGAGAGCGATCCTCATCGATGTTGGGTCGGATCCAGAGCGGATCCAGGTCCGACCCGATTGAATAAAAAAACGTTTTGACAGCTGTAAGGGCAGACCTAGGGCGAACCCAGTTCCGCACAGGCAATAACCGAAAACGACTATAGTGCGCAACAAACTCGTTTGCTTCTGTTGAATTCCAATATAGACTGGGATCTACGAAAACACCCAGGCCGATCGACTAGAGAACAAACCGCCGTAGGTATGCCTATTCCGGGCGAAGACGCCATGGGTCGTCCGAGGTCAGTTCGGATTCCGAGGATTATAACTGCCATCAAGAGGAAGATTTGGACGAATCCACTGCGTTTAATGAGAAAAATGGCGAAGGAACACGGGATCAGCGACTTCACGCCACGGAAGATCGTAAAGAAAGAGTTGGGGGAGAAGTTGAGGGCACGGAAAAAAACTCACATTATTACCAACCGCATCGGGGAGCTACGAGTCGAGTGATGTATGAAAATCTTGAACTTCTCCAAGCGAAAAAAAACGGTAATCCTATTCACCGACGAGAGCATGTTAACCGTCGATCCCGATTCATATTCCAGAACCGATCGCTATATTAGTTCGCTCCAGGTCAAATATGTAGTCGACAAGCATAAAAACGAGTATCTGACCAAGCATCTTGCTAGCGTTATGATTATTAGATTGGTGGCTTCCTATGGCAAAAAATGAACTCGGTGTGCATTCCAGAAGGCGACAAAGTAAACACGGAGGTCTACATTGGTATCTAAAGTAAGCTCTTTTATGGATCAAAGCCAAATTTCAATAAGATGGAGCTCCGCTCCACACCAAAAACCGCACTCAGAAGCGGTTGCATGGACATCTGCCGTTTTGACGAAGGATATGTGGCCGTCATCCAGCCCCGATCTTAATCTTCTGAATAACTCAGTATGGCGCGTCGGTCATGAAGGCCAAGGCCTGTCCTTAGTAGCACTTGTGACTAATGCTACACATTTAAAAAATAATAACTGGTTGCACAATGGTTACAATAAAGACGCATGTAATATGTTAGGTTAACACAGGATGAAATATGGTTATCTGTTCGTTATCTGGAAACAAAAGTTATGAAAAGTTGCGCAATAGTTACCAAGTGATAAAGTTGTGATCTTTTAATTAAACTTTCAAAGGTTTTTTAGTTGCGATATAGTTTTTGCTTAGTTACGTTAGAACTAAAACCTTTATAGTCAGATATTAACCGTTATGGAACAAATATTATTCAATGGTGTTCATTTATTGACGACTATGGGATAAACGATAATGGATCGTAAGAATTTTATTCAAGAAAAAGATAGGCGATTGTGAAAGAATATAAAACAGAATTTGGAACCGTAGGTGGAACAGTAGGTAGAGCAGTCATCTATAGACTTAATGATACGGACCCCATGTCCATAGGTTCTTCGTCCGGAATGATTCGATCAGTCTTGATCGTTGCTGCTGATTTGCTTTTGGAACATGGTTGATCCATGTTTATGTTACGAGGTGGACCGGGAGCACGCAAATCATCGAGAGCTTCAAGAGCTGGTGGAGCCTTTTAAAGACTGGAGGTTTAAATCAACTTTCGTTAGCAAGCTAACAAATCGATAACTCTTTGATTGAAACGCCGGTCGCCTTTTTTTCTCGGTTTGTGCGTGTCCCCCAATCCACTCGTAGAGCATCCTCGGAATCGGTTATCTAATCCAATCATTTCCTCCGCCTCTTGATATTTTTGTGCACGTCCTACCAGCTTAAAATTCTGTTTCTTTCATGTTTGTTTGTCTTTTACCGAATCTTCATTTTTGGAGAGCAATACTAAGTTGTTAGGCGACCAATAAGCAAATTTATCCTGTGCCCAATGTTCAGGAACTGCTGGTAAGAAAGGCATTGCCCTTTTCGACTTTTGCGCTTGCATAATGCAGAACGACATTATTTTTTTGGATATTGAACGAGCTGCTTGATACAACTATTTCGTCTCTTTGATTTTTACGTCGAAGCTTGTTCAAGTTTAACATTGCATAAGGTCCTAAGTAACAAAATAAACAAAACCGAGTTTATTCCCGATATGCATACCAAAACAATGCTTTTCTATGTATCACTTGGAAGTTTTAAAAATATATATATATTATATCGACAATAACAAAACGTCCAATATACAATCCGTCATATAAAGCACAGCTCTGTTACATCGGTCATCTGTCAGACGATTGTCCAATGTAACACGTCAATCAAAAATTTTGACCGGTGTACATTGGACCCTTCTTCTTTCTTAGCGTTTCAAGCTTATTGCTTTCGCAATTAGCTTATTGCTTGCTCTCAACTTAGTGTTCTAAATGCACTTCCAAAGTTATTAATCGAGAGCTTTCGATGCCAATTACCATTTTTGCATTAGTATGATTGTTTGGCAAGTATAATCATACCCTATGCCCAGGGAGTCGAGAAATTTTCCTTAACGAAAAATTCCTAGACCAGACCGGGAATCGAACCCAGTCACCTCCAGCAGGGTGTTGCTTTGTAGCCACGCCTTTACCGACTGAGCTAAGGGAGGACCCTACATTGGACCCACATTTCGTTTTTTCCTGTTTTTTCGCTAATCAAGTATTCGACGGAAAAATGTGAAAAACGGTAGAAATAAATTTGTTTCGTTCCTTGAAGATGTTCCGAAATGATAATATCCAGCGATGGATCGGTAAAAGTATTTATTTATGGTAAGTTTTCAATAATGTATATTTTTATCAACCTCGTAGATGCTGCAGATCAAATTGAAAAACATCAGCACAACGATCACACTTATTTTCGGAAGTCTAAGAGGAAACGTTACTTGGCGGATAATACATCTGAATATTCGGCTACAAAATTAGAGGATTTAAGAAAACAATTGCCTTACATAAAGCAGAAGGCATACTATGATACATTCTTGAAATCTATAATTTAATCAAAAGGAGGCCGAAAATCTAAAAATTCGATCAAGGATCAGTTTGATGCGGACTTGGACGCTCCCAACTATGACGATTAAAGGGTGTATTCGATAAAAATGGCACACACATATAAACTCATCAAAATTAAACTGATTATCGGATTTTCTTGAAATTTTCAGTGAATGAAGAACTACTAATGAGTTTTGATTTACAACATTTGTTTTATTCAATTTCGTCTCCCATCCCGAATGCCCGCACCTTCCTTTTCACTCCACCCATTAAATTTTGTACATCCGATTTTTCCAGTGTTTTTGTTGTTTTTACCCAAATTTTCTTCAATTCTAGCTCTGTTTTTATAGTTTTGGGATGTTTGTGAAGTTCCGTTTTCATAATTGCCCAGAATTTTTCAATTGGACGAAGTTCCGGTGAATTTGGTGGGTTCATATCCTTTGGCACAAAATTGACTCCGTTGGCTCGGTACCACTCCAATACGTTTCGAGCGTAGTGGCAGGATGCTAGATCAGGCCAAAACAGATTTGATCCTTTGTGCTTCTTAATGTATGGCAAGAGACGCTTCTTAAGGCACTCTTCCGTGTAAATCGCACCGTTTATTGTTCCGGAAGTGATGAAGGGAGCACTTATTTCACCACATCCGCAAGTCGCCTGCCAGATTAGAAACTTCTTTGCAAATTTCGATAGTTTCTTCTTTCGAACATCCTCCGGAACATCGAATTTCGACTTGGCAACGAAATATTCTTGCCCAGGAAGTTGACGGAAGTCGGCCTTGACATATGTTTCGTCATCCATCACGATGCAACCGGATTTGGTGAGCAGCTTCGTGTAAAGTTTCCGGGCGCGGGTTTTCGCAGTGATGTCTTGTTTTTCATTCCGGTTTGGGGCTTTTTGCACTTTGTAAACATGTAACCCAGCACGCTTCATGGTTTTCTGCACAAAACCGACTGACACCTTAGACTTTTTAGCGACATCTCGAATTGACATGTTTGGACGGCTCTTGAATTGTTGTACGACTTTCCTGGCCATTTTACTGTCCATTGGACCACTTTTACGACCACTCCCTTCCTTCCTTTGGACACTCAGACGCTCCTTGAAGGTTCTTATTACACGAGACACAGTTGCATTTGCAATTCCAAGCCTTTTAGCAATCCACCGGTGGGACGCCCCTGGATTTTGATTGTGAGTGCACAAAATTTTCTCACGGACAATTTCTTGTTTCGACGACATGACTGGAACTACTGAATGTATAACTATGAAACTTGGCAGATGTAAATAATACACTATGGACAAGATTTACTCAAGTTTCTAGGTTTTTTACTCATACGATTCAAAAGTTACAGATTTTCTGTGTGCCATTTTTATCGAATACACCCTTTAATTAAGTAGTAATTTTATTTTAAAATCACATTGTACTTCTGAATTGATTAAATACTAAAACATTCATTCTTAAAGGAAAAAAATGCACAAATCTGTACATATTGTAATAAACTGTTATTATTTGAGCTGTTTTTCTTCTGCAACTTATAAGGTATTACACTGATTCGGCATAATTCACTACAGTTTACCCTCTTCAATCCATCTTTCTCAAGCTTTTTCTAGTTATTTTTCTTCATTATTCTGACGGGTGTGATGAAAATGAGTACCGGTAATCCATTTATTCCTCAAATATACCCTGAGAAGACCAAGTCAATTCTTCACCAAGTGATCTGTGTAAGGAATTCGGGATTATATCGGTAGCACTATATTTCTACTAAAAGGGTGTGTGCCACATAACATCGGGCCCGACATTGGGGCAGTCATTTAACAGGCCCATGTGATAATATGTTTTAAATTGATTGGAATTTAATTTTTGAGCAAAGAACACAAAGTACAAGGTCTAAAATGTTAAAAAAAAATTGTAATGTTTCAACTTAAGATAAATAACATGAGGAGAAACTGCAGCAATGTGGTTTTGCTTATATTGCTGTTGCTTTCACTTGTTAGGCGCCCGCTTCCTATCAAAGTGTCATCTATAAAACGAGCAATTTACTATTCTAAAACAGTATATAGACATTTAACATCATTTAAAAGAAAGGTATTTAACTGATTTTCATTATTCACTCAAGAAGGTCCAATGTCCGTTAAAAATAATCAAAGGACCAATCCAACAGGTCCAATCTACAAATGCAAATGCAATAGGTCCTAAGTACCAAATGTATTGATTACACTAGTCGGCAGTGTTTCACTCCCTTCAAGTATATATGTTGAATTTTATAGATTTCGCTACGCTAAATTCAAATATGGGCTCAGAAATGCTGTAACACGTCCAGCTTTTGAGAAAAATGTGATTTAAATTCACGTATTTCCGTAGTAATATGATCTACCTCATCAACAACCAGAATATTGGCTCTGCCCTTTGCAAGTTGGATGTGGATTTTATGGAATGGCCCTCCCTGAATCCATTCATGAACACAGATTTTTCGTAACACGTAAGATTGGTGAAATAAACCGGGTTTTCATTCACAAAATTACGAATTTTCATAAAAATCAAGATTTCCTATTTTGAAAACATGAATTTCAGCTCCGCCCTTTGAATGTTGGGTTTGGATTTTATGAAATAAACCTCCCTGAATCCATTCGTTATCACAGATTTTTTGTAACACGTAAGATTAATGAAATAAACCGGGATTTCATTCACAAAATTACGAAACAACAATGCTTTGTGTAGCCTCCTTGAAGCCCAGTGAGCAATGCCACTACCTTAAGGTCTTCACAGAGATTCCACTGGTGTTCCGAATATTTGATCTTTTCCAAATGTGTTTTTATGTTCTCATAAGTTTCCTTCATGTGAGCTGCAAATGCAACTGGCACTGAAGAATACTTATTTCCATTGTGCAGTAACACTGCCTTCAAGCTTTTGCTTGAAGCGTCGATGAAGAGCCTCCAGTCAGTTGCGTGATACTCTAACTGTAGCTCTTCCATTAAACCTTCGATGTTGTTGCAAAAGACAAGATCACCGTCCATCGAAAAATATTTAATGTTATCTGAATGTCTCTTCTTATAAGATGACACCTTTACATCTTTTTCCAGGACATTCCACTGCTTTAGCCTTGGAGTGCAATGTTGGCCTTGATGGGTATTCGATGTTATACTTCAAAGCTTTGGAAAATCCATGAATTTTTGTCAAACAAAAGTAACAATCGCTCATGTGATTGGTTGGATTAGTCCACACCATAGGTTTGGCAAAAGGTAAGCCTTTGAGCGTACACAGAAAAAAATAATTAATTTTAACAAGCGCGTAAAATTTCCACTCGTTTAATTCTAAGCCACAGGAGGCGTAATCAATGAAATTGTTTGCAATCTTTCATGTGCCATACAACAATGTTCGCAGTCTTTCATACAACAGGCTAGATTCAGGCGTTATGCGACTTAACTTTACATGAAATATCCTATTATTTTCTGACAAATCTAGCATTCCTTTTATGTGCATTAGAAAACGCAAAAAATGCAATGTTTCTTTTTATCTGTGTACCTTTCATCCAACCAAGTAATGTTCGGTAGCATGAGCAACAGGAGTATGTTGTGACTAACACAGAGTCTTTTGTCTCTGTCAATTCTTTTGTTTTTTGAGTGTTTGCGTGTTTTAATGCTGTCTTGCTCACTCCTATCCTAACTTAAAAATACGGCACTGCTGAATAGAGTATTTAATGAGGCGTTTCTGAAGGGCTCTGTGCAGATGACTTTTGAATTAATGAATGAACTTTGAAGGTCTTCAGTTCCCAAACTGCTGTAAGAAGCAACATCAATATACTCAATATACTCAAAGAGGCACAGCTAAAGGGATCGTTCATAAATTACGTTATGCTTTGAGAGGGAGGTGGGGGGGGGGGGTTGGTTTTAAAAAGTGACGATGCATACAAAATTTTTCAAAAATCCATACAAAAAATGTGATAAAGAAAGGAGGGGGTTAAAAATCTGTATTTTTGAGCGACGTAATTAATGGACGGGTCTTGATTTTCATGAAAACTCGTATTTTTGTGAATGTAAACCCGGTTTTTACATCAACCTTACGTGTTACGAAAAATCCGTGTTCACGAATGAATTCAGGGAGGTCCATTTCATAAAATCCAAGCCCAACATTCAAAGGGTGGAGCTGAAATTCATGTTTTCAAAATAGGAAATCTTGGTTTTTTCATGAAAATTCGTAATTTTGTGAATGAAAACCCGGTTTATTTCATCAATCTTACACCGATAAAAAGGAACATTGAATTTTCTGCGTAATCTAATGCACATAAAGGGAATGCTAGATTTGGCAGAAATTAATGGGATATTTCATGTAAACTTAATCCAGATAACGCCTGAATCTAGACAGTGGTATAAAAGACTGCAAACATTGTTGTATGGCGCATGGAAGATTGCATACAATTTCGTTGTTTACGCCTCATTTGGCTTGAAATTAAGCGAGGGGAAATTTTACACGCTTGTTAAAATTAATTATTTTTTTCTGTGCACGTGTTGCGAAAAATCTTTGTTCACGAATGGATTCAGGGAGGTCCATTCCATAAAATCCAAGTCCAACTTGCAAAGGGCAGAGCCAATATTCTGGTTGTTGCTTAGGTAGATCATATTACTACGGAAGTACGTGTTTTTGTGAGTTTAAATCACATGTTTCTCAAAAACTGGACGTGTTACAGCATTTCTGAGCCCATATTTGGATTCAGCGTAGCAAAATCTATAAAATCCAACCAGAAATGCCGACGGGAGCGAAAAAAGTTCCGATTTTGCCGACTAGTGTTACAAGCCTAGAACCCACGTAAACCTTAAAAGTTGTATTTCCATTGCATTCTTCATCACGTTTTACATCAAAACCCATACAAAAATATTAAAAATAAAAACACATTTGAGTTTAAATAACGATTTAGAAATAGATTTTAATTTTTCAACCTTATTTTCCTCGATATGACACAAATGTTACAAAGGACCTTATGCAATGTTTAGCTTGTGGTTACCTCCAAACGTCAAAGCAATCGAGCAACACTGTAATACTGAAACAATATTGTAGATATTGAAAATAGGTGGCTGTGTAACAAAAAAAAGAAGGAGCGGTTTTTTTTTTTGTGCACGGTATTATTTTTTTATATATACAGACAAACCAAGCTTTTTTTTTTTTTTTAGTAATGTATTTAAATAAAGATGTAAATAAAAAATATTTTTATAAGGAGTGTATCGAAAAGTAGTTATAAACATTCGATGCGTTATTACGCATAAACTACTGTATATATTTTTAGCGTGTAAGCGCCATTTGCTTTGTTTACATGTCAAAAATGATTATTCGGTTCATTCATTTCCGTTGATAAAGTTGTATTCAAAATGTCGCGAATTGAATTTGAGACTAAAAAGAAAATTCTGCACACTTGGTGCACCGAAAAGGGTGTTACTTACAACCAGATTGCGAAAAGAGTAAATGTTCACCCGGCAAGTGTAAAACGCATCATCGAAAAGTTTGGTAAGGAGTGCTCCCTCAAGGATTTACCAAGAAGTGGCCGGAAACCCGGCTCCAGCAACCCCGATTTGGACCAAAAAGTTGTGGATTATATTCAACGGAACAAATCTGCCTCTACTCGCGATCTAGCCAAGAAGTTCAGGACCAGCATCGGAATGATTCAACGAATCAAGCGCAGGAATGACTTGAAGACGTACAAAAAGCAGAAAGTGCCCAAACAAACTCCGGAACAAAAGTCTCGTGCCAAAACCAGGGCTCGAAAGCTGTACAGCTGCATTTTGGACAATGTCGACCAGTGCATTTTGATGGATGACGAAACATACGTTAAAGAAGATTCAAGAACGCTACCGGGGCCGCAGTTTTATACTAAATCTGTTGGGGAACGTGTGCCAACCGCAGATACGACTGTTGCGATGGAGAAATTCGGTCAGAAGGTGCTCATTTGGCAAGCTATTTGCACATGTGGCTTGCGTTCTTCAATTTTCTATACAAAAGGAACTATAAATGCTGAGATTTATCAAAAGGAATGTTTGAAGAACAGGTTGCTACCATTGTATAGAAAGCACCAGTCCCCTCCTCTCTTCTGGCCAGATTTGGCATCGGCACATTACGCCAAATCCACTCTACAGTGGCTGACGGAGAATAACATCAAGTTCGTAGAAAAAGACATCAACCCACCAAACTGTCCCCAGTTGCGACCGATCGAACGCTATTGGGCAATAGTTAAGCGTATATTTAAGAAGGATGGTACAGTGTCCCAAAACATGACCGATTTTAAGAAAAATTGGGCAGCGGCATCCAGGAAGTGCACAAAGGTCACTGTGCAGAATTTGATGGCAGGTGTCAAATCAAAGGTACGGGCATTCTACAGAAATGAACATGATGACTAGTTTTTCCGTTTGGATCTTTTGTAAACATGTTAAGCTATAATAAACTGAAATAGTATGTTAATTTTAACCATGTTTTCATGCCTATTTTATTATTTGGAAGTTTATAACTACTTTTCGATACACTCCTTATTACATGTAACCAGAAAAAAAAACAAAAATTGTGATTTGATGTGCCTTTTCAAAAAAAATGGCGTTTTTAATATTTTTGTGTTTTTCATACTTTTTTCTTTTGAAATTGTTTTGAAAAAGTTGGAATTAATAAAAATTAAAAGAAAAAAAAAAATTTTTTTTTTTTTTGAATTTTTTTTAATTTTGTGGTTTTTTTGGGGGTGTTGTTTGGGGGGGTGGGGGGGGGGGGGTTTTTTTTTTGAGCCCAGAAGAAAATTCGCCGAGATGATAGACGGCTTGAAAAAGCGAAAAGTTGGGCCCGAAAGCTGTTTGACATACGTGAAGGCTGACTTTTCACTAATTCCTGGTAATAAATTCTACACTACGAAAGACAGACAAAGCCTAGACTATAAGTTTAAAGAGTAGCAGATAATTTGCGAAAAAATGTCTCGTTTGGCATGCCATCTGTACGTGCGGTAAAATCAGCCAACCATTCATCTCTTTCGGGAATATTAACAGTGAAATCAACATCAAAGAGTGCCTTCAAAAACGGTTATTGCCACCAGTGCTGCTATATTTCGACGATTTAAAACAACCATAAAAACTGGAAACATTTCAATCACAAGCTTACCTTGTTTTCTTCACAACTAATCTAGGCATCATCGCTTTTAACATTTCAAAGCATGTATCTCTTTTGCTTTGGCAAAAATTAAATTCGAAGGCTCGTCTCACTCACCACAGCTGCTGTTGACTTTCTACTTTGTTATTTTAACTCTGACATAGTAACGATTTGATACTCATTTCTCTTGCTGTCAATTTCATCGCCTTATTAAGTCTTTTATTGGTCACTGACTAAGAGCTTCGAAAAATTCAATTGAAAAATGGAGGTTCCTAAAACGTCAACCGGAAAACCGCGGAAGCGAAATGCAGATAAACCCTCGTTGACTGCAAGTGCTGCCAAGTTCGTTTCACGAGACGTTTTCAAGGCCATTTGCAGAATCGCCGTAGAAAGTTAGTGAAATTACAAATTCAAACTAACTTCGATATCGGTTATTTAATAAGGCACCTAGGAACCAAACACACTGGTGTGGCTAAACAAAAAGTAATAGTACGGGAAAAGTAATGTCATTGTGGTACCCTGAGACATTAATCCTCCGAACTGTCCTGAGCTTCGACCTATCTAGAAATTTTTGGGTAATAATGAAGGCTGATAGTTGGTAAATGGAAGGAGAGTCGAAATCGGTTCAAAACTTCAAGCAGAAGTGGACAAAAGCTCACAAAACAAGAGCAGAGAAGCTTGTCCAAACCTTGATGGCCGGAGTCAAGCCAAAGGTCCGATAGTTTGGGCGTGAGGGTGAAATTAAAATCTATTACTGCAAAAGTGTAAAGGCCGGCGTCGGTGGTGTAGTGATAAGCGTGACTGCTTCTTGGCACCCCAGTGGGTCTGGGTTCAATCCCAGTCGACTTCGGTGGTTTTTCTGAGCCAAAAAAATCTGGTCACGTCTTCCTTCGGAAGGGAAGTAAAGCCGTTGGTCCCGGCTCATATTCATGAGTCGTTAGGTAGGGTCCAGGTGGTGGAGTCGTCTTCCTGGCGTCGGTGATTGTCAACATGTGAGGAAATAGGCCGACGTAAAATGAAGAAAAAAAAGGGTATAGTGATATACTTGAGGAAAATAAATGTTGAGAAAAAGATTTGTTTGGATTTCTGTAAAACCTATAACGTTCGTGTGATGATACAAAATTTATTTCCGGACACGCTTTACCATAAAAAAAAAAACAGTTTTTTAGTATACAATTCAGAATATAAATAACTTTTCTATCATATTAAGGTCAACATTACCAATATGTCTTCATGCAGTGCATATATGGTGGAACCGAGCTTGAACTGTTACATAAAATTCTCATAAATTGTGACAATATATTTTTACATAAAAAATGTTCTGTCTTCCATATATCGAATACTTTGTCAATATGTGAGGTCCTGCTGGTTATACTTGATACTCGATCACAATTGTTCGCATTTTATGTATTTAGATTAACTCAAAGTAAACACTTTGCAATAATTGCAAAAGCATTAAAATGATTTGTATATTGATAAATCTTAAAAGAAATCATATTTCCCTTAAAAAAATATCTGCCATGCTCGCACACCGTATTGCTTTTTTCAGATGAATTTTGACTAAAACATACAACAAACATCGTAAAATTTTGCAAGAAGATCTTTACTCCTATTCAGAGGAATTTTCGCATGATCTTCATCCCGGTGTAACTTTCACATCTCCTCAGCCCAGCTTTCACCCAATCTCACGAATGCGAATTTTTATAGTTTCTATCGAACAGGAGTCGAAACAGTTTTTGAGAAATCCCTTACAAAACATTGGCATACGCTTCCAGCGAATCTCTAACGATGACAATTCCAGTTTCACTCGATTTAACCCTCGAATGCAGATCAACGACGGGTTATTCCCATCGTTGAAAAGTTATTCCCATCCAGTCAGCCATACTGGTTTGGTCCACCTTCTCAGCAATCAAATTTCAATACGATGCTGCCCGCTGCGCTGATGCGATCGTTGAAACTGTTTAGCCCGTATCACTCAGTGGCTAGGTATGGGAGACACTCATCTTTCTACACTACCACTAATTGGTCACATAAGCCGCCTGAAACATTCTGCATCGTCGAATCAATCTGAGTCAGTTGACGCTGAAGACCGAACGAAGGAGGATCCTCGGAAAGAATCGCTGAGGCGCATACAAAATGAGACCGTTAATTGTGATTTTGTGTAAGTGTTGAAGCATAGTTCCTTTTATTCTTCGAGTGATAGCGAAAGTGTTATTTTAAGTGATCGGCAGTTTGGGCGAAATGGGTTTTCAATCTGAACGACATATTAACAGCTAAAATCAAACATGTTGTATTAGAATATAACTACAATCTGGAAGCGCGAAGAACCATTTCTGAGTCAATTTTGTTTAAATTTGAAGAGATTAACTGTTTTTGTTGATAAGACAGTCTCTAGCCACATTAACGGTCGTTTGGTGTTTATTTGACCTGAAATTCTAGAGGTTACTGATCGCTTGTTCAGGCAACAGAGTAGTGCGGAAGTTATTCGTTCGAAAATGATGACTTAGATATTGAACAAAAAAAAAGTTCATTATCACCCTTCCACACAAAATCTGCGAAAATATTGTGATTTCCCTGTGATATCTTGTAGCTAGTCCAACGAACTATCTTTTGTCGTGCTCAAACCGCACACAGCAAACCGGTCATTCTGGTTCTTTCGCGCTGCGTGCGCTTACCGGTAGACAGTCTTCTGTAACCTCCATTCGTCGATCGGTGGCGTTTTCGATGTTTTTGAGTTCAGCTGTAAATCGGGTTCCTACTTTACGGAAGCTGGGATTCCCCCAGCAAAACTGGTGAAGTGCGATAATGAGCATATACAGTGATGGCGATGATCGTGAACCGGCTTGAGAGTGTGTATGTCTGTGTCACTTCGATCGCTGGTTTACTGCCGGTAGTGATGTTGACGTAAATTCCCAGCATTTGGTGATGATCTTTGTTGTGTTGTGTCATCAATGCCAGCAATATAAACATTCGTTTAATGTGCTTTTTTTTTTTGTGTGGGTTTTGTGATTTTTTGGTTGAGAAAGAGTTTGAACAAACATAATCTGACGAGAATCTTGACCTTTTTGGGTTCTCAATACATTGGGTTATTATTTACCCTGCTCTTTGTCATTATATATCGTTGAAATGTTATTTGCATTATTTTGAAAAATAAACATCTTTTTTAAAAGGTCATGTTTAAATTTTTTGATTTTTCTTTTTTTTTTTAAAAGTTTTATATTTATATATAAAAATATATTCTTTTGCAATTGGTTGTTAATCTAAGACAAACTTCTGCTATTTTTTTTGTTTTTTTTTTTAATTGCATCAGTGTGATGGAGGGGGAGCCGGTAATTGATCATGTCGTCGATGAGGTTGTTTATGTTGTTGTTTATTTTGACTACTCTGAGGAGAAAAAAAAACTAATTTTTTTCTTATATTATATAAAATTATAATTTTTTTATTTATTTTTATTGGTGTGTGGGGGAGGGGGGGAAGTAACATTGCCAGAACCATCCTGTTTTATTAAGTTTTATTAAGGTTTTATCAAAGCCACTAGAAATCAATTTGGTTTTATTATGACACCAAGAGGTGCCAATAAGTTTCATATTTTAGTCAGGTTTATGAGAACCTACACAGCTTGTTTACAACGATCTTAAAACCTTGTTTCTCAAATTCCTTTTACTCCTATCAAAGGTTTTATTTCGACTTTATGAACTCGTAAAATGCTGTATTGACATGCCGTTTTAGGACTCATTGATATTATCTTGTTATGGTCTGCTGAAAAATCATTTTAAAACCATTTTGCATCCAGTAAATGCATTTAACGGCAAATTGGCATTGAAGGAAGTCACCATAAGACCAAATAGTTTTATAATAGTCATTGCGAAGAAAAATTGGCTTTATGGCAAAACTGTGATTTTTTTCCAATCGCCATATTGAAATATAAGAAATAATTGAAATGTGGAAAAATAAATGCATCAAATTTTCAATGGTATGCAAATAAACTGTAGATCGGAGAACATTTTCAGCATGTTTTAGATAATCTCATTCAATTCCAAGCACTTTTCAGGAAATTCATGATTAATTTATCAAATGTATTTGTTTTAATCTCATTTTTGTTGGGGTAAATTCGCATAATTTCCGAGGCGCATTAATTTTCGGCTCTTATCGTGCCTATATTCACCATAAAAACAAATGCGCATATAATTTGGAGCATAATACGCAGTAGAAAACACAATTTATTTTGGATATTTTGCTATCAAACAAAATTTCCCGCAACACTAGATTTTTTTTTTTACTGCCTAATGAATCAGAAGAGAAGAGAATCGAACAAAGCAGAACAACAAAAAACAACCTTGATTTCACAGTGAAGTTTGACAGCTGTGGCCATTTGGCCACATTCTGGTTTTCATGGCAGCCAATAGGCTTTATGAAGGTTCTCAAGTGGTCATAACATCTTTCACTAGAATATTTTTTAAAATCTTAATGTTCTTATAAAGGTTTTATTAACTTGTTTTCACAACTGTCTATAGAGTTGGCCATTTTGTACAAATTTCGGCTTTAGCGAAGCATAGAGGAGGTATTGGTAGAAAAAAACAGTTTTGGTTGCAGTTTTATCAACAAAGCCGGGAGAAGTGGTATACGGCTGGAATAAAACTAAAATTGTTACTTGGAGAGACACAAATCAAAAAAAAATTGCAAAAATAAATTATTGGAGATATTAAAATATTTTTCAAAATATTCGCCACAATAGTTGTCTAGGTGGCAGTACTAATACAGATGGATTGTAGACATAGCAAATCAACATAAGGACTGTTCATTAAAGAAAGTGGACACCTGTTTCTCATAAATTTGCTTTATACAAATGAAAATCAACATACATATGACCAAATTCACCGAAGTTTGAATATTTACTTCCCATTTCTCATGAACGCTCGGTCTTTTCTCTTGATACCTCCCATTAGATTCTGCACAACTTTCTCCGTAAACTTTCGTTGTGCTGCAGACCAAATATTCTTTAGGCAATCAACGGAGCTTGCTTCTCTTTCATCTTTTTTTTTTGTTGGGTCGTAGAACCACTGCGTCCACTAGTTGAACTGTTGTGGTTTACCCCTTCCAAGTAACATTGCCAAAACTATTCTGCTTTATTAAGTTTTATTAAGGTTTTATTAAAGCCACTAGAAATCAATTTGGTTTTATTATGACACAAAGAGCTGCCAATAGGTTTCATATTTGAGTTAGGTTCATGAGAACCTGCACAGCTTGCCTACAACGATCTCAAAACCTTGTTTTCTCCAATTTCTTTTACTCCTATCAAAGGTTTTATTTTAACTTTATTAACTCATAAAATGCTGTATTGAAATGCCGTTTTAGGACTCATTAATATTATCTGATTATGGTCAGTTGAAAAAGCATTTTAAAACCATTTTGCCTCCAGTAAATGTATTATACGGAAAATTGGCATTGAGGGAAGTCACCAAATCACCAAATAGTTCTAATGTAGTCATTGCGAAGATAACTTGGCTTTATGGCAGAATTGTGATTTTTTTTCCAATCGCCATATTGAAATGTAAGAAATAATTAGAAACATAAATAAATTTATGTGGAAAAATAAATGCACCAAATTTTAAATGTAACGCAAATGAACTATAGATCGGAGATCAATTTCAGCATGGTTTTAGATAACCTTATTAAATTGCATAAATTTTCAAGAAATTCATAATTAATTTATCGAATATATTTGTTTTAATTTTGTTTTTGTTTTTGTAAACTCGCATAATTTCCAAGGCGCATTAATTTTCGGCTCTTATCGTGCCAATATTCACCACAAAATTAAATACGTATATGATTTGGGGTACGATACGCTGTAAAAATGTAAACTCAATTTGTTTGGGATATTTTGCTATCAAACAAAATTACCCGCAACATTAGCAATTTTGTCTTAGCTCTTATTTACTGCTAAATGAATCAGAAGAGCAGAGAATCTAACAAAGCAGAACAACAAAAACCAACCTCGATATCACAGTGAAGTTTGACAGCTGTGGCCATTTAGCCATATGCTGGTTTTCATGACAGCCAATAGGTTTTATGAAGGTTCTCAAGAGGTCGTAGCATCTATCACTAGAACATTTTCAAAAATTGTATGGTCTTATAAAGGTTTTATTAAATTGGTTTCAGACCCATCTATAGAGTGGGCCACTTTGTACTAATTTTGGCTGTAAAGAAGCATAGAGGAGGTGTTGGTAGTCAAAACAGCTTTGAATGTAGTTTTATCAACAAAGCCGGGAGAAATGCTATATGGCTGGAATAAAAAAAAATGTTACTTGGGCTGTTAACTATTCGCATCTTCAAGATTGATCACTATTGGTCAAGTTAACAGCCTAATACGCGTCTTCTCCCAGTCAGGCACCTTCCAGGATTCATAGTCCAAATTTCTTAAGGTTGCATATAGCCACTGTAAAGAAATTTAAATCTGCACTTGTATACAGTATCACAACTGCTGAACAGATGTTCCGAGGTTTCACGTTCCATGTTTCAGGAACGACAGATATCATTTTCAACCTGGCCAATGTTTTTCAAATGAGATCTACTTGGACAGTGACCAGTTACTAGGCCATATGTACAGAGAACTCTCTTATTGAGCTCCAAGAGAATTTTACTGATTGTGACATTTGGAACTATAAACCTCTTCGATTGAACACACTTTGTGGTGACCAACCAGTTGGCCATCACCCTTTGTTCTTCCCAAGATTTCAGTTCCATTTTTATGGCACAGTATGATAAACCGCAGAATGCTTCTGGGCCAATAAACTGTACATTTGAACCTTGTTCAGCAAGCTCGTCTGCCCTTTCAGTTTGGATGTCACACGAGAGACACGACGCGAGACAGGACACAACACTTATTGTTCTTACAAAACGTAAAAAGGAGGTTTAAACCCACCGGCTGAAAGACTCTCTAATAAAGATATCTAATCTAGGAGGTTTAAATTTACCTCTTTAGTCGACCGGTTTCGGGCTAGATGTTTCCAATCTACAGGACGATGTCCGACTGATCACAATGTACAATATTACAAGTATTCATATTGTGTTACAATACACATCGAGAGGAGTAAAACAATATTCTACTGAGATTCCAGTTTCGTCAGATGAAAGACAGAGGAAATTACTGGAGCATCGTCTTCATTCATCAGAGGGTGTGCGTTCAATTGTGAGGTTTTCCTTACATGTTCAACTAATTTTAAGTTTTCCCAATCCACACAGTGGGTAAGGTTAACAACGTGTGCAGCCACACTCGAATCATTCACTCGTTGATTGTCCACCGCATTTCTGTGTTCTCTTAAGCGAACTTTTAATTTTCGACGAGTTAGCCAACTTTGACCGATGTATACATCATTGCAGTTTTTGCCGGGTATTTGATAAATTCCCGACTTTTCAGACGACGAGGGTTTATCTTTGACGTTGCATAGCATATCTTTTAATGTGTTATTACTCTTGTAAACCATTTGGAGTCCATGTTTTCGAAGTCTAGATTGGACGGCGTTTGTAATTTTTGGATAAACCGGAAGGTTGATCTTATTAAGTTCTTCATTCTCTGGTTTCAGGGTTGTGGCGTTCTGTCTGTGCCTTTTTTTCTTTCGTGTTTGCGGAAGATTTTATCAATAAATAAAAAATATAGTAAGTTTGGATGTGCATTTATAATTACCCAACGCTTTGAGTGCCGCTTGGCTGTAAGTAAAAATACAAATATTGTCTATATTTCCTCTTCAGACAAACGTTAACACACTTTATTATTGCAAAAATCTCCGCTCGGAACATTGTTGGATAATTTCCCATCGCCACTGAAATTTCTACTCCTCTACCATGACGAACAGTGGGACCTCCGACTTCCCAATCTATACGTGACGTCTCACATATGATGTAAGAGATGACATAGCTTTCCACAGGTCGTTCCATCCAGTCTCCATTCATATACATCACTGCTCCATTTTGAAAGTTTTGCGAAGTACTCAAGTGACCGACTAAGTCTCCAGACTTGAAAATTTTCAGCCGTTTGAGTCTAAGCATACTCTTTTCCGCTTCTAATTGCACGGATTCGTGCAAAGGCAGCAGATTAAGAATTGCATCTAACGATTTTGATGGAGTGCTGCGCATCACTCCCTTTGGAAACTAATCGTTGAAGTTTCGTCAGCTTTCATTTTTATCCGTGTGTAACTTTTTTGTCCGTGGGTAAAAATTGATGAAAATCTGGGTATAACTAGTTTGGAGTGAATTGTTTACAAGTGCAAAATTTCATAACAATCGGTTCAGTGGTTATTGAGATGTCATCGAGACAAGAAGAAAATCGCCGGAGAATTTTGCGCGCCGTCATGGAAAATCCGACTGCGACCATGAGATGGATCGGAAGACAACTGGGAATCACCCATACAACTGTGTCTCGGGTGGTAAAATCGTTTAAGGAGTCCCAGACGACCGAGCGGCGGGCTGGAAGTGGAAGAAAATCGAAGACAGCTGACCCTGTGAAGGCCCGGAAGGTGTTGGATTATTTCATGTGTAATCCGAACCTTTCGATTCGCGACGCGGCTCTGAAGGCAAAGTGTTCCGCCTGGTTCGTTCAGCAAACCATGAAACGAGCTGGGCTTCGTGTATTCAAGGTCCGCAAGGCACCGAACCGGCGTGATCAACAAAACACGGCGGCCAAATCCCGCGCAAGGAAGCTGTATCGAGAGTGGTTAACGAAACCGATGTGTGTGGTTATGGATGACGAAACCTACATCAAGGCAGACGCAAAGCAGATACCGGGGCTGGAGTTCTACGTTGCCAAATCACGGTTTGATGTTCCGGAAGACATAAGGAAGAAGAAAGTGGACAAATTCGCCAAAAAATACTTGCTCTGGCAGGCCATATGCCAATGCGGTAAACTGAGTAAACCGTACATCACAACGGGTACCATCAACAGCGAAATTTACCGCACCGAGTGCCTCCAGAAGCGTCTGTTGCCCTTCCTGCGGTCCCACGGAGGCGAGACATTATTTTGGCCGGACCTGGCATCATGCCATTACGCGCGATCGACGTTGGATTGGTACAGAGACAATAACGTTGTTTTTGTACCAAAAACCGCCAACCCCCCAAATTCACCAGAGATTCGTCCGGTGGAAAGATTTTGGGCCATAATGAAGGCCAAAGTTCGAAAATCGTCCAAGGTGTTTAAGAACGAGCTGGAGTTGAAGAAAGAATGGATGAAAGTGACCAAAAAGGTCGGCTCCACCATTGCACAAAATGTAATGAGGGGTCTTAAGGGAAAGGTGCGGGCTTTCAGCGATGGAAAGGAAATTGAATAAAGTAATTATGCCGAAACATAATCCATATGTATAAGTTCATTCCCTGAAAGTTTCAAGAAAATCCGACTTAAAATAAATTTTTGGCGAACACTTTTGTCTGGTGCATTTTTTTCGAGTACAGGCCTTAATAGGGGGTCCAATCTGAGGTTCTTTTCGCTTTATTAAACAATCTACGAGACGTTTTACGCAGACGTTTCAATTAGGAGTTCCACCATGGAACATCCCTGTTAGAGGACGATTCTTTGATAGGACAACTAGTAGTGAAAGAATTTAAAATCTTATCATTCACCCTTTGGGAAAATGATTCCAATTTCTGAACTGAATCAATTTTTCCAGCTTCTGTAAAAAACTCCGAATTCAAATATTGTGCATATTGATCCCAGTTAGTTTTTTTTAGGATTTCTAAACGTAGTAGTTGACCGCTTTCCCCCACTCGATTCAAACACAATGTGTCTATGATCTGACAATGACGTTTCCTCAGAAACTTCCCAACTTACAATTCTTTTATAAATTGCACTAATGCACAATGTCAGATCTAAGACTTCTTGTCTAATAGCATTTAAAAATGTAGGTACGTTTCCATTATTACATATGTCTATATTATTTGATAAGAGATATTCCAATAAGCACTCCCCTCGACTGTTGATATCCGTACTATCCCACAGGGTATCAACTGTTGATATCCGTGCGTTGGCATCTCACCCAATAATGAATGACTTGTTGTTAGCTCTGCAGTACTGCACAACCCAAGTAACGTTGCCTAGACTAGAAATGTATTTGGTTTTATTATGCCACCAAGAAATGCCAATAGATTTCATTTTTAAGTCAGGTCTACGAAAAACTACACAACTTGTTAACAACCATCTTAAAACCTTGTTTTCTCAAATTTCTTTTACTCCTATCAATGGTTTTATTTCGACTTTATGAACTCGTAAAATGCTGTTTTGAAATGCCGTTTTAGGACTCATTCATATTATCTTTTTATGGTCAGTTGTAAAAGCATTTTAGAACCATTTTGCATCCAGTAAATGCATTAAATGGCAAATTGGTTTTATAGTAGTCATTACGAAGATAAATTGGCTTATTGGCACAACCGTGATTTTTTTCCAATCGCCATATTGAAATATACGAAATTATTTAAATGTGGAAAATTAAATGCACTAAATTTTATATGCAATGCAAATGAACTCCAGATCGGTGACCAATTTTGTCATTCTTTTAGATAACCTTATTGAATTCAATCACTTATCAAGAATTTCAAGAATTTATAGAATATATTTGTTTTAATTTAGTTTAGTTGTTGTAAACTCGCATTATTTCCGAGGCGCATTAATTTTCAGCTCTTATCGTGCCAACATTCACCATAAAAGTAAATGTGCATATGATTTGGAGCATGATACGCTGTATAAATCTCAATTTGTTTTAGATACTTTGCTATCAAACAAAATTGCGCGCAACACGAAGACTTCTTTCTCAGATATTATTTACTGCTAAATGAATCAGAAGAGCAGAGAATAGAACAAAGCCGCACAACAAAAAACAATCACGATATCACAGTGAAGTTGACAGCTGTGGCCATTTGGCCGTATGCTGGTTTTTTTTGGCAGCCAATAGGTTTTATGAAGGTTCATAACATCTTATATATTTTCAAAATCTTTATGGTCTTATAAAGGTTTTATTAACTTGTTTTCACAACCGTCTACAGAGTGGGCCACTTTGTACAAATTTCGGCTTTAAAGAAGCATTGAGGAGATGTTCGTAGACAAAACAGTTTTGAATGTAGTTTTATCAACAAAGCCGGGAGGAGTGCTCTACCACTGGAATAAAACTCAAAGATTTACTTGGGAAATGAGTCGATCTCAGGAGGAGGCACCTCAGGACCATCACCCGGAAAATAGGCTGAAGCCACTATGACCTCAGTTTTTGATGGCGTCAAATGATGCCATACACATTTTGCGTCAGAGATGCCATCAGTCGCTGAACACGGGTAATTATCATACAGCCCTCGTATTTGCTCTATTATAATATGCTGTCCTATTGAAATTTGTTAAATTATATACCTATCGTAGTTTGCCACGATAGAAGGAACAATTGAATTGATTGTGGTCCTAAAAAAACTAGTGGTTACTTTGCATTGAATTTGTTATCCCAAGCCATAAAGACTGGCAGTAAATTTGTTATTCTTAACTAAATTGCTCGGTAAAATATCTATGAACGTGTCGCTAAATGTGGTTTTCCCTTTGAAAAAGGACAAAATCGCTGTAAGTTCCTGCAACGTTCGAAGCTTGTCGGAATTGATTCTAACGTAAAGAGAATACTGAATCGTATGTCGGGGTATGCTTTTTTTTCCATTGATGCTAAGGATTTTTTGAAATCATAGTAGTTTTGAAGCCAACAACAAAACAAGTTCCAAAAGACCTAGAAATCATACACTTGGTCGTCGGCATTTCGATCTTTGAACCTATCAATTTTCGACAAACCAATTCAATCCGACCGGCCCATCGCCGAGGTGCTAATTACCATTGATTTCGAATCACTTCACGCCCGAGCGGCACATCTCAGAAGAAAACGCACCAAGCCGACATTTGCCCTTAAAAGGCAAACTTCCCATCGTTTGTTTGCCCATGTCTAATACCAACCTCCGAAACCGAAATCATCAGGAATCAATCGACTTCTTTCTTTGGCTTTCCGCTTTTCCACAAGCCGCCGCTTATTGGGCTATCGGAATTTACAGCCCACCGAATGAGATTTGTCAACAACGGCTTTCGACACCACCAGGCCCCGAACAAAAATAAAAAAACAAAATACAGTTTAAGTAGCCAAACACAGCTTTCCAGCTCTAGGAAATGACACACCACCTTGTAGACAAACATTACCGTGTGTCGCTCAGTTTTGTGCGGAAACGCATGTATCGAGAACAAAAACAGGTTGTTTTCAGCTCAAACGGTGTCGGTTTTCGGTTTCGGCGTTTGCTTCTTGCTGTTCTTCCGCTGCCTTTGGCACCTTGGTGTGAAACGAATCCAATTAAAATTAGCATAAGTTCGGAGGTACTTCTCGCGCCATTTATTACTGAGCTGGTTTGTATTTCCCAGGTTTCAGTGGAATGCACTCCTTTTTTTTTGTCTTCAACACCCTTGTTGCACATTTGAGGGGTCAATCGGATGAATATACATTATGTTGAGAGGAAACGTGGGCATGTAGTAGGCTGGTAGGAAGAAGGCACAGATTCACGTCCAGCGCCAACTGAGTTGCACTGCGGAATCCTGTGGCATTCGATTTTCAAAGTCAGGGTTGGAACAAAACTTTCCTTTTTTTATGATAATGATGTGGTAATTCCACGACGATGGCGGCACGCAGGTCCAATGTGAAGTACCATGTTTTCCTCCTGACCATCCAGCCAGCCAGTTAGCCCGGTGGGTGGTGACTGAGTGGAGTGTATTTAGTACATAAAAACCGAGCGTCTGTCAGGAAGCCAGACAGACCTACATTCTGTCGTTTTGTTCTCAATCCACCACCGACCAGACTCCCACCCCCTCCATATAAACTCGAGATTCTCTCTCGTCGACGGGCAAAACATTATTGTTGTTTAAAGTCGTCGGTTTCGGTTGCAGCTTTAAGATCGGAATGCGCACTTCTCGAGGATATTCATTGTTATTGTTTCTCGTTGCTCGGAGTGGAACTGCTTTCCCGTTTAGCTTGAGGTCTTTAATTGCTCGACTTTAACCGTATTGCTATTAGAACGCGGGTAATGGATCCCGCCGGGACGTCTGAATTGCTACCGCGAAGCACTTCGAACTTTGGTGCAGTTTTCCAACAAACTTCAAGTGAAATGTACTCACACAAGCTTGAATAGAATTAGATTTACTTTTTTTTCACATTATCCCGGGTTGATTTGACCATCATTTGTGTCAGCGGAAATTGAGTCAACGTTCGGAATGCATTCCATTTCCCTTTTTAATGAATGTTTGGTGAGCATTTTTCATTCATTTCAGTGCATCGTTTCTTTTTCCCTTGAAATGAACTGATAAAAAAAAAACGGATATTCCACCGACCGAAGTTGTGCAACTCTCGACGAAGGGCGTAGTTAGGATGGGAGTTGTTCCTCGGAGACATTACTTAATTTGCATCCTCAAAACCTGCTTCTGCTAAGTTACGAGTTTGGTTAGATAAAGTACGCAATCCGCATGGAACGAATGTATTTTAGATATCTTCCAATTCGATTTTTAATTCAAAATCTATTTGTTTGTTCGAGGTAGAGTGTAGAATGCAGATCGAATACGGAACATGGAGGAAGTGAATGAACAATGAATTGCATGAGTTGCAGGATGAACGTCGTTCATACCGCGAAAATCGGCGAGCTAAGATAAGCTGGGTACATTGTAAGAATGTCGAATGATTGCTCGGTGAAAATTATCCTCGAAAATTAACAGACTGGCACAAGGAGAATAGGCGCAAAACGGGAAATGAATCTGTGTTTTCTTCGCAGACTGTAAGGTTGGCGAAATGAAGGCGATTTCTGCGTACAGCAGAGGACAACCAGGCATCAGCTCATTTATTGTGTTTATGGCAGCATCTTAGTTCTAGGACCTGAATGGTACACAGATAAAAATAAACATGTACAATTGTGCTAACAATAATGCAAATAAAGGGAACGCGATAAATGATGTAAAATTATGTGAGAAACTAATATTACATGACTCACTCTAATTTCACTATAACTTAACAGGTCATGGCTGAATTTGGTACCGTCGTGTAATGTTATGCATACTCTTGCGGAACAGTTGAAGTTGTAAAGTTCATTCAACACAACTCATAAATAGAAATAAAGGAGGTTCTGGATCAGCACAGGAAAAAGTAGCAAAGGTATTTGTAAACAAAGCGCGTGCTTTAATGTTCGTCCATACTCTGAAATCCGGATGATTTAAGTCAGGCGAGCAAGGTGGCCACATCTCATTGATCCAGCATTGGGGCTTGTTGACCTTCATCATTCTTCTTTCTTAGCGTTCCAAACTTATTGCTTTTACAATTATCTTATTGCTTGCTCTCAACTTAAGTGTTCTAAATGCTCTTCCACAGTTGTTAGTTGGGAGCTTTCGATGCCAGATAGCATTTTTGCGTTAGTATAGTTGTATGGCAAGTACACTCATTATGAGTGACTTATACTCTATGCACAGAAAAAAATAATGAATTTTAACAAGCGCGTAAAATTTCCCCTCGTTTAATTCTAAGCCAAAGGAGGCGTAATCAATGAAATTGTTTGCAATCTTTCATGTGCCATACAACAATGTTCGCAGTCTTTCATACAACAGGCTAGATTCAGGCGTTATCCGACTTAACTTTACTTAAATATCCCATTATTTTCTGACAAATCTAGCATTCCCTTTATGTGCATTAGATAACGCAGAGAATATGTTTTTTTTGGGAAAAAATTCCTAGACAAGATCGGGAATCAAACCCAGCCACCTCCAGCATGGTGTTGTTTTGTAGCTGTGCCTTTGCCGAATGAGCTAAGGGAGGCCCCGATGTGGATGACCTTAATCCACATTTGTGTTTTCTTTGACGTGTGAGCAGTCTTGCTGGAACACAATATTTGCATCCTTACCGTGAATAGATGTACACACTTAGAAAAATTCCTGTAAATTTAAGTCTACTTGGATGCCCGACCAGAAGGGTATAACATAAAAATAACAAAATTATACCAATCCCTGTTACGACTAACTGATTATGTTATAAATTTGTTAAAGATGTTTTCATCTGAATAATTGTAAAACATAATTATAACAAATTAAGAATGTCCCGTGAGGCACAATCTGCGTACATAAATCAATAAATTCTAACACTAGCTGATATGATTTTGCTACATCGTAACAAAACTGTTACAAGTTTTGTTTTGTTTATGTTATATCTATATCATAGTGTTCTATAATTTTGTTTCTTCTTGAGGACTTTTTGTTACAAAATCTGTTATTTAACTACATCCGCGATTTTAATTCTAATAACCTCTGTTATAAAAACAACGTAACTACAAAATAACAAAACTTGAAATAATTTTTGTTGTTTAATGCACATAAAGGGAATGCTGTAACCATAACAAAACCCGACTCCTGTTGTATGAAAGATTGCGTCATTGTTGTATGGCACATGAAAGATGCGAGCGATTTCGTTGTTTACGTCTCCTTTGGCTTGGAATAAACCAAGGAAAATTTTACGCCTTCATAAAAATATTATTTGTGTAAATAACATAAATTTACGTCTGTTATAAAAATTACATGACAGTAAAAACTTAAATTGAAAGTTTACATGCCTTGACGTAAGTTATGATTATATTTTTTATGATGCACCTATAATTCACGTTATTTTAAATGCATTGCTCTGCCTACTTTTGATCTTTTTTAATTAAGATTAATATAGATTCAAAAATCGATTCTTAAATATATTCTTTAATTTATTCGTCAATGGCACGGATCATCAACTGGGGTACTCTATTTTTTAGAAATTATGATCATCACAATAATAAATCACAACGTACTTTAAATGCGCAGTAAAAATTCCATTTCAGACTTCGTGAAGATCCAAAAAAAATTGCCCTTTCAATGATTTAGATGGCCAGGAAATGATCATTATTGTGGGCATGTGTTACGTCTCATGTTTTATCATTCACAATCGAGTGTCAGACAGTGATAATATTTTTTTTTCTTTTTTTTTTTTTACTCTAATAAATAATATCCTTTGCGTAAGTTGCGCTTATTTTCTTTTTTTTTTTTCTTAACCTTTTTACGCTTCTTTAGCAAGCCCTTCATCCGGCACTCCACTTGGTGTTCTAATTACTCTCTAAATGATACTCGATTCCCAGGGTAAGGTCTGTATCCGCAATAATCCGGACACCTCAAAACATGAAGAAAACATAAATTTCGTATTATATTTTTGTCATAGCTGTTTATTTCAGATTCATGGGATGTGTTTTAACAATTCGTGAAGACAAAACATAGTTATTCGGTATTTGCATAAAATTTTCGAACTTTGCGCTCAACTCCGTCCATTAGGGTTTCTACAGACTCTTCAGAAATCATAGAAGCCGTCTTTGTCCAAATTTGCTGGAAGTGTTTGATGTCTTTGATTCCTTGCTTCTTCCCAGAAAGCTTCCGCTACATCAGAGCCCAATATCTCTCGATTGGACAATTTGGCGGGTTTGAGGTTTTTGGTACAATGTTCACTAGATTTGCTTGGTACCACTCCATCACAGTTTTAGCATAGTGGCATGATGCCAAATCGGGCCAGAACAAAGGTTTTTCTTTGTGACTTTTGAAGAAGGGTAGCAATCGCTTCTGCAGACACTCTTTCTGATAGATCTCCTTGTTGATTGTGCCTGTAGTGACGATAAATTTACTCTTTTTGCCACACTTGCAAATAGCTTGCCACACAAGGTATTTTTGGGAAATTTCGATGCCTTCTTCGATCTGAAATGCTCAGCTGTAGCATTTCTGGCCATATCAGAATAAAAAGCCAGCCCTGGAAGCTGCTTGAAATCTTCCATGACATAAGTTTCATCGTCCATAACAACGCATGAAAACTTCGTCAAATATTCGCAGTACAAACGTCGAGCCCGTGATTTTGCTGCCAAGCTCTGTTTGTCGTTGCGATTTGGAACTGTTTTAACTTTATACGACTTAAGTCCCAAACGTTGTTTTGATTTTTGGACAAAACCAGACGACATCCCTATTTTACGAGCCACCGTTCGAATGGAGAGATTTGGGTTTTTCGTTAATATCCTTTTCACCTTTCGGTCCATGACAGGATCAGCGCGTCCAATGTTTTTGTCTCTCGGTTTCCTCTCCACCGTCAAACGTTCCGAAAATGATTTGAGCACATCGTGAACAGTGGATTTAGGCAAATCCAATGTTTTTGCAAGGTCCCGTATTGACAAGTCAGGATTTGCCGTCGCTCGCGCACTTGTTTTTCTTTCGTCGCCATCATGAATACAAAACATGAAATGTATACATCAATCATAGTCTTTTTCATCATAGACTCTCAGCTATACCACAGTGAAATTTTTCATTCCTACGTGCAATATTTCAAAAGTTACAATGATTTGAAGGTGTCCGGATTAATGTGGATACAGACCTTAGTTGAGAAAATTTGCAACTCAAATGATTTTCTTTAACTGACCAGGAATCTTCACTGACCATGCAACCTGTGATCTGAGGGGTCACACGGATTTAAAAAAAAAACTCATATAACTAGAATTTGTCTCATTTTGGTTATTTTAGAGATCGTTTAAGATCACAGATAGAAAGAAACATTGAATTTCCTGCGTTATCTAATGCACATGAAGGGAATGCTAGATTTGGCAGAAATTAATGGGATATTTCATGTAAATTTTAGCCAGATAACGCCTGAGTTTAGTCTGTTGTATGAAATATTGCAAACATTGTTGTATGGCGCATGAAAAATTGTAAATAATCGCGTTGTGTACGCCTCCTTTAGCTTGGAATTAAACGAGGGGAAATTTTACGCGCTTGTTAAAATTAATGATTTTTTTCTGTGTAAGTTGTTTCCATTCGTTTCGGTCCATGGCTGTATTTCGCCAGCTTCGTAGTCTACGAAGGGTCTTCACGATCGCCCCACCTTGCTCGTTGCGTGCCTCTTCTTCTCAACTGGGCTTCTGTCGTCCGACATTCCAACCCACCGTAGTCGACCGATTTTTGCGGTGTGTATGATGGGAGGTTCTCCCACTAACTGATGCAATTCGTGGATCATTCGCCTCCTCATTGTCCCATCTTCCACCTACACTCCACCTTAGATCGTACGCAACACCTTCCATTCAACCTGCCACCAAAGGCGCGTTGGTCCTCCACTAGCAATGTACAACATGTTTCGTGGCCGTAGAGGACTACCGGTCTAATTAATGTAGATGGTCAACTTTATAGTTTGCCGAGTTTTGTTCTATCTTAGCGTCCATCGGAGTTCAAAGTAGGCACGGTTGCCAGCCATAATGCGCTTTGGTATCTCTCTGCTGGTGTCTTTATCGGCGGTCACCAATGAGCCCAGGTACGCGAATTCATCTACCGCTTCGATTAAATCACCGTCGATCTGAACTCGTTGTAGGAAGCTAACATTGCCTTCTCGTGAGCCTCGTCATAAGCCCAATCCCACTTGCTTCATTCTTAATCCCAAGCAACACAGCTTGTAATAAACAAGTTGAAAGCACTGTCAAATGACAAACACAGGTAATCAATATATGTGTATGATACTTTATTTCATACTTTAATATGACGTATGTTGAAAACAATGACGAGAGACACAAGGCACCGATATAATTTCAGCAGGGCAAATGAAACACTCAGTTGCAGTATTTGCCACATGCTACAAATATAAAATCTTTGGTTTTTATTCACAACTCGTAATTCAATTAAAATTAAACTTACAACTTCGGTATTTTTACTCCTAGGATAACGTTTGATTTGAGGTAAGCGCCCGTGCCATCACGCTTGTTTTCACTGTCACAATGCACAATATCAATGGGATAAACAAACACCGAAGGGGGTCATTTTTCTTCAGGGGGCTCGTCGATTAGTTGCATATGCAACAAAGTACAAAAGCGCAAAAAAAAAAATCATTCTCATACAAAAATATAGCATCGCTAAGCGTGAAAATTTGAATCCAAATCCAATCCAAATCCAATCCAAATCCAATCCAAATCCAATCCAAATCCAATCCAAATCCAATCCAAATCCAATCCAAATCCAATCCAAATCCAATCCAAATCCAATCCAAATCCAATCCAAATCCAATCCAAATCCAATCCAAATCCAATCCAAATCCAATCCAAATCCAATCCAAATCCAATCCAAATCCAATCCAAATCCAATCCAAATCCAATCCAAATCCAATCCAAATCCAATCCAAATCCAATCCAAATCCAATCCAAATCCAATCCAAATCCAATCCAAATCCAATCCAAATCCAATCCAAATCCAATCCAAATCCAATCCAAATCCAATCCAAGTCCAATCCAAATCCAATCCAAATCCAATCCAAATCCAATCTAATTTAAAGCCTTGTCCATCACATCTATCAAAAGTTCATTTCTCAATCCACACGCTGTTTCAAGGATGGTTTTTGACCAGTATAGGAAGATCATTTTTTTGAATACTATTTAGCAGATCACTCTCGCCTTGGACTGTGCAGAAGAACACCCGACAGATTTAGATGCATTCAAAGGACAGCGATCCTAGAATAGGGAAGACTCGACAAGAACTCGGCTTCATTCATAAATAATCTTGTACTAACCAGGAAGTCAAGGAGTGATCAGCTAAAAATCAGCAAAAAACAACGGTACTTAGATTCCTGAACAGCACTCATAAAACCGAGAACGAGCAAAAATAGATTATGATCTATACTATTGGTTTGCCATACCACTATATCTAGGAACAAATAAACCACTACCATATTGTGAGTGGTTCCAACCGCTTGCTTTTTGATGGTATATGTTGGCCCTCAATCGTTTATATTAATGACCTTGTTTTCTTATGATAATCCACCACAACAATTGTTTACTTATTGTTGCAAAATTACGTTTTGTTTTCTTTTTTCCATGTAGGCAAGCTTGAATTTCATATATAGCTTGTGACGAGGATTTAGATGTTCGAAAGAGAATCGAGTTATCGTGCAGTTAGTGGTTCTTATATGCCATTAGCCCAACAGTAGTGATATCACATTCGTTGTGATAGTTCAGTAGTATCAGCTGAGGTCAAGCAATCTCAAAGTTTGTGGTTCGAATTTCGGTGGCTGACTTTTGGTTTATTTCACATGCTCTGTGAACAATCTCATAGACACATTCTTTCCAATCTACCCTTTCTTTCCTCTTCCTTCATCTTTTTACTTCACTACCATCCGACGATTATATACATATCTTACATAACTGTAAGAGAATTGGTCAACGGATTGGTTGTTATATACACCTCTTGAGTCATATGGAAACTGAGTTTAAAATTTCTTAACTTTATCGGGTCTCAATCAGCAATTCTCAACTAAGCCAACGAGGGAAAAAACACCTCATTAAAACTTGTGATGCATCTAAAGCGGTCATTATTGCGTTAGAAACCAACCCCACATTCACGCGGATAATCTTCCCCCTTACTACGGCAACCTTACGGCCACAATCCTTGGCAAACGAGAAAAACACGCAGCTAGCAAATTTAAAAAAGCAAATACTTTTGATCTAGACAAACAACAACGCGATGCGCGAACGATGCACAAGCAAAACTATATTCAAATGGCGAAATTTTCTCCAGCCCCGAAAACCCCACTAACCAAAACACTCACACAAGGAAAGTGCTCCATATCGGCTGATGATGACTGTTGATGCGCTCTGTTGAAAGCACTTTCTTGCATTGCATCGACATTCTATGCGAATGTGGACGACGACGACGAATGATTTTTTTTTGCTTGCTTCCGAGACAAGTTCCATATGTCCCTATAACACACCCAGTCAAATTCTTCGCTGACAGGATCCGACTCTCATCAACGTCGTCGTCGTCGTCGTCGTCGTCGTCGTCGTCCTCATCGCATGCAACCCATCATCGCAGGAATATTCCCATCAATTTTCTTTCTGCAATAAAAATGCAAAACTCACCCCCCCTCACCCCTCCTGAGTATCCAACCCTACCAGACCAAACCAGCCCCTAAAGGACATCACTCCAGGGGGGAAGAGTGAAGGAGCCGAACCGAACTAGAAAGCACCAGTAGAGTAGAGAAAAACATTTAACAGAATTTCAAATTAAAACTGCGCGCGAATGAACGAAAGCTGTCATCCGAGATCCGGCGAGGCGTTTTTTTTATCTCCGTATTTGGGGAAAAAGGCGAACCATCGTCTCCTTTGGCGGCCACGTCGTGTCACCTACCGATGAGCCCCACCGGAGATGACTGTGATGGGATTGGAGAAAAAGGTTCCAACGTGACAGCGACGACGAGGAGAAGGACGACGACAACGACAGCAGATCCTCATCATTGGAGCGAAGCAGCATCACCTAACATATGTGCTTCTGTACCCCACCCCCTCATTCTCCACCCGCGCTTTTCCTACCTTACTCAGGGTCTCAGGTCGCAGGGATAGATAGTTTCTGCATCATCCACCTACCTTCCGAGCGCAAGTCGTGTCGTTTGGTGCCTTCCGTGGGATGTGATATCTGATCCTTGTTCTCTTCCGAGGGTTTCACAGGTTAGGGGACATTACACAGAGGATTTGAGGTGGCGAGCGAAGGGATTCCTTGCCAGCGAAGCAATGGGTGAAAAATGCACTGATGCATAGCCAACCAGCTAACGAACGATGGGGCGAAGGCTTTCGGAGAGCACCATAATAGTTATCAAACATCATCTATTTCCATCTATTCGTTTCGTTTGGTTGAACTTTTCAACCCAAGTTTCGCAAAATGCAAACGGGAGGCGTCTCCTGATCAAAAGTAGAGCCGGTTCAACAAGTTCGATCTTAGAAAAGATGGCACTGAGTTCAGTAAATATAATTATTTTATTTGAATATCGTACTGCAAAGATACTGAAAACCCAAGAGAACAAGAGATTTTACTGCCTTTTAAGTCAGTTTCTAAAATGGCGATGCCTGAAGTTCTCTCGATAGGCAACGGAGAATGAATGATTTCAACATCACGTGGTTATGAAATGCGCACTGGTCAGCGTTCAAATATCGATGCTTCAAACGTATTTCCAATAAATGGTGGATAATCTTATAACGAAGTGTTCCGTCTATTTTATCCAACTGTATTAATTTAACAATTTACTGTCAATACATATATTTCAGAATACAGGGTGCGGCAGAAAATAATGCGAAAATATTCAAACTTGAGTATTGGGTTAGTTCGTGTAGCTAGTGACTAATTTCTGTTAAAAGTGTATTTGTTTATGTTTACTTTCAAGTGCTGCATCCAAACATTCTATTTGTTTTATTGCAAATTCGTCAAAATGTTCGCCAAAGAAGTGATCACCAGTTTGTTGCTCGCCCAGAAGAAGCCGAAAGAGATTGCCAAGGTGGTAGGGTGCCGTTTGGCAACAGTTTACCGCATAAAAAAGTCCCTGCAGGATGATCCTAAGCAGCGGAAGCCGGGAAGCAAACGCACGCCAAACGTGATCAAATCGGTCCGTGCAAAAATTGCTCGCAACCCGGTGCGTTCAATAAGAAAACTTGCAAAGGAAGCCAATATTTCGGAGAAATCCATGCGGAGAATCATCAAAGAAGACCTGCATGCATCTTCCAGAACCAGAGTTAAACGCCACTTGATTACGGACCGGGTCAAGGAACTACGAGTGACTCGTTCCTAGAGATTGCTTTCCTTGTTGAAGAAGGAAAAATGATAATCCTGTTCTCCGACGAAAAGCTTTTCAGCATCGATGCTGTGGCCAACAGCCGCACGAACCGGTTCATTTCACCGCAGAAAATGGAGAACGTTCCGGAAAAAGTGAAATTCAAATTTCAAACCAAACATCCGGCTTGTGTCATGATGTTTGGCTTGGTGGCGTCCAACGGTTTGAAAATGCCGCCTGTTTTCATTGATGCTGGAGTTAAAATCAATACCGAAGTGTATATCGGTATTTTAAAGGACCAAGTGCTTCCCTGGGTGAAGGCCAACATCTCCGAGGACCAAAACGTTGTCCTACAGCAGGATGAAGCGCCGTGTCACACGTTCAATCGAACTCAACAATGGTTGAACGATAACATGAAGTTTTGGCCGAAGGATTTGTGGCCCCCTAGCAGTCCAAATCTTAATCCGTCGGATTATTCGATTTGAGCATATGTTGAAGCACGAGCCTGCAAAACATCACACCTTAGTGTGAAAACCCTGAAGTCAACCATAACACGCACATGGCAGTCAATGTCGGAGGACATTATTTTCTGCCGCACCCTGTACATCCAAATGAACTCAAACTCGGTCATTTTCAAATTTAAGTCTTAAAATATTTGCGGGTAGTAAGCATTGCGTCACATGTTTAATACAATATTTTTAAGAGTGTACGGAACAGCTCAATAATGCAATTCGGTCAAACACACCATTTGTTGAATAGCGAATGTCTCCATTTCGTTTCTTAGACGTTCTGAACCCGGTCCAGGCCCTTATTTATCTTGATTGGAGGAAGGACCATACGGCGCGAGGTAGCCGTAAGCGGTCGTGGCATGGGTGGGTTTTTAGTGGGTCGAGGAGTTGACACCCTCCTCCCCACACCCTGAGTTCTTTCTTCAGGTTTCTGTTTGCATATTTTCCATCCCGTCTAAGAAAACAAAATATAAAAAAAAAATAATAAAAAAAAGTGTACCATTGAGATGGGATGCAATTCGCCTTCCCACGGTGCACCTTGGTTAAGCTCCCCTTAACGGCTAAACAAACTACGAAGGGAGCGCCGTATGGCGCATTGGGGTCGATGTCAACAAGACCCCAATTACGGAAACCGGCCGCAAAAACGGAACCTACACGGTACCGCGACTTCAGGCTGGCACCTATGTCGTCTCCCTCAGTACTGTCGGGTGACACCCACTGGAAAGGTCTCCACGGCATAGGCTGTCTCCGTCCCACTAAAACCCTGGCAGGCCTTCAGTAGGTTCCAATCACCACCGACCGGCTGCGCCAGCCGAGTGGAAGTAGGTTCAGATGCCCATACTTGACTTGCACTGATCTGGCTCTGAACACGGTTTCCCTATGAAGGACCGTGTCAACCCCCGCTTGTACAGATAATCATGGGATAACTATAGCGACTACTTCGCGTGATTTAAATTGTGGCTGAAGGGGAACTCAACAGAGTGGAACCGCACTACTAAACAGCAAGAGGAGGCGAATCCATTCGCCATAGGTAGCCTAGCCAGATCTCCGCCTAGCAGGGAGATAGGATCCGGCGGCGCTTCCTTTACGTACGGTAGTGCAACGGCATCGGAAACAGGTGCCTCCGCAAACGCTGGAGATGCCATGGCTGCGCTTGAACTCATCCGTGCCATAGAGAGGAATTGAGACTCGCTTCCTAAAGTGATTGTGGTTTCTGAACAGCTGATTGTTATTATCGACTTTACATCGACTCCTAGCCACATCAACAACACCCTTAAACAAAGCTTATTGAAGCTTCAAGGGTCCGTTCAGGCTACATGCTGTGAAAAGGACGAACTGGAAGCCAAACTTCTTGCCGCCCAAAGTGCCAGAGAAATGGCCAGGCTAGTGGCAACGGAAAAGGCCAGAGAGTCGGCCTCCAAGAACACGTAGAAGGATGCGTCCGTCTTCGTGGAAGGTCCCACAGCACCTACCGTGGAGGCAGGGACGTTAAAGCGTACGAGGCAGTCGCCTGGGGAAGTGGCACCCAACGCCTCCAAGAAACGGTTGGTACTACTTATGGCCATGTTCTTGGAGGTGGCGAAATCGATGAGTCTGATGCCGTTTTCGTTCGCAAGCTGGTGGGCGCTTGCCTATAGCCGGTCTGAATTCCTCCTCCTGGCCGACCCGAGCATTGAGATCTCCGAAGACGATTTTTACGTCGTGGTTTGGGCAGCTGTTGTATTCCCGTTCAAGCTGAGCGAAAAAGCGTCCTAGTCGTCATCGTCACTTCCTAAAGCTATGTCCATTTAGAATCCGGAATAATAAAATCATCTGCATCTTATATACATCAAAACAAAGATAATTCACTGTTCTTTAAGGAAAAAATGTCAAAACAAATCATTTATCTTCGTTTCTAATGAAAATTCGCACTTTCTTCTTTATTCCTCCCATCAAACGCTGCACACATCCGGAGTCAACTTCCTTGGCACATTTGTTCCACATTTCGGCCATCTGAGTCGCGTCCCGAGCCGTTTTTCCATTTTTTTTAAGCTTCCGCTTCATTATTGCCCAAAATCTCTCGATGGGCCGGAAATGCGGGCAGTTGGGTGGATTTATGTTTTTATCGATGAAATCTACGATATCATCGCCTTACCACTGGATGACTTCCCGGCTGTAGTGGCAACTCGCCAAATCTGGCCATAACTTCACGGGACCTTTATGGGCTTTAATGTAAGGTAGTACGCGGTTTTTGATGCATTCTTCCTTGTACAGCTTCGAGTTCATCGTCTTATTCGTCACGAACACTTTGGTCTTTGCTCTGTAGCTACATATCCCTTGCCAAATCATCAGTTTTTTTTTGGCAAATTTGTCCATAAAAGCAAACTTCGCAGGAACATCTCCTCGTGACGTCGCCATGTAGAATTTTTGGCCAGGAAGCTGTCCGAAATCCATTTTGACGAAAGGAGTAGGCTACGCTTCCAAATTTTACATTTACGTCTACATCTTCTTAAGTAGACATCTAATCAACACTTCCCTCCCATCCCTGCTGATCATAAGGACCTAGCCAGGTGTTGAGCAAAGAGAACGATGGATGAAGAACCTGTCACACCCAAGGCAGCACTTCTGGCGCTTCCATCGTCTCTTCAATAGCCAATCCAGGAAAGTGTATGGTCGGAAAATGCTATGCTATGCTATGCAGGAAGCTGTCCGAAATCCATTTTGACGTAGGTTTCATCGTCGATGAGCAGGCATCCTTGGTACTTCGTCAATACCTGCTGGTACAATTTCCGAGCTCGAGTTTTGGTGACGAAACTTTGCTTCAACGTTCTGTTTGGTTGCTTGCTGGCTCGATAAGAACGATATCCTGCTCGCAAACGAGTTCTTCGAACGGAACTGCGAGCAGCAGCGTATTTTTGTGCGATTTCATTATCTGATAGTCCAGGGTTTGCTCTGACGGTTCTCAGCACCTTCTGGTTCAGCTTGCGGTCATATGTTCCCCTACGACGCTTACCTTGAGGCACTTGATCCACGCTCTTTCGCTCCCTGAAACGATTGAGCACCTCATTCACGGTTGATTTGGCAATTTTCAACATTTTTGAGACTTTTATTGCGGACCACGTTGGATTATCAACGTGGGTGTGCAGAATTTTTTCTCTCCTCTCGACTTCCATCTGGAATAACTTTTGACTCACTGCACGAAACATCGTGAAATTTATCCCACAGAAATTGGGCGCCTAGGTTAACAAACCGCTGGAAAAGAATTCTTGCAGCGGTCACATTCCGTGCCACTGCAACACAATAAATGATTCCGGATTCTAACTGGACAGAACTGTAGGTGAGGGCTGTGCACGTTAATTATGCTGACATTGAAGAAACGGCTTTTGATTCTCAACTTGCACATTCTGTTGTCGATTGGCCACCAACCAATCACGCGCTTTTGCATGTCGGCCTTCACGATAAAAGCTGTACCCAGCTCGCGTGTATTGCCGCAGCTCTGGTAGATGGTAAGGAGTGTATCGAATATAAGCTATCCACATACATTTGCGTTGCACGCATATATTTGTGATGGTTTTTTATGCTCTGAACACTGCATGCTGTGCGTTTGACTGTCAGCTTTCTTTTGTTTACTTGTTTGTGCGGTTCAAATTCTGCGTTTTCAAAATGTCGCGTATTGAAAAGGAAGTGAAAATTAAGGTTCTGGACACATGGCTAAGTGAGAAGGGTATTACTATGCGAAAATTGGCGAAGCGGTTTGGAATTCATCATGCGAGTGTTAAAACCATCATTAATAAGTTTGGGGAACACTATTCTTTGGATGAGCTACCAGGAAGAGGCAGAAAACCCGGTTCTTGCAACCCGAAACTGGAGCAGAAAGTGGTACCTCTAATCATGAAGAACAAATCAATGTCAATACGTGATTTGGCCAAAAAAGCAGGAACGAGTGTCGGAATGATCCAGCGTATCAAGAGGCGAAACCACCTGAAGACCTACAAGAAGCAGAAAATCTCGAAACAAATTGCAGAACAGAAGAAGCGAGCAGCAACAAGGGCCCAGAAATTGTATTCGCGTCTTTTGCAGCGTCCGGATGAATGCGTTTTGATGGACGATGAGACCTATGTAAAGGAGGACTCAAAAACCCTTCCAGGTCCACAATACTTTACTGCCGTCGTTGGGGAGGATGTGAGCGATGCGGACAGGTCGATTCAAGTGGAGAAATTCGGTCGAAAGGTACTGGTATGGCAAGCAATATGTTCCTGTGGTTTGAAGTCAACCATTTTTTACACTACCGGAACTATAAATGCGGAAATCTATCGATCTGAGTGTCTCCAGAAGAGATTGTTGCCTTTATATAAGAAGCATAGTACACCTCCACTGTTTTGGCCGGATTTAGCGTCGGCTCACTATGCCAAAACCACTCTCAATTGGCTTGTGGAAAAGGGTATAGATTTCGTTGAGAAAAATATCAATCCACCAAATTGCCCTCAGCTTCGACCCATCGAACGTTACTGGGCAATCGTGAAGAGGGCCTTCAAGAAGACTGATAAGGCAGCTGGGAACATGCAGGAGTTCAAAAAAATTTGAGCTCAAGCGTCCAAAAAATGCGATGCAACACTTGTCCGGAACTTGATGAAGAGCATTCGATCCAAAGTTCGAAAATTCGTGAAGGAATAACTTAAATTTCATCCGGTCTTCATTATGTTCAAGTTTAACCTCGTACAATAAAGGATCAATTTTTTGTATGAATAAAATATCGGTTTTCAACATAATTTGAAAGAATGTTTGTGGATAGCTTATTTTCGATACACTCCTTATAACCATCCCTATACGTATGTACCGTTGATTCTTTGCAGATAACCTCCTGCAGCGCTACAATGTCTTACTTGTGAACCCTCAGTAAGTCGGAAAGAATGCGGGTGCTTCCCGAGAAATTGAGGGACTTACAGTTCCATGTTCCGAGTTTCCACTCTTTAGTCCCTTTTTCGTCGCCTGAGTCTATGCCAAATGTTCCGGTTCGTATTTACATCGTGTGCTCCCATTACTATTATTTTTTACTGCTGGATTGTAGGGCCTGCACCAACCCCCTGTCTCGCCGGAGGACCATCGTGTAAGGCTCTGTTTAGAGTCCCACGTTGGCACGAGGACGATGATCGACCGCCCCTAACATGGAGAACAGACGCCAGTTTGAGCCGCCCCTGACATGGAGAACAGACGCTCAGGTTGGTGAAGGCCTGGACTTTTCCCTTATAACGGGGTGACTCGCTTTGACAGGGCTGCTTTCGGATATTAGTGGGATTTTGGAAGAAACTCACATAGTTCAGCAACTGCTAAGGCCCCTCACATCCTAGGCAGCACTCGCTGCCTGTCCGGAGATGCTTATTTAATTAGCATCTAACTTCCATATCTGGAGGCCGTTCATGATCTGCAACCTATGACCTGCTCAGCTCCGCCGGTCTCCACCTACTGAACGGATTGCTCGGAAGATAATATGAATGAGTCCTAAAACGGAATTTCAAAACCGCATTGTACGAGTTCAAATCGATATAAAACCTTTGATAGGAGTAAAAGGAATTTTAGAAAACAAGGTTTTAAGATCGTCGTAAACAAGCTGTGTAGGGTCTCAAAAACCTGACTATAATATGAAACCTATTGGCACCTCTTGGTGCCATAATAAAATCAAATTGATTTTTAGTGGCTTTCATCAAACTTACATAAAACGGAATAACCGGGATGGTTTTGGAAATGTTATGGGGATAATGTTTGCATCAATATTTTCGCAACAAATGTTCTACTAGTATTACATTTTTTTTTAAATATATGAATATAATAAAATGCAATATCGGGCAAACGCGATTGGGCCTCGCAAATTAAAGAAATAGGTTTAAAAAATACAATAAGACTAAGCTCTAAAGACTTTCTTTGGTCTAATTATCAGATATTTACATTAGTCGAACAGCATTTGGCCTAGTGATCTGGACCTACGATAAAAAGCAATTTGAGGTATTTTCAGAGTCAGACTTTGCTACAGTCAGCGGCTACGAAAAAAAGAAGACTTTTCTAATGCCTGCAACTTAATGGTAATATACACAGACTTTTGAACATAGGCATGATAGAAATTCACGATCACGATCATCTAAATCATTCCAACCTGCAGCTCTGCCACCACAAACGAATCAGTCACATCGCGACGCATTAACATACTGCTCAACATTGTTTAGATTTGTACGTTTGCGGCCGAAAATGACGCGTGTTTGGCGGGACAACGACGCGACGCCACGGCCATTCCAAACGCCGTAATCGATGAAGCAGAAACGTGCCATGCGTGTGCCAAGAAGCCAAGTGCGTGTCCCATCCATCGTTCAGTTGTATTCGCTAAATGCCCAGGTTTCCCGACCAAGCCAAAGAAGCAAAACGAGACACACTGACGGTGACGGATGGTTTGCGGATTTCTTGAAAACAAAATATCTAGGAAAATAGCGACAGCGAGGGAACTTCTATTGGCAACGATGGGACGCGAGCTTGATGTTTCGACGGTAAAGGTCAATCTCGAAAAAACGAGAACGAAATCCGTCGACCAAGAAACGAGAATTGTCACATGCGCCGTATGCTGGTCGGATTAATTAGGCGCATAGTAATCAATTTTATTGCAGAAATGAACACAACGACGAGTGATGGGCAACAATGTAATGTAACGGATCGTTATGATGGCAAAAGACGCTTGGTTATTTTGCTTGTTGCGAAATGTTGATGCTGATGATGAGAAAGGGCAACTATAGGTTTCGACTTGGCTGCAAAACGAGGGATTTTTCTGCGATTTACGATTAATGAGAAGTCTTTGTTTGTTTCGAATGCGTAGTTTGCACCTTCTCCCGCGAATCAAGTCCACTATTCACACAATTAATCATATCCAGTTCGCTTCACGCCGCCGTCGTCATCGTCGTGGCAAGGTGCTAACCGTAATTGCGCTTTCCCACCATGCCTTTTTTCCCCTCCCAGTTTGGACACACGCCACTAGCCAACATTCAGCGTGATTCTAACTTCATTACCAAGACCAACTAGGCAGCGCCATGCCGAACCATGTCATCCATCCAGTGCAGTCGGTCGTTCTGATGATGGAGCTACAATGTTGCAGTTGGCATCGAATAGCGCACTGGGCCGAGGTGGCAGCGCGCGGGTCGCAATTTGCAATTTGATGATGTGTACACAACATACATATGAGATGGTTGGAATAATCAACAACCGATAGGAACGGCATGCGATGAATGGTGGAACCCAAACATACCAGACAGTCTAGCGTCGATTTTCCCGAGAATTGTTCTTTGATCGCGTCTCTTGTTACATTTCGTCATTGGATCAATTGATAGAGGCAACCGATTGGATTGGGTTTCGACAATCTATCTCTGGATATTCCCACGCTTCAACCAGTTAAATACCAATCAATCACAGGCGGAAGCATAAATATGCCATCATCCACCAACCGAACGAAATCCGACGACAAACAAAAACACGCCCGCGCAATCGTTTCGCTTAATTAAAGACAGCGCCATATTTCACCTGTTCTCGGTAGCCGACGATCAAAGGAACCCTGTCACAAAATTGGCAATTCAGAATCGCTTTCGGCCCATCTTCCCCCCCCCCCGGAGCAAGGTGTTTTTCTAATAAACATGTGTACTGGGTCGTAAAAATCAGTCGTTGCGAATTGTTTGCATGGTTTGGTGATCGGAATATTCAAGCAGCTTTGAATATGCTTCGCCAAAAACCGACGTGTTTTCCGGGCCCCAGAACAGCTGCATCGTCGATACGAGAGCTTGTAGCGATCGGCGCAGGGCTATAAAAGTACCATAAATCAACCAAATCAACGACAAACTGAAAGTCTGAATAGCATCAACCGGTCATTGCCAATTGGTAATAAGCGCTGGGACCGCCGAAATTCCCCGAAGCAATTTGGAGCCATTGAGAACCATTGCCAAAAATTACCTGTCGAAACGATCATCACAATCGGTGATCGATCAGGAATCGTTGATGAGGCCTCTCCAGTACAGGGCGAGGCAAGTTGGATCAAAAGGCGGTCAAGATGAAAGGGGGACTTGGAACGTGATTGTCGGGACAGCATGCAAAAATACGACGGCGTGGCGCAACGATGCGATTCGATCAGCAAGTTTGTCATAGCCGTCCGGAGCTGGATCTGCCTGTGACCAATGGGAAGTGATTGGAAGAAGATTATAGACCTAGATTCGACCCTGGATCAGCGCTATTAACCTATCTTCAGTCTACTATCATCGTCGCAGCAGAGTATAATTGGTTTGCCTCAGCGGCTTGTACCTTGCAGGGGACGTGAGGTGATTGTGCAAATAGTGGGCTCCGATCGCAGGCAGTCTGTTTATTTATGAAAGCCAAGATACGGCTAGGTCACGTAATATTCTACACAAAGCTGTAATCGATTATCGAGCGATTAGACGACAAGCTTTGCGGTGAGGCCGCCGACCCTTGGCAATTCAGCAAACTCTCGGTATTGTATTAGAGGGAAAAATTCCCACCGTGTCGTAATCATTATTGCAAAGCACAATATTGTCAAACCGAGAAAGCTACTACTTGTCGCACGCAGCGCAGCACATGAAACCGTTGCAGTTATAAGCTCACATACGCGCTGCATTCATACTACCTGTCTCATTAATCTACCATTGTTGCTCGTTAATTGATATTTACCAGCAAATAAACGATACGAAAATTTGCAATAAACGATTGAGACATATAATTTCAGAAGCCGCATTTTCCCAGGGTTTTCAGTCGCTCCGTAAGCCGAATAAGAACAATAGAGCTTAGGTACCGTTCCGAGCTGCGAGTCTGCGAGTGTGGGTGGGTGTCGGTTTAGCATTAGATGCGAGCTGCTGTGCAATAGTAACGAATGGAAATAAGCAGACCGGCATTGCAGGCAGTGGTGATTTCAAAGAAAATCATACGGATTTCGATGGTGATTCAGATTGTCCGATGTCAATTGCTTATTTACACCGTGTCCAATATATTCTCATACAAAATAAAACTCTATTTATTTCCAATCGATAATCCAGATTTTATTGATAACTTTTTCCATTATATTGCAATATAATACTGATCAACTACAGCATATGCTTTGGAATAACACCGCTTTTAACTTTCTTGACCAGTTCCAGACGTTTTTCGAAACCGTCACTTCCATCGGCATTTCGTCCCAAATTCGTTTGATTACGGTTTTGAATTGGTTCATATCAGACGCCCTGTGGTCATTTACCTTCGCCAGCATGTATGACCATACGAAATAATCCAAGCGATTCAGATCTGGTGAACTGGGAGGACATTCATTCCTGTCTAAAAAGTCGGTCAAATTTTCTCGGCACCAGCCCTGAACGAGATTTGCAGTATGCGATGGCGCTCCGTCCTGCTGAAATACATAGCGATCATCTCCAAATACCTCTTGTTCATATGGCTTGACAACTTGCTCCAAAACTTCCGTTTTATAATATACGGCATTTTCTTTAACGCCTTTTTCGATGAAAACCAGTGGTAATTTGCCTCGCTTGCAAATTCCTCCCCAAACCATCACTGACGCAGCACTTTGGAACCGTGGAATATTCCTATCACTCTCTGGAAACAGTTCTCGAAGAGAGACCCCACAATCTGTTCTGGACATTGTAGGATTGTTGCAAGACGAATAATTTTTCGTTGGAAAAGATAAATTTCCCCGTGCGCGAAACTTACAATCTTGTCGTTCTGCAGGGAAGGTGGGTGGGATATTGTGCATTGACGATTTCGAAACATTCAGATCTGCGGCCATTTTACGTACAGAGCGCTGTGATTTTCGTCTAATCCGTTACCTGACCACTTTAACAACTCGTGCAGTCCGCACCGCACGAGTACGACCGGATCTCTTCCGGTCATCCAACGAGCAGGTGTCACGGTACCTTCCGATAGTTCGGTCCCGCTTTACTCCGAGGTTTTTCAAATTTCTGATAGCGCCCGGGCGCTCACCTTTCAAAAAAAAAATTATCACTAGAGCACGAAACTCCCTCATAGTGCAAAACTACACCAACACATACGTGAAGCATGTTGAGTAGTTGCACGACACCAATGCAAGAAAAAGTGTATGAGAATATATTGGACACGGTGTACATTGTTGAAAACGTTGTAATGCGCGTATTAAAAAAAGCAACTATTTTCGGAAAGGCGGTAAAAAAGAACGAAAAGAGATAATTTAACAAACCAAATTGCATTGTACAAAATTGGTCACAAAATTATTTGAATATACTCTCCTCTTCAAATTCAAAACCTAAGCGGGCTATGCTTCACTGAAAGACGGTTGACTTCAGATGAATATGAACATGATCATGATTAACCGCTCTAGGTTGCAACCCGTTTATTTCGCTTTTTAAAAACACTTTAATGAGTGTATTCAATTTTTTTTATCTAGTTCATTTATTTGGCAAGGCTCAATTGCGTTAGCTTTACGGAGCCGATAATTCATTGTTTTTTTTTTATTTATTTATTTACTTCACCGCCTCGAATGTTTAAAAAACAATTCCACAGACTGTAACTTATTCTAAAACTTTAATCCTACTCTTAAAAGCAGCCTTAGACACATTAAAATCAAACACAACTCTAGCACTATTGAACGAACGGAAGCATCTGTCCAATGGATTGTTAAATCCATATGTGGTTCTATGGCGTCTGATAAACAATAATTCACGCTCACGCAATTGTCGAGAAGGTGCATAAAACGATACATTGAACAACAACGAGGAACAGTCGAGATTTCCTTTTATCAGGTCAAACACGAAGAGCCTTTGCAAGTTCATCCGCCTGGAATCAAGCTTTTCCAGAGCGATGAGTTTACAGCGGCATGTGTAATCGGGCAGGTCCGCTGGGTTCGACCAAGGCAGCTGACGAAGAGCGAAACGTACAAAGCGGTGCTGCACACGCTCCATCCGTTTGATTTGCGTTGCATGAGACGGCATCCACACACAAATAGCATATTCCAGGATGCTTTGAACCAATGGGCAGTATAGCGACTTTAGTGCGTAAATATCGTTGAAGCTCGTGGTACAGCGTCATACGAATCCTAGGGCTGCGAACGCTTTAGCGGTAGTTATGTAGACATTGAACCGTAGTTTACTGTCGATGTTTACTCCAAGGTCACGGATGGATTCAACGCGTTCCAAGTATACTGGTCCAACCGAATATTCGAATTCAATTCGAGACTGCCGACGAGAGAATGCAATGGACTTACACTTGTTGATGTTCAATTCCATCCCATTCTCAAGGCACCATCGTTGTAGTTCATCTATATCGGCCTGAAGCGCGAAGCAGTCGAGGTGAGAGGTTACAATGCGATAAATTTTTAGATCGTCAGCGTAGAGCAATTTTCCTGATTTCAGCCGAAAGCATAGATCGTTTATGAACAATATGAAGATGAGTGGGCCCAGAATGCTGCCTTGTGGCACACCAGATGTGATGGGAAAGACGCGAGAGTGCGATCCGTTGATGTTGACAAACGCATTACGGTCAGACAGATAAGAGCGCAACCACTCTGTAATACAATCTGGAAATCCCAAGTATCTAAAGGGCGATACGGTCAAAATTTGGTCAATATCAACTTGACGTATTTCTTTCAATTTTGCATTTAAAAAACCTGAACACCCCTCATTTTGAAGGTGTGTGTGTGTAGAATGTTGCTCCTATTTTGATTTTGGAATTCACTCTTCAGTTGTCAAAATGCCGTCCAAGCAAGAAGAGCAGCGTATCAAAATTTTGCTCGCGCATCGCGAAAATCCGAGCTACTCGCATGCAAAGTTGGCAAAATCGCTAAAAGTTGCCAAATCAACCGTTACAAATGTAATTAAAGTGTTTGGGGAACGTTTGTCGACAGCCAGGAAGTCTGGATCGGGGGGAAATCGAAAACCGGAAGCCGCTGAGACGACAAAGAGAGTTGCCGGTAGTTTCAAGCGAAACCCTAACCTATCTCTCCGAGATGCCGCAAATAAGCTGGGTGTATCGTCTACAACCGTGCATCGAGCCAAAAAACGAGCCGGACTATCGACTTACAAGAAGGTAGTGACTCCAAATCGCGATGATAAACAAAATACGACGGCCAAAGCGCGATCCCGGAGGCTGTACACGACGATGCTGACGAAGTTTGACTGCGTGGTAATGGACGACGAAACCTACGTCAAAGCCGACTACAAGCAGCTTCCGGGACAGGAGTTTTATACGGCAAAAGGAAGGGGAAAGGTAGCAGATATTTTCAAGCACACGAAACTGTCAAAGTTCGCAAAGAAATATCTGGTTTGGCAAGCCATCTGTACCTGTGGCTTGAAAAGCAGCATTTTCATAGCTTCCGGGACTGTCAACCAAGAAATTTACGTGAAAGAGTGTTTGAATAAACGTCTGCTGCCTTTCCTGAAGAAACACGGTTGTTCCGTACTGTTTTGGCCGGATTTGGCATCTTGCCATTACGGTAAAAAGGCCATGGAGTGGTACGCCACCAACAACGTGCAGGTGGTTCCCAAGGACAAGAACCCTCTCAACACGCCAGAGCTCCGCCCAATTGAGAAATACTGGGCTATTGTCAAGCGGAACCTAAAGAAGACCAAAAAAACTGCTAAGGACGAGCAGCAGTTCAAGGCAAACTGGCTTTCTGCGGCGAAGAAGGTGGACAAGGTGGCTGTACAAAATCTGATGGCAGGGGTCAAGCGTAAGGCCCGGCAATTCGGATTTGGAAAAGCGGAAGCCTAACTGAATATTTTTCCTGAATTTTATACTAATTGAACTTGAAAAAGAAATTTAATTTGATTTTTTAAATAAACGATTTCACCGATTTACACGCGTTTTCCCTTGACCAAATTTTGACCGTATCACCCTTTAAGCTTCGCAACAGCAAGATCGTGAGGCACTTTGTCGCACGCTTTGGAAAAGTCGAAGTAAATGGCATCTACCTATTTGACGCTTGTTCTTAATTTCCGCGGATACAAAATTGGTGAACGTCATGAGATTCGTTGTTGTTGAACGCTTCTTAATAAATCCGTGTTGAAACTCAGATAAAAATGGTTGAGAAGCAGCGTACAGGACATCATGAACTCCTTCGAACACTTTAGCCAGGCAGCACAAAATGGAAACGCCACGATAATTCTCAACTGCATGACTAGATCCTGCTTTGAATATCGGGCAGATCGAAGCTGTCTTCCACAGTTTCGGGAAGGTACAGTGGCGAAGCGAGCTGTTGAAAATGATTGTCAAAGGCCTTTGCAGAGACTCAGCACATTCTTTAAGGAACAACGGCGGAAGGTGGTCGGTCCCAGGTCCTTTGGAAACGTCTAGCTAATTCAAGGCAGACGTGACATCATGCTGTGTTATTTCGAAGAGCGGCAGATTCAGGTCGAATAATGGGCAGTTCCTGAGGCTGTCAGGTGAAAATGCTGGCGAATTAGTACTGTGTACGTTTTTAAAGAAATCGGTAAATAGATTGGCTAATCCATCAGGAGAATCAGCAGTCGAATCTTTGAAAGTCTTCTCAGCTGGAAATCGATTTGAGCGTTTGCGGTTACGAATAAATGTCCAGAAAGGAGGAAGGATCTTGCTTCGCAGTCGTCTCCATGCGGGTGATGTAATTACGAAACGACGCAATTTGGCATTCGTTGTAATTGGATTCAAAAGAATGAAGATTGTTACGATTTTCATCTTTTTGCGTTCGAAAATAACGCTTGCGGGACTTACGAACAACGCTACGAAGGAGTCCACCAAGGATGCTTGAAAGGCTGTCGTCTACATCGCTTACGTGGCACGTGTTCGTCCAAGATTCTGTACAGAGTGTTATTTTTATATAATGAATGACTTAATACTAGCGTTAGTATGACTTGGGCCGTTTACTCGCGGTTTACCCGAGGTTAAAAGGGGTGACATTTTTTGAGGATGGATTGGACTGAGTAACATGGGGCTGCAAAATGGTGAGTAGACAACTGGGATGGAGCGTACGTCCCCGCAACATAGCACGGCCCGCACAAGCCCACCCACGCGGCCCCAGGGGCCAAAAAGCCACACCCCCCCACCGCGCGGGGGCGGCCGGCCGCGGGGGGCCCGGGCGCGGGCGCCCGGCCGACCGCGGCGGGGGGGCGCGCGGCGGCGCCCCACGCCGCCGCGGCGGACCGCCCCCGGCCCCCGGGGGTCGGGGATGAACCCAACCCCGGCGCGCCCTAGGCCCCCGGGGCCCCCCCCCACCGGATGGGGGAGCGAAACCCCCCCCCCCCCAAACAAAAAAAAACTGATTATCGTGTACATTGTATAACATCTGTGACTCCGGAGGTGATTAATAATTTTAATTTTTTATTTTCTTGGGTACCTGGGCCCCGTACGTCTACAATTGCAGCTGGACATCAGTCTACAGACATGCAGACAGTACAAATATAATTGTTACTATCATTTTATATTATAACATCCCTTCACAATATTTTTAAAGCTATTTTCAGGTTCGCATTTATGCATCGTCGTAAGTTTTAGCCGACCTAACCCACGATATGTATTTGAAAAGATAGGATGGTTTTTGACGTTTTTGTTTAGAAAGGATCATACGACAAATTCTACTAAATAAAATTTCAAGAAAATTCAAAAACTAAAATTGTTTATGATCTCTCATTTTCTATTGCACAGATATAAAGAATTATTTATGGGCCCAGTAGAAAGCAAGAGTTATCGGAGAATTCAAATTTCATTTTTCTTTTTCTCTCTGTTTTTTTTTTTCTTTTTTGTGGATTTATTAAGCTTCCGTTTTTGGGCAGTAATCATAATCATATGAAAGTTATTTCGGCTAATTGTTTGCTTAAATTTTCTTTGCTATTCTGCTTGGCTGCCCGGTGATCAACTTTCTTTCATTATATCACTTTGGAAATTTTCGCCATTTCAGAGTTTCAATCATCTAACATCACAGCAGAAAAGACAAATAGGTGCATTTAATTTTTATGTGTATACTATTACAACATCGTATTGTTTTCATCATATCATCATTATATATATTAGTATATCATATTGAAAATATTTACTAAAAGATTAATAATAATAATTAAATTTCATTTGCTTCAAGTTTACAAGGAAATTGATTCCAGATAGTATGTACAGATATTTTATTTCATTGTATGTAAAGGTGTTTTTCTATGAATTTAAATCATTGAATATTATTAAAATTAATAAATGCTCTTCAATTCTGCTGATTATGTATATCTATATGTCATGAATAAATACATATTTTTTTGATTCATGTATAATTAAATGGTTTATATTTTATTTAGTTGCAATAAGACCTTCACATTCCAGAGTTATATCATCTGCCACTGATTGAGTGTAAAGATGCACCAAGCTGCATATGATTATATATGCCTATTATTACAATTTTAACTATTTCATCATATTATTTTATTTATAACCATATTTAAATTACAGGATGACGAATTCCAACCATGGCATATTTTAATTAAATATTATAGTATATTTCATTGCTCTATTACATACTACATTTATTGCATATTATGAATATTATGTACATTATATATAATAAATACTGGGTTGTGAAGGAGCATCAGGGTATCATTCAAGCTGAAATTGGACGATGGTTTGATTGACGCCTGAGTCTAGGAGGGAACGAGCATTATCATTTTCTTTATCCTACCGATTCGATTGCGATCCTGCGAATTCTACTCCAACAGTTTCAGTGAGAGTGACGCGCCCTTCTTAACAAGCCATCCTGTAGAAAGCTTAATAAGTATTGCGAATTGGGTTATTCGAATTGTTGGATCGTATCGTTGGAAGGAGATTCTTAATTTCCCGTGGATTTCGCGTGAGTGTCTCTGCTTACGGGTCCACCCCTCCGTTTTTGGCCCTTCATACAGCGATATTGTGAATTCAGATCGGTGGCTCAATTTGATCTTGCTATTAAGTGGAGCTGCATCCAAGCCAAGGGCATGAAGGGATGGTGGCTACCGTTTACTCGTGGTTTACCCGAGGATAAAAGGGGTGACATTTTTTGGGAATGGTTGGACTGAGGAACATGGAAATGGGATGCTGTGGTCTCATCAGATAGTTGTCGCCAGCACTTTAACATTGTGCGGTATGGTCAGGGCTCCCTTTAGGTGTTCGGCCGGTTGTGGTTACCATTGGGCGACGATGAGATTCCTCATCGTCCTCAACAAACACTAACTAATAAATAAAGAAAAAAAAAACACAAGCAGATTAAACTCTTATACTAGACATTTGGAGAAACACATAAATCGATTGCGTCTAACACAGATCGCGAGATCCCAACACATCTCTCATAGGAATATAAGGTTGTCTTCCTTGAGCCTCTAGGGTATTCAAAAGTCGTGTTCTGGCGGCGTCATTATCCGTGCATTGCCAGACTGCGGGATCGATGTCATCATAACCGATTCCACACCGGCAAAGATTGCTGTCCACGAGGTTAATGCGATAGAGGTGTGCATCTAACTGGTAATGGTTGGACATAAGTCAACTCATCACACGGATCAAATCACGGCTAACGTGCAGGTCCTTAAACCACGCCCTCGATGAAACAATAGGAATGATGGAATGTAACAGCCGTCCTAGATTATCGGTGTCCCAATCGGTTTGCCAACTCGAAAGGGTACTCTGACGTACTAAATGGTAAAATTCATCGTGTGAAATTTGTCTATCATACAAATCGCCTTCCTGGGCGCCCAGCTGGGATTGAGCAATGTGAAGGGACCCATACAAAGGTGATCAAATATGAACTTTCGACCAGCACACTCATCTGTTTCCTTAGTTTTGAAAGGAAATAAGATGAGTGTTCTCGAACTGAGGCTGTCCGAGAAGATGAAGTAATGGTCTGCGGCCATGTTGGAAATCATCCCCAATGTGAAGTTGATTGCTGCCAGCTCAGCAACATAAACAGAACAAGGTTCCTGAAGTTTGTGGAAGGCGCTAGAGTTTTCATTGAAGACACCAAAGACACCTTTTTTCAGAATGGAAGTGTTGGTACTTTTCAGTAAAATACGCGGGATAATAACCCAAGTAACAATTTGAGTTTTATTCCAGCCGTATAGCACTCCTCCCGGTTTTGTTGATAAAACTACATTCAAAACTGTTTTGTCTACCAACACCTCCTCTATGCTTCTTTAAAGCCGAAATTTGTACAAAATGGCCCACTCTATAGACGGTTGTGAAAACAAGTTAGTAAAACCTTTATAAGAACATAAAGATTTTGAAAATGTTCTAGTGAAAGATGTTATGACCACTTGAGAACCTTCTTAAAACCTTTTGGCTGCCATTAAAACCAGAATGCGGCCAAATGGCCACATCTGTCAAACTTCTCTGTGAAATCGAGGTTAGTTTTTGTTGTTCTGCTTTGTTCGATTCTTTGCTCTTCTGATTCATTTAGCAGTAAAAAAAAGGTCTAGTGTTGCGGGAAATTGTTTGATAGCAAAATATCCAAAACAAATGTTGTTTTTTACAGCGCATTATGCTCCAAATTATGTGCGCAATTATATTTATGGTGAATATTGGCACGATAAGAGCAGAAAATTAATGCGCCTCGGAAATTATGGGAATTTACAACAACATAAATCAAATCAAAACAAATCTATTCGATAAATTAATGATGAATTTCTTGAAAAGTGCATGGAATTGGGTGAGATTATCTAAAAGAATTCCAAAATTAGTCTCCGATCTACAGTTTATTTGAATACCATTGAAAATTTGATGCATTTATTTTTCCACATTTCATTTATTTCTTATATTGCAATATGGCTATTGGAAAAAAATCACAGTTTTGCCATAAAGCCAACTTATCTTCGCAATTACTATTATAAAACTATTTGGTCTTATGGTGACTTCTTTCAATGCCAATTTGCCGTTTAATGCATTTACTGGAGGCAAAATGGTTTTAAAATGCTTTTTCAACTGACCATAATAAGATAAAATCAATGAGTCCTAAAGCGGCATTTCAATACAGAATTTTTCGAGTTCATAAAGTCGAAATAAAACCTTTGATAGGAGTAAAATAAATTTGAGAAACAAGGTTTTAAGATTGTTGTAAACAAGCTGTGTGGGTTCTCATAAACCTGACCTGACTATGAAACCTATTGGCACCTCTTGGTGCCATAATAAAACCAAATTGATTTCAAGTGGCTTTCATAAAACTTTAATAAAACTTAATAAAGCAGGATGGTGTTAGCAATGTTACTTGGGAATAGAACGAAGTTGATCCGCATCCCATGAGATGCTTGTTTCATGGAAAGATCATAATGAATTGTGGAACTGCTATAGGTGCGGTGAGTACGGTCTGGAGTATAGCTCGAGGCACATAACCGACGATATGTAGTGGTGGTAAATTCTCATAAATCGAGATTGTGTGTTCAGCCGTTTATTCAAAATTTTCTATTACAAATGCGTTTTTCACTCCACATTTGGTTAATATTCTGAGTGAGAGCTGCCAGAACCGATGCTGGAGGGGTTTAACTCCTGCCAGAACTTCGAGACTCATGTTATGCGTTGAGTGCATACAGCCAAGAGCAATACGCAGACAACGATATTGAATTCGTTCAAATTTATAAGGTGACGTTTTCTTGCCGAGAGAAATCAAAAAGAGCCATACTCTAGAACAGAGAGAATGGTTGTTTTATAAAGATTTATGAGGTCACCATGTGCCACAAATTGAACGAAGAAAGTTGATCCTTTTTTGGCAGTTTTGCTTCAAATACGTAATGCGGGCATTTCAAGTGCACTTTGAATCAAACGAGACCCCAAGGTCTGTAGGATAACGATTGGATAATGTTTCTGCCCAAAAGATTAAGCTGCTGTTGGGCTGGATATAGCTTTCGAGTAAACACTACCAGTTCAGTTTTCGGCGGGAATTCGATCCCTAGACTCCTAGCCCAAAAAGATAGGTTATCTAGGGAATTTTGCAACGGTCCTTGCAAGTTAACGGCATGTTAGCCTCTTAAGGAGACCACACTGTCGTCAGCAAGTTGTTTTAGCGTGCATTGTTCTGCCAAACAATTGTCAATATCTTTGACGTTAAAGTTATAAAGAAGAGGGCTTAGGCATAAGCCTTGGGGCAGGCCCATGTAACTAATTCTGGAAGTTGTCAGTTGTCCAAGTGAAAAGTTCATTTGCTTTTCTGACAACAAATTGTACAAAAAATTATTTAAAATTACGGGAGGTCCACATCTTTGCAAATTTTCTGACCGGATTTCAATGGAAACTGAATCAAAAGCCCCTTTACTGTCTAGGAATACTGAAGCCAGTTGCTCCTTGTGCGCAAAGGCCAGTTGAATATCTGAGGAAAGCAGCGCTAGACAATAATTTGTTCCTTTGCTCTTACGGATCCCAAATTGTGTATTTGATAGCAAGTTATTCGATTCGAGCTTTCGAAGGATCATTTTCTCCAACAATTTCCTAATGCACTAAAGCATAGCAATCGAACGGTATGAGTTATGATCAGACGCTGGTTTGCCAGGCTTTTGAATAGCTATCACTTTGACCTGTCTCCACTCAGGCGAGACGATGTTGTTTCGAAATTAGGAATTAAATAGGTCCAGCAAGCGTCTTTTTGCGAAATCTGGGAGATTTTTCAGAAGATTGTTGTAATTACTGTAGATTATTGTCATATCGCATCCGGGTGAGAAGTTATTTAATGAAAGAAGAGCCATAGAGAGAGAGAGAGAGAGAGCGTGAAAGAGAGGGAGAGAGAGAGAGAAAGAGAAAGAGAGAGAGAAAAGTTTGAGGTTACATGCAACGCGATTCGGTTCCAGTATCGATATTTCTCCGCGGAATGCTCTCAGGATCGCCAGGCGCTAGGGCAGCTTCTCCTGACGGTTTTGTGTCGGCTTTTCCGGACAGTTCTAATCTTTCCGGCTGAGAAAGTCTATGTAATGGGGATGGGAGGGGGAATTCACGACGGTGCACGTGGCTTCCAATGCTTGTGGGTCTTCACGGGCTGGGTAGCTCATGGTGAGCGGCTCTCGTATCCTTCTCTTATCGACGCCCAAGCGCTCACTGACAGGGAAGTACAACATCGGATATTGAGCAACAGCAACAGGCTTACCGGGCCTCACTATCGCTCTCACCTTCAAAACTTTAGTTACCTTCCCCGGAGTGTGTGACTCAACGATGGCGTCGCTCGTTGGTCACCAGCGCCGGGCTCGCCCATCGGTCTTCGTCCATCTCCAACGAAAACTCCGGTAGGCTCGAACGTGGTGCTGCTGGGCTTTACTTCTCTCCTACGGACACTCCGTCGGGTTTAATTCAATTTGTTACGAGATTTTCGGGTGAAGTGACTGAGTTAAAAAAACTACAGCCATGTTTCACGCGAGCACTGACATTTGCTTATGGGATTTCTCCATAGGAGTGAAGAACTAATAAGTTAACGTGAAACTTACCACAGAAGCGAAACATCAGATTGGGGAAGATAGGGCAAAATGGGTATTCACCACAGTAAACATAATGGGCGTCTATGGGGTGCAATGGTCACTTAACAGTTTTTTATTGACTATAAAATGAGAAGAAAGATTAGTAATTTCCATTTAATTCGAACTACTTTTGTTTTGGTAGCACTGGTCACACAACCCTCACCGCATCGTAGTGTCAGATGACAGCGGGAGGTAAGATGGACAGAGATGACAGATGAGAGAGAGAGAGAGAGAGAGAGAGAGAGAGAGAGAGAGGGAGATCAATAGATGTATGATGTAAGATATGTACTACCACCCATTGTAGCACGGAAACTAAGTCCGACAGCAATGGGCTCTCCTCTCTGTTAGACTTGATCAAGCTTTAATAACCACTGATTAAGGCCTGTACTCGAAAAAAATGCACCATTTTTATCCGTATGTAGCTTTTTTGTCCGTGGATAAAAATTGGTGAAAATCTGAGTATAGCTAGGTTTGTCAAATTTCATAACAATCGGTTCAGTGGTTATTGAGATGTCATCGAAACAAGAAGAAAATCGCCGGAGAATATTGCGCGCCGTCATGAAAAATCCGACTGCGACCATGAGATGGATCGGAAGACAACTGGGAATCACCCATACAACTGTGTCTCGGGTGGTAAAATCGTTTAAGGAGTCCCAGACGACCGAGCGGAGGGCTGGAAGTGGAAGAAAATCGAAGACAGCCTACCCTGTGAAGGCCCGGAAGGTGTTGGATTATTTCAAGTGTAATCCGAACATTTCGATTCGCGACGCGGTTCTGAAGGCAAAGTGTTCCACCTGGTTCGTTCAGCAAACCATGAAACGAGCTGGGTTTCGTGTATTCAAGATCCGCAAGGCAACGAACTGGCGTGATCAACAAAACATGGCGGCCAAATCCCGCGCAAGGAAGCTGTATCGAGAGTGTTTAACGAAACCGATGTGTGTGGTTATGGATGACGAAACCTACATCAAGGCAGACGCAAAGCAGATACCGGGGCTGGAGTTCTACGTTGCCAAATCACGGTTTGATGTTCCGAAAGACATAAGGAAGAAGAAAATGGACAAATTCGCCAAAAAATACTTGCTCTGACAGGCCATATGCCAATGCGGTACACTGAGTAAACCGTTCATCACAACGGGTACCATCAACAGCGAAATTTACCGCACCGAGTGCCTCCAGAAGCGTCTGTTGCCTTTCCTGCGGTCCCACGGAGGCGAGACATTATTTTGGCCGGATCTGGCCTCATGCCATTACGCGCGATCGACGTTGGATCAGAGACAATAACGTTGTTTTTGTACCAAAAACCGCCAACCCCCCAAATTCACCAGAGATTTTGGGCCATAATGAAGGCCAAAGTTCGAAAATTGTCCAAGGTGTTTAAGAACGAGCTGGAGTTGAAGAAAGAATGGATGAAAGTGAGCAAAAAGGTCGGCTCCACCATTGCACAAAATGTAATGAGGGATCTTTAGAGAAAGGTACGGGCTTTCAGCAATAGAAAGATAATCCGTATGTAGTCGTTTTTGTTCCCTGAAAGTTTCAAGAAAATCCTACTTAAAATAAATTTTTGGCGAACACTTTTGTCTGGTGCATTTTTTTTCGAGTACAGGCCTTATCCGTATCATGCCATTGTATGAAGGGCCAAAAACGGGTTGGGTGGATCGACAGGCAACATCACTTATACGTTTCCACAGGGATATAGAGAATCTCCTTCCAACAACAACAAGATTGATCAATTGGTCAAAAGAGCAAGCAATCTAACATGAGGATGCCCCAATAAACGGGGAGAAGAGTCCGCCCTCTATTCACAAACTGTTAGCAATGGGGAGTTGGCATTCTCACTCTCCCCATCCAGAGTGCTTCAATCGGGTGCCCTGTTGGTCCCTCCTATTCTCATGAAATATTTATATAATAGTGTATATATTTATGTAAATGAAAAATACTACAAGCATTCGTATCTATAATACATGATCTTCATTCGGTTGATCATGAAATGCAAGAAATGTTGTAAAGTGTTGAAGTGTAGAGTTCTGTGGTTCGCGCTTAAGCACGCTTTCGTTCGTTTATAGCAGCATCTCAGCATCTTGATTTGAGGTATCCTGAAAAAGTTTGTTAAATCTATTGAAATTTCACAAAACTAACATTTATACATTTTAATTTACTGTTGCCATGGTCACTATTTGCTGCTTGATTTTATTTTTGCTGGCCTAATAGTTATTGCTCCTGAGTTAGGAAAACAGGGTTGATTTAATTGAAAGGGAGTTAAAGACAAATGGACAAATGGACAAAAAACAATAAGTTATGTTTAAATCATCTATGAAGCAAAATCAGTAAAACAATATTATTAAATATAATTGTAGGAGACAAGCAGAAAAGATGAATTAATTGAATCGAATAATTATCATTTCAATAGATCAACGCTAAAACATTTCAAAACCATGAGTCAATTTATTTCAGTGTAAATCTTGCAACAGAAATCGACCTTTCGTTTCCTTTTTACTTCCCCTTATTTACAGGGTGCGGCCGAAAATAATGCGAAAAATTTGTTCTATTTCTTTCAAATCCCATTTTCAACTAATTCAAGCAATAATATAAACATTTTCGAGTGCAGTTATCTTTATAAAGTCCTTTTAAACAAATTTATTTAATGTATCCTCCATTTTTATTAATCACATTCTCGAGCCGACGCCGGAAGCCAGAGCATGCCTTTCGGACGTAGTCCTCCGACATTGTCTGCCATGTGCGTGTTATGGTTGACTTCAGGGTTTTCACACTAGGGTGTGATGTTTTGCAGGCTCGTGCTTCAACATAAGCCCAAATCGAATAATCCAACGGATTAAGATCTGGACTGCTAGGGGGCCACAAATCCTTCGGTCAAAACTTCATGTTATCGTTCAACCATTGTTGGGTTCGATTGGACGTGTGACACGGCGCTCCATCCTGCTGTAGGACAACGTTTTGGTCCTTGGAGAAGTTGGCCTTCACCCAGGGAAGCACTTGGTCCTTAAAAATACCGATATACACTTCGGTATTGATTTTAACTCCAGTATCAATGAAAACAGGCGGCATTTTCAAACCGTTGGACGCCACCAAGCCAAACATCATGACACCAGCCGGATGATTGGTTTGAAATTTGAATTTTATTTTTTCCGGAACGTTCTCCATTTTTTTGCGGTGAAATGAACCGGTCCGTGCGGCTGTTGGCCACAGCATCGATGGCGTTTCACTCTGGCTCTGGAAGATGCATGCAGGTCTTCTTTGCTGATTCTCCGCATGGATTTCTCCGAAATATTGGCTTCCTTTGCAAGTTTTCTTATGGGACGCACCGGGTTGCGAGCAATTTTTGCACGGACCAATTTGATCACGTTCGGCGTGCGTGCAAAGCGCGGACGTCCGCTTCCCGGCTTCCGCTGCTTAGGACCATCCTGCAGGGACTTTTTTATGCGGTAAACTGTTGCCAAATGGCACCCTACCACCTTGGCAATCTCTTTCGGCTTCTTCTGGGCGAGCTTCTTCTGACGAATTTGCAATAAAACAAATAGAATGTTTGGATGCAGCACTTGAAAGTAAACATAAATAAATACACTTTCGACAGAAATTAGTCACTAGCTACACGAATTAACCCAATACTCAAGTTTGAACATTTTCGCATTATTTTCTGCCCCACCCTGTGCAGAATGAATATCTTCAGTCACGGTAAGTACTACTAGCGTGTCGTTCCTGGGATTGATACCTCCACCACTCCTTTGACAATGTATGACAGCCATGAGAAAAAATAAAATTTTAAATTTTAAATTATTTTACTGGTGACCCGGAAGACTTGAAATACATCATGCAAAAGACAGTACATCCCAAATTTCGATAACCTAAAGCCAATTTATATGTATACAACAAAAAAAGATCCATGCTATTAGGATGGATCTAAGGCAAGGATGATCTCAAAGCGCGCTTCAACTACGAACCTAATGTGAATAGTTAAATTCTAGGGTTTTTTTTTTTCATTAGGGCGAATCTACAATTGAGAGGTTCTCTCCGGGCTCGCTCTCTTTCATTCATTAACCAGTCACCTTTACGTTTTTCATTCTACTATTTGTAGAATATGCTAGCCAGCACTGTTGTGTTTCGATCTGTACTAAAGAATCCCTAGAAAGTGGTATAATGGCGATGTAATGAATGAAAGAGAGCGAGCCCGGAGAGAATCTCTCAATTGTAGATTCGCCTTAATAAAAAAAAAAACCCTAGAATTCTCAATGTGACCTCCAGGCACACGATCCTCTGTAGCAGGTGGAAGAACTACTTGATGTGATATTTCCACAATTGAACTTACTGTTAACTTCGGGTCTTGGCAAAGAATCCCTACTGAGCCCTTGCGGCACGTCAAGCCAGCCAGTTCAGTGCATGGGAGAGAAAGAGAGATAAATAGAGATGGAAAACCGTCAAACGTAGTCGAAGAAAGAACATAAACAAAAAAAAAATGACGTTGAGAGAATAGGCACAGTCATACATTGCAAAGTTTTATTTTGGAAGTGAATAGTTCAAGCGGAAAGCAAAATAGTTTTTGAGTGGCGAAAGCGACCGAAAATTTAGTTTATTAGCGCGGGTAAATACACTGAAAACAGTACAATACGAGAAACAAAGTTTAAAGGTGGCATTTGGCACAGAAAAGGACGGACGCATACTGACACGAAACAAATAGGGAAACTGCCTCCATATTAATCTCATTGTTCCTTTATTCATCCTACGATGAATCAAACAATTGGGCAGTTGAAGGATTGGTTTCGTTTTCTAATAATGTTTGCTTACGTTAAATAACTACAACAAACATTACTAACTAATCCTGTCACGTGTATATCGTTTTATTTCAAGTAGGATGAATTGCAAAGTGATGAGATTAATATAGGTACATCTTCCCTAGTTGCCCGGGTAGACGAAAGGCAAAGGCTGGAGCTCTAAGCCGGAGTTGTTGTTTATATTGGTATACGAATTGAGGAAAACTTGTAAGTAGAACACATTAGTAAAATGAAAAAAGCAAAGATATTAATAAAGTGTCAATTCAGGAAGAGCTTCAGTCTACCGAGTGTGAAGAAAAGGTCAACAAAATAGAAGGCGAACTAAAATTGTGAGTAAGAAACCTTAAACGTTGCATAAAACTCATGCCTGAATTTGTTAAATTAATACAGTTTGATCTCCCGAAATTCAACTAACCATTAAAATGGTTCCCTTTATCACAGATCACCTTTAAAACATTTCTTGATATGATCCACAGGATGTTTTTTGGCGTTTTATTTTCGTTTGCATTAATTTTGTGGGCATCCTTAGACACTTAGCAAACAACGGAGTCATTTTAAAAAAGGCGTTCAAGCAGTCGCAATTTTAAAGGATGTATAAAATTTGAACTAGTTTACTAGCTAACCCCTCCATTACATTGTCGAATAAAGATCCACCACGGATAGAAGTCTGTCGGGGAAACGCATCAATTAAAATTCCCCTCGACCGATCTTTGCCACCAGTTGGCGGAGGACTTTCAACCCGCTATCTAAGAAATGTGCTCCGTTCAACTTGAATTTGATATTTTGTTTGCATTCTTGTGCGCCGCATAGCAACAGGCCTAACTAGACACGGCTGGAGAGTCGCAGCAAGCCGCGAATGTGGACTGTCTGTTCTATAAGTACCGTTCTTTGCATTTGAGAGATCCGTCAGCGCCTTCTGTGCCCTGCGGTTTTTTTCGGAAAGTGAACCTCTGCCTGACTCAATTGCAACGAAGATGCATCGGAGCGCATTCACAGCACGTTTCTAATTACAATTTTTCAACAACCACCTTGTTGCTCCGTTGCTGCCGTCTCTTCTTCGGAACAGTTTCGAAAGCAAAAGCCAACGCTAGTTGACATTCATGATCGTAAAGCCATTATTCATTTATTTAAGCGTGTATTAAATATGTATAAATAGGTATCTCCTGGTACAGAATAGAACCAGAACAAGATCGCAGGTCTGACGCAAGAATATTCCTCTGTTGGTCATGGCCTGGCTGGCGACAAAAGTTGCATTAAATTCGGACCGTGGATTGCGCGGGGCTCGAACCACGGATGATTTTACGATCGGCTGACAGTCGGTGGTCTTCATCGCATGGGGAGTGCATATTTACATACAGCAGCCGTATCCAGGGGTAATTGCCCGAACTAGACGTTATTCTGCGAAGTAACCTGCTCCAACGAGTACTGATTCTCCTTTTTATTTTTGGCTAGCGCCGGCCGACCGAAATGCACGTGACTCGTCTACGGTGGCCTATAAAATTACTTGGAAACCATTAAATGGGATTTGTGTATGTTTGGAACGAGACGACAAAACTACGATTGCGACACATAATCAAATCAAGGCGGATTGAAAGCGAAGCTGTGAAATTTGCAATAAGGTTGTTTTTTGTTCCGTCTGGTTCTTGACTCATTAAAATTTAATTTCAATCTTGAACCAGATTTAAGGTGAAAAGAATTTCATCAATCTAGGAAACCAGACAAAAGCTGATGTATGCTAAATAACTATTTCCATGACAACTTATTCCATACGAAGCATCCAATAATCCCAGGCTGCTGAGTGTTGTCCATACAGCTTTTCCTGTCTTCGTACGACATTACCACAAAAAAAAGAAGAAACAAAAAATGAACGAACTCTGTCAGCGAATCCATTCCAACATCACAAGTTTCATTACTTTCTCTAGATTCTTCAGTCCGTCCCAGCCTCCACCGCATCATCTTTTCTCGCACCCATCAACCGAAAGCTTGATGCTCGTTGATGAATGCAAATTTCAATCATTTCAGTTCAGCATCCATTTCTCTTCATTTTTTTTTTCGTATTCTGTCAACCTCAGGTTCATGTGCTTGCTCTTCTCGTACATGTGCTGTTAAAAGCTCTTTTCCAGGACTCAGCTGTAATAAATACGCTTCGACTTTCCACGTCGGTTGATGTCGTCTAGCAGTCAGCGGAGGAAAAAGAAGAAAAAAAAAGAAAAAGGAATGCAAATACATGGACTAACCGAAGAAGTGGGATCCCATTGGAGACGGAGCAGACTCTGGGCTCTCGTTGCCAGCCATCATCGTTGCTATCGCTGTCATCAGAGTCGTCGTTGCGCTTCCAATTTGCAGTATTTTAATCACCAATGGAGCTTTTTTTCTTCGGCTTGCAGGAATATGTTCCGATTTTTTTTTTCGTCTTCAATCTGTTGCCCCATGTTCTGCTGATGTAACATCAGTTCGATGCTGTATGTGGGAAAGTTTACTCTCAAGGATGATACTCTTTGGAAATGTTTTTCTTTTGCAGAAGTATACTTTTGTGGAAATTGCGATTTTTTTTCGGATGGTAATCTCTTATTTGAAAAGGAGGTGAGTATGTAAAGCATTCAATTGGATGGAAATGATTTTGGAGTATTCTGAATTGCAGGACTCAAAATCAAGAACGAGAAACTACTGAAACAGTCGTTGTCAACACACTCGACAACCGGCCAAGCGGAGCGCGAGTACAAAAAAAAAAACGCATGTAGATAGGTGGACCATAAATTATCAAACAATAAACACAGATTCACAATCTGATTCAACAACCGAGAGGCAAATAGATGTTCCCGTTGGTAGATACTTATAAAACTTCCAGCTAATGAAAATGAGACGATTGCCTATTATTATCGCTACTCCAACCATCGCATCACCTTCATCATCATCATCATCATCATCATCAGTGCGGCCGTCATCGGATGAGTCGAGTTTCTTCGGAGCTCGGATTCCATCTACTAAATTATTTGTTGGTACAGATTCCGCAGCTCCAGTATCAGCTAGAGTAAATATAATATCACATGTGAACGAATGTAAGTGAGGTGGGCATCTTTATTCAGTGTTTTTTTTGCTGTCTTTAAAACTGGCTGTTAAATAAAGGCAGCCTGACACGTCAACTTTTCAAGCTCAAATGAAGACTGCCACTTTGGGACCGTTGATTTGTGGATGGAAGGTGGCAAGGGGGACAATGAGGAAATGATAATCATATAATAAAATGAAATATATATTTTCCTCGCCCGCCTGCGTTGAATGATGGGTAAAGCTTTCACAATTTTTATTTCTAGTACACAGGACAAACAATATTACTTCGCATCAAAATAAGAAAATGCCGTCCACGGTTAATTCGCGCCTCATTGGATTTGGCAATGACAGTGATTGAAATGGGAGTATCAATTTTTGTCCTAAATAAGGTTTCTTCTGGGTCCGTGTATTTGTGCACCTTTGGAATCATATAGTATGTATGTATGCATGGTAGCCATCATATCTTCAAGCACTTGGCTTGGATGCAGCTCCACTTAATAGCAAAATCAAATTGAGCCACCGATCTGAATTCACAATATCGCTGCATGAAGGTCCAAAAAAACGGAGGGGTGGACCCGTATGCAGAGACACTCACGCAAGGGGTTTCCAACAAGTTCAAAAGTAATCATAACTAATCATTAGTAATCATAAGTAATCATAAATAATCATGAATCATCAATGGTTATCATACCAGTAAACAGTTGGAAACTGAATTAAATGACATTCGATTTTCACTTGTTCTAAAAGTTAAATATAATGTCGGAAGTAATGCGCTATATAGCGCTATTCATTACACTACTTCAGACACTATATATAACTTGAGGACCGATGGTGAAATCAATCGAGGCAAGCGACTTATTTCGGACTTTAACTGAAACAATAACAGTAATTAAGGTAAGTAATTAAGCAAAACATAATGGAAAGAGCAAAAAAAAAAAATTTGATTTTAATGTACACATATACATTGCAAGTTCAAGAATAAAGGGTATTTGTTTCAGCTGCTGAATTTTCCTTTATCCCATCCCTTATCAAGCTCAAAGACTCATCGTTCAATTTAATCAATGAACCAGTATTTTTTGAAGTATTTATACGGCCCATGTAATGCCGCAGTCCAGACTTTTCTGTTGATTTACTTAAAAATTTGTTTAAGTGTGGATTTGTTTTTTGAAATTTTATTTTTCAGTAAGGCGTATGTAGCTTGAAATGAAATGCCTGAGAAAATAATAGGAATATACTTAACGAAGATTGTTTTTAATAAGAAACCTAAATGATGAGATAAGGTTCCTCTACAAATAGACCCAATATGGTGTGCCCATAAACCGACATTAGATTCACATTCATCGCATGTTTTTGTCTCTGTCGCATGTCTTTGTTCCATATAATTAAAAAAAGGGTTTGTTCTGGGATGCTCTGGAATTCACTTATGACTTTAAAAAGAAAACATGTCCGGGAAAATCAAAAATATAAATTGTGATGTTCCAGGAGAGCTGGACACCCTGATTTGAAATTAAAACTACACGGAAAAAAAATCCGTGCCCAGATCCGTGAACTGCAGTCATGAATTTGAGAACAAGCAAAAATACACCGTGAACTGAATCACGTTATCGTGAACTAATTAACGTTTAAAGGGAAAAATCCTGAAAACGTGAACTAGTTCACGGTCCGTTTTCATTTTCGGGAACGCTTTTTTTTCTGTGTACAAGGTACAGCCCCATTGGGTTGTTCAAAATGATGACATTGGACTACGATACTGAATTTAAGCCATATAGATGGTACAATGCAATGCACACTGGGCCAGGAGACGAAATTAGCAAGACAAAACCTCTAGCGCTTTGAGCATGCATTTTATCAAGATGATTGCTTCAGCATTGTTGCTCAGTTTTATCTGCGCCACAATTTGGTAATAAAAATTAGTTCCAATTTTCACCGCAAGGGCAGCGCTGCGATACTAACTTTTTTATTTCGCCTTCTAGCGGTTTGATGTCTTCAGGAAAGTTGTAGAACATAAAATAATAAGAAAGTTTGCCGAAGACATCAAAGTTCTATGTCTACAAATAACAAAGTTACGATTAGTTTTGTAAAATTTAACTGAAATTTGCGTTTTTTCTACTAATTTTCATATTTTTGTCAAATATATTATTTTTGATACCGTTTATGTGTTGAACCTTATCATTCGCGTATGTTTTGGAAGAGTTCGTATAGTTTTGGGACATAACAAGCGAAATATTAGCCAAAACTTTGAAAAATATCATGAATTTCAAAATTAATTTTCTCAAAAAATTGCAAGTTGTTGTAAAAAATTACTCATGTTTCAGAAAGTACCATATGTGACCTTTCAATTCTGAAATTATGCCCGATACATATTTTGATATATTTGAGATATCTGGATTAATTATAATTAATATTTTTGATCTAGCAACTATTTTTTATTTTATATTTACTATTATTTTAACAGGTTTTGTACGGATTCTGGAAATTGATTTTTATCGGTTTGACGAAACTGTTTTGTGAGTGTCATCACGGGGTCAGAGGTTAGCAAAAGTCTTCTAAATACATCTTCGATGTTCGCCAGGCGACTGAATTGTCGAGAATGGTGCTCCCGAAATTTTCTGATCGATTTGTTTCGACGCTCTTGTGCTTCTTCCGACAATAGTCCAATAGGAATTTCGCAATGACTTATTATTTCAGATCCATGTACCAAGATCCTGTGAACTGAAGGCGAAAGGGGATAATAATCATAATAATGGACATATAACTTTCTAGTTTCTTCTGCATAGGTTTCGAATGATTTGACGTCGATTTCTAATTTCGATGATAGCGCGCAAAGAAGTGTAGCGACTCGACGAACGATGTCCACCTCAAGTCCTGTAATTCTTGCCGTTGTTTCTGGATCTTGAAAGAATCTTCTAGCAGTGTTGCCATCATTTGTGTTACCTGATGAAAAAATAAAGATAAAGGGATCTACTTCCCGATAAAGAAGAAAAATGCAGTTACCTCCGGATGGCAAAGGTTCACTTATTCTCAGCCCAATCTTCTTAAATTCTTCTCTAATTGCACGTTGCCGTTCAAGAAAGGTTTCGTTTCCTTTATTTATACGCCATTTTTTGAGTGGAATTCTGTACGAAACATTAAGCAGAAGCTCCATACTTCTTATGTAAGCATGCAAAACAGGAATGGTTTCAATTTTATTGCGATCGTCACATATTTGGGCTTCGATGGGATTACTGAGTTTTTTGCCTGATGCTCCGCAAAGATTGCACGCCTGGGAACTTGTTCCTGTGAAGCTGTTAATAACTTTGCCATCGACCATACTTAAAATTAACTCAGAAGAAACATCTACAAAAATCCTATTTATCGTCAATGTGGTTGCTTTCAAATTTTGTATTTGTAACATCATACTCTCCACTTCTCGTTTGATAAGATCAGCAGTTTCTTTTTGAAAAACCATTTTGATGGGGCGGCACAAATTGATGGATGATGGACTGTTGTTGCTCCAAACTTCTTGTCGTTCGCCGGAGACTGCGTTGAAATATATTCGCAAAGGAACCAGGCAAATCAAAAAAATATGCGAGTCATTACATGATATAACATCATCGCCAACTTCTTCAAAAAATGTCATTTTATACCGTGAGTGGTTGCTTGAACCATCCAATCCCCATTTTAAAATAACACATAAATTTCCCTGTTCATGAATGTACGGTTCAATATATTTATTCAGTGTCATGAAGAGACGCTCTACCGTATGGTCAACAAGATTTTGAAGAGGAACTTCTGCGCATGATGGCCGAATGGAAATATCTGAAATACGTTCAAACATGCAAACTTTTAAAACTTTATTGTAAAGGTTATTATCATTTGCTTACCACGTGGATAACAAGTAGTTTTATTATCGCGGATGTCATTGTATGCTGGATAAATGTCATATCCTTTTTTTAGCGTTATGTTCCTTATGTTTTGGTACTGTTGTTTTGTTAGATCGTTTTCACATAAAAACCTCAATGCATCGTCGACTGTAAAACGTTTCATCTCTGGTTCAACAGATAGAGCAAGTTTTTTGAAACGGGAAGCTTTCTCAGGAAATGCAAATAAAAAAGGATTGTAGGTGCTCGACAACCCAAGCAACGGAACGATTTCCATCAGTCCTTAATGCCGTTACCGTGGCTGAAACCAATTCTGCTGTGGTGTGTTTTTCTCGCAAATCTTTGGTTTTACGGAGCCTGGTCCTAGGGGTTTCTGCACCAAAAGATATTTTCTTCCTTCCACCAACATTTTTCTTCGGAATATTATTCAAAATTTTAAAGTTTGAATCCAGCCATTTTGAATGTTTCAGGAAAAACAAACTCTTTATGCGGTGGCACTTTGCGTATCGTGATTCAATATTTGATAGTAGCAAACGTAGTGAGTTTTGAACGGAATCAGAAAACATTTTATTATCAGGACATGTTATTTTCTTCTTCACATACGATGCCACATCACCAAGTGGAAGATTCTGTAGGAATAATTCTACTATTTCTCGTACGCGAATACTGCACGCTAATAATAAAATTACTTGAATGAATTCCTACTGGATTAATTAAAATAACCTACCTTGAGCCATAGTGATCTGTAGAAGGCACCAACCACAAACTAGAAGTAATCTGCCGAAAGAACCAAAAGGGTAAACCAGCGCTTCCAAACGGTTGAAAACTACACAATTATTATGACATTTTACGTTTGAGATTTGAAGTTTTGAGGCGTATTCAAATGTAATGGGGAAAGTCGTGGTTGCTTTGATATTTCATCAACATCCGTGCACTCATGGACATAGAAAAAATTACTGTGAGGCACGTTTTCAATATTCTCGTGGAAATGAGTGAGGCAACACCAAAACACGGCTAACAGTAATATCAAAAAGGCAATAGAATTATGGCAGCGTGCACAGGCTCATGCTTCAACATTTGCTTCGATGATGACCCCTTGGTTTTGACAGTGAAGTAAACAAGTATGTGTGTCAGCGATCAATCGTATTCGTCGACACACGAATACAAGTGCAGAGGAATACTTATTTTCAATTGACTTTTATAGCACACTATCTTTTACAGATTAAAAAAAAGATATTCGAGGTGAAAAAATAATTCCATTTGACATGTTGACATGAAAACATATCAGATTTTGTACAATGGAATGCATATGTATGTATAAGAAAAAAGCAATCAATTATAGCATTGAGTTCGGGCTAAAATCATCAAAAGTTTAAAATACGATATCTCAAATATATCAAAATATGTATCGGGCATAATTTCAGAATTGAAAGGTCACATATGGTACTTTCTGAAACATGAGTAATTTTTTGCAACAACTTGCAATTTTTTGAGAAAATTAAATTTGAAATTCATGATATTTTTCAAAGTTTTGGCTAATATTTCGCTTGTTATGTCCCAAAACTATGCGAACATTTCCAAAACATACGCAAATTATAAGGTTCAACACATAAATGGTACCAAAAATAACATATTTGACGAAAATATGAAAATTAGTAGAAAAAACGTAAATTTCAGTTAAATTTTACAAAACTAATCGTAACTTTGTTATTTGTAGACATAGAACTTTGATGTCTTCGGCAAACTTTCTTATTATTTTATGATCTACAACTTTGTCGAAGACATCAAACCGCTAGAAGGCGAAATAAAAAAGTAAGTATCGCAGCGCTGCCTTTGCGGTGAAAATTGGAACTAATTTTTATTACCAAATTGTGGCGCAGATAAAACTGAGCAACAATGCTGAAGCAATCATCTTGATAAAATGCATGCTCAAAGCGCTAGAGGTTTTGTCTTGCTAATTTCGTCTCCTGGCCCACTGTCCAATGTTCTTTAAATTAACCCTTTCAGGCATAATCTTTACAAGCAATTTGGTGACTTCTGATTGATTTGGTGCTCAATAACATAGAAATGATTGAAAAAAGTGGCAAATATTTTTTTCAGAACTGCCCAAGAGTTCAGAACCTAAGATCTACAGTTGTAACAGTAGCTTTATCCGCTATACAATGTTATGACATGTATTCGAACCTATTTAATGAGCGTCCTGGAAGACCAACTGATATTATGAGATTATCTTCGGATAAGGCCTGTACCCGAAAAAAAAGCACCAGACATAAGTGTTCGCCAAAAATTTATTTTAAGTCGAATTTTCTTGAAACTTTCAGAGAATAAACTAATATATAAAGATAATGTTTCGGCATAATTACTTTATTCAATTTCCTTTCCATCGCTGAAAGCCCGCACCGTTTCCTTAAGACCCCTCATTACATTTTGTGCAATGGTGGAGCCGACCTTTTTGGTCAAGTGCTTTCTTCCATTCTTTCTTCAACTCCAGCTCGTTCTTAAATACCTTGGACGATTTTCGAACTTTGGCCTTCATTATGGCCCAAAATCTTTCCACGGACGAATCTCTGGTGAGTTTGGGGGGTTGGCGATTTTTTGTTCCAAATTCTCAGTACTAATCCAACGTCGATCGCGCGTAATGGCATGATGCCAGGTCCGGCCAAAATAATCTCTCGCCTCCGTGGGACCGCAGGACGGGCAACAGACGCTTCTGGAGGCACTCGGTGCGGTAAATTTCGCTGTTGGTGGTACCCGTTGTGATGTACGGTTTAGGCCTTATTTTATGATGATGATGATGATGATGATATAAAACTACCATCTATTGTAGAAAGGTAACTTTTCATAGCAGTGGAATAATCTGAAAACTCGATTTGATCAGGATTCTAATATTGTTTGTGATCGTCAAGCTCCTGTATGAAGGGCCAAAAACGTTTGGGCGGGCCCGTAAGCAGAGACACTTACGCGAACCCGCGAATATAGGGAAAAGGATCTCCTTCCAAAAGCAAGTTCACACTCACAGCACTAGAATCGAGCCCTCGATTGACAGAATAAACCCAATAGATGGGGTCAAAGAGCCCGCCCTCGTTCCGCGAAATGTTAACAATAGGGAGGAGGCAGTCCCATGCTCCCTATCCAAATCGTTTCACTTGGGTGCCCTGATGGTCTCTCCTTTCCCCGTTATATGTTATTTAATATTTAGTATATTTTTTACACACAATATTAGGATATCATTATAGACAAACATGCCAATTTATTCAAATTTCAAACTTGAATGATACTACCAATGGATTGTTACTGAAAAATAAATTAAAATAAGATATGAATTAATATCCTTCTTGTCCTGGAAAAGCTGAAAACAGAATAGATCATTCCACATATCAATGATTAAATTTCAATAAAAGATATTGTTTTAAAATACATGTAGTAATATTTTTTTTTATACTGTTCTAGTAACATTTCAAAGATAGCAATTGGAGTGAATAAAGAGTCCGGTTTGATGATTCCTGAAATAAATGGCTTATCTTACCATAATGCCACTAAACACAACATTAAAAGATAATCTTACATTGGTTACAAGCACATGCCAGTCTTTTATGAATATAGTAGTTGAAATTCAGAAGTGCAATTGTAAATTAAGTGTAATGCTGAAATGCTGAAAAACAAATTGAGCCTTTGATGCCGGTCGTGTTGCTCCCGGCTCTTACATGGTTTTGGAATGCAAAAATGATTCCAAAGCGTGCTGAAATTATTGATAAAATGAGAATGGGAAATATACAATATGATTTAAAGGTACACGATCTTCAGTCGCACCCCCTCACTTCGCTATTGTCAAAATGACAACATTGCCCAGGCTACGCCAACCAGCGTCTCCATGTTTCAGCTGGCAGTCTTTTGTGATCATATGACTCGTGGAGGCGTGAGGTAGGAACTTGTGAGGACGAGAGGTCGGCCGCATCCTCCTTCGAAGTTGTCAACTCACCATTTGAAGCCCACGGTTTAGGCCTTATTCTATGCCGAACAAACTAACTTAACTTTGTATAGCCCATTAAACTATTGTTACAATTGTAGACCTTAAGTTTTGAAGAACAGTTTGATGGAACTGAAACTAACAAGGTTATCCTATGATGTCTATGGACGTTTCAGAATGTTCATTGAATATGCTTGAATATTTATCGTAGCTTTGTATATCCCAAAAGGCTACGGTTACTACCGTGTATCTTAAGTTTTGAACTTAAGGTCAGTTTTTATGAACCTGAACATCCCGAGATAATCTAATAATGACTGGTGAACTTCCAGAAGCTTCACTGAATGTGTTTGAATGCATATCGTCACCTATCATAGATTATAAAGCTAACTTTGCGACTGCAGAGCCTAGATTCTGAACTCAAGGGCAGTTTCGATTACCTAGAACATCCCAAAATATTTCATTATATCGGTTGACCTTCCAAAAGATTCACTTAATTTGGTCAAATAAATATTGTTATTTTGTTATGTTTCAAAAAGCTGTAGATTTTAAGTTTTGAATTCCATGAAAGTTTGGATAATCAAGAACATCCGAAGATTATCTCATAATGTCTGTTGTTCTTCCAAAATATTCAATAAATATGTATCAATACACATCGTAGCTTTGCATAGTCCAGAAAGCTTTTGTTATAGCTGTAGGTCCTATGTTCTGATCTTCAGGATAATTTAGAAGACCTAGAACATGTTATTTTGCATTACAATGTTTCTTGATTTTAAGAATATTGATTGAATATGTTAGAATAACTAGAAAACGAGAAGAAAGATTAGTAATTTCCATTTCATTACAACTACCTTTATTGCTTATCTTGACAGATACGCGTAGTTCGTCTCAATGTGCAGACTTCTTCAGTTTCGTGTACTAGTAAATTCCACTAAAAAAGCTCACACTCCCCAGGATTTAAATAGTTTTCGATCAAAATTTGGTAGACTTAATCTTGACGCATTTCCTTTCATCGTGCATTAAAATTTTTTGCACACCCCTTATTTTGAAGATGTGTGCGTGTAGCATCATGCATCTATTTTGATTTTGTGATTAGCACTTCAGTTATCAAAATGTCGTCGAAGGAAGAGAAGCAACGCATCCAAATTTTGCACGTGCATGGCGAAAATCCAAACTACTCTCACGCCAAGTTGGCGAAATTGTTGAATGTGGCTAAATCAACTGTTACCAACGTATTAAAAGTGTTCGGTGAACGTTTGTCGACAGCCAGGAAAGCTGGATCGGGGAAAAATCGAAAGCCGGAGGCCACAGCGACGACAAAAAGAGTTGCCCGCTGTTTCGAGCGGAACCCCAACCTTTCCGTCCGAGATGTCGCAAAGAAGCTGGGAGTGGCGCCTTCAACCGTGGATTGAGCCATAAAACGAGCTGGACTGTCGACTTACAAGAAAGTGGTGACTCCAAATCGCGACGATAAACAAAACACGTCGGCCAAAGCACGATCGCGAAAGTTGTACACGACGATGCTGACGAAGTTTGATTGCGTGGTACAGGACGATGAAACTTACGTCAAGGCAGACTTGAAACAGCTTCCTGGACAGGAATTTTTGAAACATATTAAACTTCTGGTGTGGCAGGCCATCTTTACCTGTGACTTGAAGAGCAGCGTTTACATTGCGACCGGAACCGTCAACCAGGAAATTTATCTGAGCTAGTGCCTACAAAAACGTATACTGCCTTTCCTGAAGCGACACAATTGTTCCGTTCTATTTTGGCCGGATTTGGCATCTTGCCATTACGGAAAAAAGGCCATGGAGTGGTATGCTGCCAACAACGTTCAAGTGGTGCCCAAGGACAAGAACCCTCCTAACATGCCAGAGCTCCACCCAATTGAACAATATTGGGCCATCGTCAAGCGGAACCTTAAGAAGACTCAAAAAGCTGTTGTGAGCGAGAAACAGGCAAACTGGCGTTCTGCGGCGAATAAAGTGGACAAGGAGACTGTACAAAATCTTTTGGCTGGTGTTAAACGAAAGACCCGGCAATTTGCATTCGGTAAAAAGGAATCTTAGCTGAATGTTTATCCTGTCTTATGTATTAACTGATTTTGAAAAAGAAAAAGAATTTGACTTATTAATATTAATATTTGATCGATTCACACACATTACTATTTGACCAAATTGTGATCGAAACACCCTCTATGTTTGAATATTTATTGTTATTTTGTATTGACTAAAATGTACTGTTACAACTGTTAATCTTAAGTTCTGAACGCCAAGACAGTTTCGATGACCTAGACCATCCCAAGATTATTTTCTTGTGTATTTTGACGTTCGAAAATATTCACTGAATATACTTGAATACGTGACATAACTTTGTATAACCCAAAAAACTACAGTTACTACTGTAGATTTCAAGTTCTGAACTCCAGGACGGTTTGGATTACCTTGCGGATCTCAAAGTTTTAAAATAATGACTGTTGACCTTCCAAAAGATTCATCGAATATGTTTGAATACATATGGTCACCATATATAGCTAAAAAAAACCTATTGTTACAACTGTAGAGCTTATGTTTTGAATTTTGAAGGATAGTTTGGAGTACCTAGAATATCCCAAATTTGTCGCATTATGAATGTTCGCCTTCCACACTATTCCATCAATATGTTTAAATACATATTTTCCGTTTCCACTCGCCAAACACCTACTGTTACAACTGTAGATCTTATGTTCTAAACTCAAGGACAGTTTTGATGACCTAGATCATCCCCGTTTATGTCAGAATGGGTTTATACGTTCAAAAATATTCACTAAATATGGTTGAACTTTTTATAGCCCAAAGAGCTATAGTTACTACTGTAGATCTTAAGTTCTGAACTCAAGGACAGTTTGGATGACCTAGAACATCATAAAGTTATCAAATTAATGACTGTTGACCTTCCAAAAGGTTTATGCAAAATGGTTGTATACATATTGTGAACTTATATAGTCCTAAAAGCTACTGTTACAACTGTAGATCTGAAGTTTTGAACTCAAGTACATTTTGGATGACTTAGAGCCTCCCAGAAAGATACAAAAATATTTAACGTTTATCATTGAGAATTTAATAACGCGTATGCATATGTACAACATTCTTAAACAACGCTGTGCACTATTAATAAGGCATTTATTTTTTTCTTCCGGAACTTCTTCATATTCAGGATGTTCTAGGTCTAGGTAGGTCTAGGTCAATTAGGCCTGGAACTAATATGGTTTTTTTTTTTCATATTTTCCAGTTGGAAAAAGTGATGGAAAATTTGCCGGAGACAGTGTACAATGTTATTCGGTCTGTGTGATTTTATACAGCCATTATCATTTTGGGTTCATGTTTGGCCTCTTAGGTCTGAAGGAGTTGATAAACTTTTCTAGACAAGGTTTATCATTTATGAATTTTTTAACTGTGTGTTGCCTGAAATCAACACTGTCCTGTATTAAAATTGATGCGTAGATTTATTTCCGATCGATTGGTGTATAAATTTTGAAGATCTTTTGAGAAATGACTGAGTTATTAAAGCTCAAAACCTGACCACTTTTCGTGACGGTCGCAATGCGATTTTTTTTAAATTGTACCCCAGTATGGAAAACAAAGACGTAGTCCTACGTTCAACAATTATTTTCATTTACATGAATTCTATGCGTGTACAAAGTTTCGTAAAAATCTGAGAACCTTCGGACCAAGCTGTACGATCTATATATATGTATATAAATCAATTTCTGTCTGTTTGTCTGTCTGAACCTCTTAGATTCGGATACTACTGAACCGATCGGCGTGAAATTTTGTATGGAGGAGTTTTTAGGACCGAGGAAGGTTTTTAAGATAGTTAGAGACCCCTTTCTTCTCTGAAAGGGGGGGCTCCCTTACAAATGAAACACATATTTCTGCATAACTCGAGAACTAATCAAACAAGGAAACCAAATTTGGCATGTGAGAGTTTTTAGAAGCAAGTAATGTTTCTATGGTGGTTTGAGACCCTTCCCTTTTCTGGAAGGGGAGGCTCCCATACAAATGAAACAGAAGTTTCTGCATAAGTCAAGAAATAATCAAGCAAATGGAGCCAAATTTTACATGTGGAGTTTTCTGGAAGCAAAAATTGTTTCTACGGTAAATTGAGACCCCTTCTCTCTCTATAAGGATGAGGGGGGGGGGGGGGGGGGGGGTTCTGGGCTCTTATACAAATGAAACTGAAATTTCTGTATAACTCGAGAACTAGTCAAGTAAATGGAACCAAATTTGGCAACCCAAGCTTTGTTGCTTGTATTAAACACGTTGAAAGTTCTGTTACATGACAAACCATGTGTGTAAAACATCATTTGATACTTTAATATGCCGTTAAAAGCGAAAAAGTGAAGCCTTATTTAACATAAAATGGAAAAAAATATAGTACAAAAATACAACATCGCCAAGCGTGGGATTTGAACACTAGTCCTTGGCGTGATAGGTTTGTAGCTTCTTTGCTAAGCCAACTCTGATTGTTGAAAAGTCAACTTTGAGTACCTATGATTTGCTTCCCGTTGGCAGTGAAACCACAAGCTTGTAAAAAATCATCGTTATGAAAAAATAAACAGGTTTTGATAAACATGGTGTGTGTAATGTAATTTCAACAGTATTTAGAACTACCAATAAAATCTTGTCCTGTTCATATTTTATACATGTATGGAACCATGTTTTTAAGAACAACAATAAAGAATTAATCTCTTGCAGCAGAGAAAAAAGTATTTTTAGCTCGATCGTTAGTCAGAGTGATTTATAGAATACGAGAGATCCAAACCGCTTCTAACTTGACATGTTTTGCAATACGTTTATAATACATTTATAAAACACGTTATAAGACCCTTTCGCATTTGGTTAACACAATTTTTGAAACACAAGTTTTAGCATTACTCGAGAGCCGATGAAGCAAATTGAACCAAATTTGGCATGTGGATGTTTTTGAAGGCAAAAAATGTTTCTAAGGTGACTTGAGATCCCTCTTTTTTCTGAAAAGGGGGCTCCCATAAAAATGAAACACAAATTTCTGCATAACTGGAGAGCTAATCAAGCATATGAAATCGAGTTTGGCAGGTGGAGGTTTTTTAAGGAGAGAAATATTTCTATGCTGGTTTGAGACCCCTTCGCATTTGGAAGGGGAGACTCCTATACAAATGAAAGACAATTTTTAGCATAACTCGAGAGCCAATGAAGCAAATGAAACCATGTTTTGATGGCAGTTCAAGGCCTTTCCCTTTTAAGAAGGGGGACAGCAAAATCCGAATTTATCGGTACGCGATCTTGTCAGGAAACTCAAAATAACGAAAAGTACCATGTTTTGTGTTTGCAAATTATTAGACTAGCGCTTGACTGTGGCTCGGAAGGTTGGAAGTGGAACAAATCGAAAAGTACGCTCCCGACAAATGGACAAGAAGGTGGAAGCCATTGTTGAGAAAAATCCCAATCTTTCTGTGCAAAATGTGGCTCGCAAAGTTGGAAAGTCAAAATCATACGTACCAGAAGTAAAGCAGAGGCAAGGACTGAAGGCGTAAAAAGTAAAGAAGGTGCCCTACCGTGATGTTAAGAAAGATTTCACTGCAAAAAGTCGTGAAAAGGAGCTTTACACCAATTTTTGGCAAACATTTTCTTGTATCATAATGTACGACGAATTCCCGAAGAAGTATTTGATTTGGCAGGCCATAGTTGTGACCGAAAATCAAAAAGTTTCATCTCTACCGGCACTATCAACAGGGGAGCTGAACCAGCTGTGGCTGTAAGGCTCGTTTATAAAGATAAATCAATCAATCACCATCAATGGGGATGTGTACGAGAAAGAATGTCTGCAAAAGCGGTTGCTACCGTTTATCAGAAGCCACGACTCTCCAGCTCAGTTTTGGCCTGATTTGACCTCTTGTCACTATGCGAAATCCGTCCTGGAATGGTATAACGTTCAAGAGGTCAAATACGTGCCAAAAACAGCCAATCTACCAAACTGTCCAGAACTTCACCCAATAGATAATTACTGGGCTCTAGTTAAGTGGAAACTCTTCGAAAGAAAGAAAAGAGCAAGTGGTACCGATGATTTCAAGAGAAGATGGAGAATCACCACGGCAGACATATCTGAGGATACCGTACGGAACCTGATAGCGGGTGTACCACAGAAAGTTCGAGAATCTTACAGAAAGAAGGATTAACATCCTAATCAACTATTTCTAATGTAGCTGTTACTCTATTATTGTGAAATAAACAATCGGTTTTGTTGAATTACGTGTAAATTGATTTTTCTGCTATTATTTTGGTGTTCGAAATTTAACGTGGACAGGCTTTAAGACACATTTCATAAATATTATTACTAGTGAAATTTTGTATTACCTATTGCGATTTCAAACGTATTACGATGAATAATCCGTTGCGTTTGAATTTTTATTTTGATGATTTTAATAAGAGATCTTGGCGTGCCGGAAACTAGATCAAACCTCAAACTTTAATGTAATGTGATAAACTGGAGCTGGGTGGTCTAGTGGTTTCCATTTTGATTGTTTAATGACAAAAATGGGTTAAATACATTTGTTCACTCTTTCCAATCTTGGACTATCAACAGCTCAATTCGATCCAATCACCGAACATAACAGTACTACAAGCAGCTCTGTACAGTTAGTCTTAGGTTGACAACAGCAAATTATTTGTTCAATTTGTCCGGTATTTCTATCCACCTGATGACCGATTCCAGGCAGTTTCTTATCGCTGCCCTGCACTGTACGGACATCACATCACGCGAAGACCCTCTTTATCTACGCGATATCTCTTGGCCCTCAGTCATCCACCCTGCCACCGGGCACACAATGACACATGTGCGTCGTGTTATTTGCGCGGACTGAGCTTGTCATTAACCGTCAAGCAGCAGTAGCAAAACTAAGCATCTAGTAGGATTCAATTACACCAACGACGGCGGCTTATATTGTCATCTCGTGTGTGTGCATCGTCGTCGTCGTCGTCGTCGTCGTCAGTTGCGTTGCGAAAATGCCTATCTTTCGAGAGACTGCCTTCCAGAAGCTCCTCCTTGGCTGGGGAAGGGTATTCAAGATTGTCCGTATTGTCATTGTTCAAACCGTTGTAACTTGTGAGTAATTACATGTTTGCATTACAACGGCGAAGAAGACGACGACGACGACGACGACGACGGGGATTGAATGCCACTTTTTCTAGCTTCACCTGCAATGGCACAAACATGTTCGAAATCAACGACCATTATCTTCATTTTTATAACTCGGCAGGGCTATCAGAGTTGGAGCGCACTCGTTAATGCTACTGATGCGATTGCGGAACAATTTTGTGTGCGCAAAAAAGAGCACTTATAAGATCTGTTTGTTTCAGTTCACTTTTTTTTTTCGAAGAAATCCATTTGTTCCCCAACCCCCAGCCCTTATTATGGTTTCCTCTCCCAACCCACAAGACAAGTGTGTGCAAAATGAAGTGTGGTGGAGTTGCGCTGCTGCAGGCTGCAGTTGCTTCATGCCCGTGTTCAGTTCGCTGCCGAGGGTCGAAGTTCGAAACAATGCAAAAATTGAGCAAATGTGTTCCTTCTCTCTCACTCACTCATTCCTCCTGCTCTCTCTCTCTGTGCCCATTGAAGCGTCGATTCCCACGATCTGATTTTTCGGGGTGGATTTGCACTGCACTGAGCTGCTCGCCCGCGATCGTTGCTGGCTGCCGCAAGCGAGTATTGTTGCACTTAAAGAAATCAACCAACCATCATCATTATCATGATGGCCGTTGTTGTTGTTGTTGCTGTTGCTGGTCTTCGTGGTGGCATGCACCTATTTTGTTCGGAAAAAAGAGTACCGCAATCAGGCGGAGATCGGAGCCAGTTTCGCCAACAAGTACCGAATGAGTCGAACGGGGGTGCTGCACTCTTGTGTTGCATGTGTGATCCAAACGAACTGATAAAGATGTATGATGGATCAAGCTGTTGGTACACCGGGTACAGCGAGATGTCGGAATGCAGCTGACGAAATGAGATGATTCTTTTCATGGATTTATCTCTATGACACGGCAAACAACACCGACCAATGAGTTCAGGTGTTTGGATTGATAGGTTTCATAATAGTTGTGTGAATGCAGAATCAATTCGCAGCCTTTGGGGTATTTTTGTTGTTGTTTTTATTAAAATATTCACTCTGATCCCTAATTATATGAAAACAGCATCACGTCAATTATCCTATTCTAAAATTCAATCGTTTTTTTTTACACAACCTACAGCTCAATGATTAGAGTTACTTTCCCTTGTATATACAAGCATGGCAATTGAATTTAACTTTAAAATCCTGCATTAATCCTTCAATGGTGTGACCTGACACACAATTAGGTTTCCTGTCACGTCGTAGACTTATTTCACCAATCTCTTTTTTGGATGTTCCGGTGCCTTGACTAGCATATGATCGATTTTGACTAGTTAGTTTTATCACTAAAGAACTTGTTGTCGAATTCCTATGGATATAAAGATTGGACTCGGAAAAAATGCGACACTTTGTTTTGGGTGTAACGTTTTATCGCGTGGGTAAAAATTAATGAAATGTTGGGTTAAAATAGTTTAAAATGTTGTGTTTATGTGTGCAAAATTTATTGCGATCTGTCAAGTAGTTTTCAAGATGCATTCGAAACAATAAGACATACGCCAGCAAATCTTGGTCGCGGTGATCGATAATCCCGGTCAGTCGCACAGATGGTACGGAAAAAGGCTCGGAATCCACCATTCCACCGTGTCCCGCGTTGTGAAGATGTTCCAGGAGACGAAGACCATCGAGCGACGTGCTGGAAGTGGCCGAAAACGGAAAACGGAATACCCAGAGAAGGCACGGAAGATAAGGCAGTAGTTTAAGAATAACCCGAACCTTTCCACCCGAGACGTGGCCAAAAAGGTCAATTCGTCGAAGTGGTTCGTCCAGCAGACCATGAAGCGGGCTGGGCTACGTGTTTTTAAGGTCAGGAAGGCGCCAAACCGGACTGACAAGAAAAACACGGTGGCCAAATTGCGTGCGCGGAAGCTGTACCGTGAGTGGCTGGTCAAGCCAGGCTGTCTCGTCATGGACGACGAGACATATGTCATGGCGGACACCAAACTAATTCCTGGCCTCGAGTTTTTTTGTCGGTACGTTCCGCATGGAGGTTCCGGAAAAGTTCTGGAAGAGAAAGATGGACAAATTCGCGAAGAAGTACCTGTTGTGGCAGGCGATCTGCGAGTGCGGACGGTACAGCAAGCCGTTCGTTACAACCGGCACCATAAACGGGCAGATTTATCGAGAGGAATGCTTGCAGAAGCGCTTGCTGCTCTTCCTCCGCTCTCACCGTGGTCCCACGCTGTTCTGGCCGGATCTCGCTTCGTGCCATTACGCCTAGCCTGTAGTGGATTCCCGACCAGAAGGGCATAACATAAAAATATCAAAATTATAACAAACCTTGTTACGCCTAACTGATTATGATATAAGTTTGTTAAAAATGTTTTCATCTGAATAATTGTGTAACATACTTATAACAAATGAAGATTTAATACCCTGGGAGGCACAATCTGCGTTAAGAAATAGATTAATTATAACAATAGCTGATAGAATTTTGCTACATCGTAACAAAACTGTTACAAATTTTGTTTTGTTTATGTTATGTCTATATCATAGTTTGCTAATATTTTGTTACCCCTTAAGGATTTTTTGTAACAATTTCTGTTATTTTAACTACATCCGCGATCTAAATTCGAACAACCTCTGTTATAAAAAAGGCATAACTGAATAACAACACTTGAAATAATTTTGTTATTTCCTTCTGGTCGGGTTGGTACGAAGCGAAAGGCGTTAATGTGATCCCGAAGGAGGCGAACCCGCCAAATACACCAGAACTTCGTCCGATCGAAAAGTTTTGGGCGATCATGAAGAAGAAGTTGAAAAAAAGCGGAAAAACATTCAAAACCGATGAAGCTTTGAAGAAAAACTGGGAGAAATTGTGCAAGGAATATGGACAAAGCCTTGCTCAAGATCTCATGAGCAGTGTTAAGAGAAATGTACGGGCATTCAGCTTGGGGCCGGAAATTCAATACATAAATTATGCCAAAACATAGTTAATGTATAGTTATATAATCTCTGAAAATTTTAGAAGTATCCGATTTAAAATGAATTTTTGGTGATCATTTTTGTGTGTCTCATTTTTTCCGAGTCCAGTCTTTATATCTTTGAATTCTCATGTTATTTTGACTCTGATCCCAGAAAAAGAGAGATCCAGATATTATCAATATTGGCTCACGATGTCTTATGTGGCTTAATCGATTAAATACGGATTTTTTTCTACACCGTATTTCAAAATTATTTATGGCAGCAGGGTAAATGTACCCTTCTTTTTGGGGAAATGCTCCTTAAACTTTGGAAATATGCTCCTTAGATGCGTTTGCCCGGTATAGTGCAATCGGAGGTATTAACCTTCTGGTTAGCGCTTGCCGGTTGTTTTGACGGGTCTTAAGTTTTTTTAAGTTGTTAGGGGTTTGGTCCGGTGTGGTGGTGGTTTTGGGGGTTTAAATTTTTTTTTGGGGGGTTCTATTTATTTTGAAGAAATTATTTTGTTTTGGGGGTTTTTTTTGTTTTAAGAAATTTAAGGAATGGGGAGGGGGAGGGGGGGTTTGATTGGGGGTCATTATTTATGGTCTACCTACTTGAACAAGTAATAAAAACATAAAATTTGAAAACAAATGTTTTTTCTAAGTTGTGCTAAACCTTCCAAACAATCCTTGAGTTCAGATTTAGTTGTTCTACATGATCAATGAGGAGATTTACGATGTCTTGACCGTACTTATTAGTTGGAAAAGCTCCACGGAACATCATAACACTGTAATAGACATATTACAGTATTTCTAGAATACCTACGGTACTCCAAACAATCCTTGAGTTCAGATGTTGATGTTCTACTTAATCAACAAGGCTATATACGATGTCTCAACTGTACGTATGAGTTGAAATACTATTACACTATAATAGACATGTTATAGTATTTTTAGACTACCTACGGTACTCCAAACTATCCTTTAATGTTTGATCTTGATGTTATACATGATCAACAAGGCTATAAACGATGTCTCCACCGTACTTAATAGCTTTACTGGACAACATAACACCGTTAAAGATATATTACAATATATCTAGAATATCTAAGGTACTCCAAACTATCCTTCTGTTCAAATCTGAAGATCCACTTGATCAACAAGGCAGTTTACGATGTCCCCACTGTACGTTTGGGTGAGAAAAACTTCCTGTGATATCATTACATCTATTTAACATATGATAGTATTCTCAGAATATTTCCGGTACTCCAAACTATTCTTGAGTTCAGATCATAATATTTTACAATATCATCATGGATATTTATCATTGTTCAGCTTCATGGAACATAATTAAACCATTATAAAAGCCGTTCGCGACAAAATCTGTATTTTGCTTCCCAAAAAAAAAAAAAAAATTTTAAAAATTGCTCAAGTATCATTCCATTAAAACTATAGTTTTGATAATTTGAACATATTTATTGAGTGAGTCATTCTACCCCACCAGTGCATTTTGTACTGTTCTCCCCTACGTACTGAAAGATCAGATCTCCTCTGCAGTATTTGCTTCACCTTCGCGGCCCTCGTGAGGTTCCTGAAATCCTGTTTTGGACGTTATGGACAGTGCTTGCAGGAAAACCAAGCTTTTTTGCAAGTTTTCTTACTGACAGATCCGGATTTTCATTGCGACCGCACACAATTGCTTTTCGCACTTGCTCTTCTTTCGATGCCTTCTTCGATCTAAAAGCTTGAAGTATCACCATAAATTGATTTTACACAATGAACAGACATACGTCCATCATCCTGCGAAATAATGGTTTAATTATGTTCCATGAAGCTGAACAATGATAAATAACGATTAACGTGTAGAACGCATTCAATAGCGCTAGCTGGGAAGCCATAGCCGAAGCTCTGTACAAAATGATGGTCCTCGATTATCTGTGTTGAATTTTGATACGATACGGCCATGGGACAGAAGTCAGTACAGCAGGTATGCCACAAGTTTCCATTCCTGCCCAACGCTTTGGAACGCGATATACAATAGTATGTAAACACTGAAGCTGCTGAAAGGAGTCGAGATCGTTGGTTTTGCGGCCGACTGTAGATAGCCCACCACAAAATAGAGTGCTATTGGTGAATAATCGCACAGCGCTTTAGCGGGCTGAAATCATCGTTCGAGGACATGCCATTGTCTCGAAGCGCCTGCAAAAGTACTTGGGAGTGAAAAACGACGAGCGACTGAATTTCAACAGCCAATTTCAACAGGCAGCAAAGGCCATCATCTCTGTAGCTAGACTGATACCGTACAACTATGGACCTAGTAAGGTCTGTATCCGCAATAATCCGGACACCTCAAAACATGAATAAAACATAAATTTCGCATTATATTTCCGTCGTAGTTGTTTATTTCAGATTCATGGGATGTGTTTTAACAATTCGTGAAGACAAAACATAGTTATTCGGTATTTGCATAAAATTTTCTAACTTTGCGCTTAACTCCGTCCATTAGGGTTTGTACAGACTCTTCAGAAATCGTAGAAGCCGTCTTTGTCCAAATTTGCTGGAAGTGTTTGATGTCTTTGATTCCTTGCTTCTTTCCAGAAAGCTTCCGCTTCATCAGAGCCCAATATCTCTCGATTGGTCGCAGCTCTGGGCAATTTGGCGGGTTTGAGGTTTTTGGTACAATGTTCACTTGATTTGCTTGGTACCACTCCATCACAGTTTTAGCATAGTGGCATGATGCCAAATGGGGCCAGATCAAAGGTTTTTCTTTGTGACTTTTGATGAAGGGTAGCAATCGCTTCTGCAGACACTCTTTCTGATAGATCTCCTTGTTGATTGTGCCTGTAGTGACGAAAGATTTACTCTTTTTGCCACACGTGCAAATTGCTTGCCACACAAGGTATTTTTTTGGGAAATTTCGATGCCTTCTTCGTTCTGAAATGCTCAGCTGTAGCATTTCTGGCCATAGCAGAATAAAAAGCCAGCCCTGGAAGCTGCTTGAAATCCTGCAGGACATAAGTTTCATCGTCCATAACAACGCATGAAAACTTTGTCAAATATTCGCAGTACAAAAGTCGAGCCCGTGATTTTGCTGCCAAGTTCTGTTTGTCGTTGCGATTTGGAACTGTTTTAACTTTATACGTATTAAGTCCCAAACGTTGTTTTGATTTTTGGACAAAACCAGGCGACATCCCTATTTTACGAGCCACCGTTCGAATGGAAAGATTTGGGTTTTTCGTTAATATACTTTTCACCTTTTCGGTTTCCTCTCCACCGTCAAACGTTCCGAAAATGATTTGAGCACATCGTGAACAGTGGATTTAGGCAAATCCAATGTTTTTGCAAGGTCCCGTATTGACAAGTCAGGATTTGCCGTACGCCCGTACAAAATTCGCTCGCGCACTTGTTTTTCTTTCGTCGCCATCTTGAATACTAAACATGAAATGTAAACATCAATCATAGTATTTTTCCTCATAGACTCTCAGCTATACTACAGTGAAATTTTTCATTCCTACAAAAGTTACAATGATTTGAAGGTGTCCGGATTAATGTAGATACAGACCTTAGTAATAAGAGGCGTCTTTTGGCTAGTGTAAAAATCATGGTGGGCCAGTCTGGGCTGCTGCATTGGCAGCCCAGAGGATTTAAGCGAAGCTGAACAGTACGCTTCGGTGCATGGCTAATCGGGTCGCAAGTGCGTATCGAACCATATCATCGGAGACAGTATTCGTTATCGCCGGAATGATAGCGGTGAATGCTACAGCCGAAGAGAAACAGTTCCTGTCTGGTCACGATTGTTTCAGGAAGTATCTACATTGGTTTGGACATGTAACATCACCCGTGTGTCCAGAGTGTAGTAATACGGAGGAAACACCGGAGCACTTGGTTCTCGAATGCCTTAGATTTGATGCAGCCCGTAGGGAGATGCCTGCCCTTTCGTTAAAGAGATGTGTCGAGATGAGGCCAGCAGAGTCGTCACTCAAATACTATTGGAGCTACTGCATAGGTGGAAAGAAGAACAGCGGCCCAGCGCTGGTCCCGCTGAGACTGGTAAAAGTTCATGGGCACAACTCCGAATATGTAGAACGCAATGGAGCAATGGGAGTCGAATGACTGTTTTAGCGCGTAACGGTCTCACGAGTACTTCAGTCACCGGGAAACTCAAAATGTCACGAGCAAAGATTCAAAAGCTTGTGCTACTACCGAAGCCAGGAAAGCCACTGGGAGACCCAGCATCGTATAGGCCCATATGTTTGGTCGATACACTCGGTAAGCTTTTGGAATAGGTCATGCTCAACAGGTTGACGAAGTGTACGGAGTGTGAGCATGGTTTTTAATTGAATCAGCTGGGCAACCATCGTCGAAACGCTGAACAGAATACGGGGGCTCCTGATGCTGTATTCTGAGGAGCTACTTCCAGAATTGGGGTCTAGTTTGCGATATAGCAATGGGGCAGAGGTCGATTAGGATAACTGCCGGAGTTCTATAAGGTTCCTTCTTGGGCCCATTGCTCTGGAACGGTATGTACAACAGCGTGTTGACACTGAAGCTGCTGTCGGCTTAGCGAATGGCGTCGTACTTATAGTTTCAGGTGAGACGCTGGAAAAAGTAAAACTATTGACGATTGAAGACTGTATGCATGGAGCAAAGCTGCACAAAACGGACTTTGCCTGTGACAAGGTGGTAAGGGCTGTCAACTTGGTAGCTACAATCATGCCGAATAACCATGGACCAAGCAACAGTAAAAGGTTGGCTCAAAGTGTTTCAACGCTGGAAACCAAGCAGAACCTAGCGTAGTTGAACAGAACGTATCGTCTCACGGCTACACCCAAAAGTTGAAAAGGTGGCAAAAAACGCAATTGCAGTTTTTGCAATCATATCTGGAGAAATCTGCATGATTCAGAAAAGGCACTTTTGCCCATCATGATCCACAAAGCGTTTTATGGTATAAACGAAGCCATACAAGTGTGTGCAAGCTGTTGGCAACACACAGATTCCTTGAAACAAATTTAGCGCAGTGTGCTTAGTGCCTTGACAGTCGAAGCAACCGTTGGTTCAATATGGGTGAGACAATACCACAAAATGCCGCAACGCTATTGGCCACTGTTGTAATTCCGGAGTCAAGTGTTCTATTTTTATTTTCACTCGTCATCGCACTCCCATCTCCCTCTCATCAAGTGTGCCCTTCTTGGTCACCACGTGAAGCCATGCAAGTGTGTACGAGCGACATTTGCTTTGCTGCTGTACCACTGAGTGTCTCGATAATCGAAGCAACTGTAGGGCTTTTATTTCATTCACTTCAACTCGTCAAAGTGGCTGAATAGTTACTATCTGGAGTCGCGATGCTGGCGGCCATGGTTCGAATCTTGGTTATTACTCTAATTTTTGTTTTTTGTCAGCCCGGACTCCATTTTTATACTCAACAACTTATACACTGCACAACCCACGCACACATCGAATTTTTCATAGCAAATTGACGTGATGCTTTTTTGCTCACGATCAATGTTGCATTTTTTCTCCAAGTTACGATCCATTACGAGAAATGAAACAAAATCATTCGAAATTGCATTTCAATCTTGCTTTTTTATTTTGGGTGTATGCAAGCCTTATTTGGCGAAGCTTACAGCCCAATCTCGTCGGAAGCAGTATTCATTTCCGCGGAATTTCAAACTTCCGTAAAAATTTCGAAACATACATTGAAACAAAAATGACAACATCAGTTTCATTTAGATGCAAACGACAGGATGCAGCCAAAAACAGTTGGTTGAATGTATGGGTTGACGGGTAATCGTTACTCTATTTATAATTATGGGAACAGTCTATAATTCTTGACTCTACTGGTTGGATCGGACATCCTGCTCTGAAACAAATAGTTACGAAGCGTTGCGGAGCGATGTTCGTCACTTGTTCTTAAGATCGGCGAAGATCCAGGTTTTGTTATTGTTCTTCACTTCCTGGAGGCTCCTGGAAACTGCTTCAAGATGGACACTGAATCATATGGTTTTGAAAATATCACTTTAACCATCTCTATAACCAATCCATCTTGGTATGGTTTCGGTAGGTTAGCTATTTGATCATATAAGCTGGTACAACACCACACAAATGACCATAACCCTGCGGATTTGAGGTCTGTAAAATTTTGCTAGTTTCTGGATTAATCATAAAAATATAAATAACATTTTTATAGTTCACTTGAGAAAAAATGGCAGCCAGTCGAAATACACGTTCTCTATAGACCCTCGGAAAACCCTGAAAATCGCTTCTGTCTCTAAACCGTTTTAAGGCAAGCGTTGTTTGTGATATTTACGATTCTTGCTGCATAATGCGGTGTATTGTTTTAACGCTCTGTCGTATGTATGACGAAACTGATCTTTGGAGCACTAAAGCGCCATCAGCTTTTTGGTGACAATTTTGCAAAACAGGCGTGTTTTCATAGATGTGGTTTTCATCACTAGTATAAGATCGCGTTTATAACATCTATACCTCTCACGACAATGTCACGAATTCGAATCTCACCCCGGATAAGTTACGAAAATACACAAAAAGGTATTTTAGTGACTACGACGGGCGATGAACCAGCCTAGGGCTGAATATCTCGATAATCAAGGAACTAAAAAAAAACTAACTAGATTGCGTTCACTAAACTAATTGTTTTAAATATTGTGACGATAAACAATGATCGTGCTTTTTTTACTTGAGATGCAACGTGCCAATCCTATCTTCGTCAAATTTGAATGATGAGCATTCCACGTTATTCCACAAACGTATGCATTTCAAAGTTTCGACGATCAAAATACATCCCTCAGTTGCCTCGTTTCCAACCAGAATAGATACCTGTTCACGTGATAACCCATCCGATCGTCTCAAGTATAACCCAAACAAATGGGGAGGAGTCCTCAACCACCATCCTCCCCTACTCTGTTGTTTCATTCAGCGGAAAAGTACCTCGGTAATCAAATATTGTATATCAAATAGTTCAAGTAGCCACCATCCTTCCCCGCATGCCAAACGGACCTGCTCTGGAAATATCACACAAATCACCGAACCAGTCTCAGATAAGAGAACGGCTACACCATCTAGATCCCGAGAGTATTGTTTTACAATTCCTCCATACAGTGTTGTTACGTTGCTATTTTACTGGAAGTTAACAGGCCTGCTTTATTACCCACCCAAAAGCTTGACGCTTTTCGAAACGATGTTTACCCTAGGTTTTATCTACAAGGGATCGCTTTCTGTCGTCCGTGGTTCGCTGAGTTCGCTAGGAGGAAAAACGAACAGCCCGCCTACTAATGCGCTGATTGAGGTGAATGCAATGAATGTTTAAATTTTTCAGCTGGAATCTCATTTTGTTTTTTCGAAAAAAAAAAAAAAACTGTGATGTCGGATTATCTATTTGACAGGAATACACCAAGTGGGCATATTCTGTTTGAACACTGAAATGGGAAAATAGTTCGTTTCTTGTACGAACAAGATTGATGCTACTCCAGTTTGCGACGCCTTATGCGTTTATTCCGCCGGAGCATGTTCGTGGAGCGCTCGCGGGTTATAATTTATGCAAGTATAAATATTAATTCACTCGCAAACATAACTCAATTAAATGTTTTGGAGTCAATCCTCTGCTGGCACACGCAGATGATGGCGGTTAAGACCGCTACTAGGAAGCAAAAGAGTAGCATTGATTGACTGATGTCTGACTGAGTGAATCATAGCTTTCGTACGTAACAGCACGGCACGGCACGGCCTGACGACGATGGTTGGGTGAAAAGTGTGAGAATTTCAACAAGTTGTAGGTGGCATTAGGCATTAGGTCGGCTGGTCGGCATTGAATCATCAGTAGGTAATCCACGGCGACGATGGCTGGTAATAAGCTTAAAACCACATACACAAACAAACGATCTGCACCGACTGCAGACGAAACATAATGTAAACAACGAACGGTTCATAAGCTGATGTTGATGGCTGAAGATATGATTTTGATGAGCACGCCATATGGGTCTAAATGGAGGGCGCAGCTTGTGTTCCAAAAGAGGAGTGCAACTTTAAAATTATTTTTCTTTAATGATTTTATTTGTTGAAAAATTATTATTATTGAATATTACGAGGGTGCTACTGGAAGTTTCTCTTAGAAAAAAATTGAGCTAGTTCACTTCTGAGATGCGATTGCTCCGTCTAATAAATTCAAATGTGAATCAGTGCTAAGGAACGGCTCAAAGACCAAGTGGTTTCAATGGTTTTCTATTTAAGAAACACGATACTATTGAAATTCACCAAATCAAATCATGCTCATTTGACGAAAAACAATATTTCAAATTCTGAACGCCAAAAAATAGATGATTTACGCGATATTGCTTAAACGTACCTGAAATGGCGGTCAAATTTAGCGATGAAATTGTTTGCGTATAATATCGCAACTGTTGGGGGAATTAGGTTCGTGGGATGAGCAATAAGGGCCGGTTCATAAACCACGTAGACTATTTTTTGAAAATCTCAGAAACCCCCCCCTCCTCCTAGTAGACTTTTTTCCATACATTTTTTTTGAAATTTTGTATGGAGCGTAGACTTTGGTCAAACCCCCCTCCCCCAAAAAAGTCTACGTGGTTTATGCATAGCCCCTAAGCTACAACTACATTCCAGTGCCAGAATATTCAAGTTTCCATTTACCTTCACGTTCCTTAGATCCTACGGTGTGCGTCCAAATTATCGTTTCTTTTCGTTTTAAATTTCGATCCTTTCTAAATACACTCAAGTCTTTTTTTTTACACGGTTTTTTTTACGACGATTTTTAAAATAAGGCGGTTTTTACGACGATTTTTGAAATAACGCGGTTAAAGAGCCTTCAAAAGCCTAAGTGTTTTCTGAGGATGTACGTACAATGAAAAAGTCATTATTGGATACTTGGTGTGTCATGAAGAAGATTAGTTTCCTCGGTGTTCAGTTATCCTACGCCTTCAATGGTGTGCTGTGGAGGGACTGTTCATATATTATGCAACGTCCGACACCATTGTGAAAAGCGAGATAGCGACTTCCGGTTTGTGAAAAGCCGCCGAATATCCTACAATATGGGTATTTTTGGAACGGGGACTACGTTTAGAGGCCGGAAATCGATGTCCAACGCCATTTGGGAATTTAAGATGGCGACTTCCGGTTTGTGAAAAATTATCAAATAGTCTACAATATGGATATTCTCGGAACGAAGACGACGTGTAGAGACCGGAAGTCGATGTCCGACGCCATTTCGGAAACCACGATGGCGACTTCCGGTTTGTGAAAAGCTGCCAAACATTTTACAATATGGGTATTTCGGAAGGGACGCCGTGTACAGGTTGGAAATCGATGTGCAACGCCATTTTGGAATCCAAGATGGCGACTTCCGGTTTGTGAAAAATTGTCAAATAGTCTACAATATGGATATTCTCGGAACGAAGACGACGTGTAGAGACCCAAATCGATGTCCAATGCCATTTTGGAAACCAAGATGGCGACTTCCGGTTTGTGAAAGGCTGCCAAACATTCTTCAATATGGGTATTTCGGAAGGGACGCCGTGTAAAGGTCGGAAATCGATGTGCGACGCCATTTTGGAATCCAAGATGGCGACTTCCGGTTTGTGAAAAATTGTCAAATAGTCTACAATATGGATATTCTCGCAACGAAGACGACGTGTAGAGGCCGGAAATCGATGTCCGACGCTATTTTGGAAACCACGATGGCGACTTCCGGTTTGTGAAGAGCTGCCAAACATTCTTCAATATGGGTTTTTCGGAAAGGACGCCGTGTAAAGGTTGGAAATCGATGTGCAACGCCATTTTGCAATCCAAGATGGCGACTCCGGTTTGTGAAAAATTGTCAAATAGTCTACAATATGGATATTCTCGGAACGAAGACGACGTGCAGAGACCGAAATCGATGTCCAACGCCATTTTGGGAACCAAGGGGGGGCTTGTGGGTTGTGCGGACCTCTTAGTGGCGGGTGAGGGAGGTGGATGGTGCGGAACGTGAAGTGGGGGGTTGCGAAAGTTTTAAAATGTAAAAAAAATTGATATATTGTTATCTTATTTCTTGTTATAGCTTTGTTATTGTTCTTCTATCTCTCTATTTACTATTTTTTTTGTTGTTTGGTGGGCAGTAATAAATATATATATATTAATTTTGGTGGGGGTAGCGGCGGCCGGCCGCTCCTCTTTGGCTTCTTCTTTTTTTTTTTGTTTTTTTTTGGTTCTAAGTTGTTAATGTTTAGTTTTTGGTTGTTATTTTTATTTTGTTTTTGGTTGGGGGGGGGGTCCCTGTGGAATTATGTAAGTGATCAACTGATTTAGGCGTTTTGAGGTTTTGTCGGTCAATCAATAAAAATGATTCTACAGTTCTGTAGATTTTCCGCAGCTGCTTAAAAAGTAGATAAAAATTAAATTTAAGGAAATGTTCAATGGTTTTAAAGGGCGATACGGTCAAAATTTGGTCAATATCAACTTGACGTATTTCTTTCAATTTTGCATTTAAAAAACCTGAACACCCCTCATTTTGAAGGTGTGTGTGTGTAGAATGTTGCTCCTATTTTGATTTTGGAATTCACTCTTCAGTTGTCAAAATGCCGTCCAAGCAAGAAGAGCAGCGTATCAAAATTTTGCTCGCGCATCGCGAAAATCCGAGCTACTCGCACGCAAAGTTAGCAAAATCGCTAAAAGTTGCCAAATCAACCGTTACAAATGTAATTAAAGTGTTTGGGGAACGTTTGTCGACAGCCAGGAAGTCTGGATCGGGGAAATCGAAAACCGGAAGCCGCTGAGACGACAAAGAGAGTTGCCGGTAGTTTCAAGCGAAACCCTAACCTATCTCTCCGAGATGCCGCAAATAAGCTGGGTGTATCGTCTACAACCGTGCATCGAGCCAAAAAACGAGCCGGACTATCGACTTACAAGAAGGTAGTGACTCCAAATCGCGATGATAAACAAAATACGACGGCCAAAGCGCGATCCCGGAGGCTGTACACGACGATGCTGACGAAGTTTGACTGCGTGGTAATGGACGACGAAACCTACGTCAAAGCCGACTACAAGCAGCTTCCGGGACAGGAGTTTTATACGGCAAAAGGAAGGGGAAAGGTAGCAGATATTTTCAAGCACACGAAACTGTCAAAGTTCGCAAAGAAATATCTGGTTTGGCAAGCCATCTGTACCTGTGGCTTGAAAAGCAGCATTTTCATAGCTTCCGGGACTGTCAACCAAGAAATTTACGTGAAAGAGTGTTTGAATAAACGTCTGCTGCCTTTCCTGAAGAAACACGGTTGTTCCGTACTGTTTTGGCCGGATTTGGCATCTTGCCATTACGGTAAAAAGGCCATGGAGTGGTACGCCGCCAACAACGTGCAGGTGGTTCCCAAGGACAAGAACCCTCCCAACACGCCAGAGCTCCGCCCAATTGAGAAATACTGGGCTATTGTCAAGCGGAACCTAAAGAAGACCAAAAAAACTGCTAAGGACGAGCAGCAGTTCAAGGCAAACTGGCTTTCTGCGGCGAAGAAGGTGGACAAGGTGGCTGTACAAAATCTGATGGCAGGGGTCAAGCGTAAGGCCCGGCAATTCGGATTTGGAAAAGCGGAAGCCTAACTGAATATTTTTCCTGAATTTTATACTAATTGAACTTGAAAAAGAAATTTAATTTGATTTTTTAAATAAACGATTTCACCGATTTACACGCGTTTTCCCTTGACCAAATTTTGACCGTATCACCCTTTAGGTGTGTGTGAAAAGGAAATTAGGAATAAGGAATTAAATGCTCACGACTGTTATTGAAAATATTATGTAATCGTTTATCGTTACGCTGCAGCAGACGAAATTCACGCTACTTGTGAAAGTCACTCGAAGTAAACACAAAATTTTGGGTTGCCAAAACCTACAGACAAAATATCTCAGTTGGCCGTGTAACCAAATTAACTTTCATTCTCTCCGCGCGTCTCTTAATAACATAGTCTCTGGTATATATGAGAGTCTCTTTATCTCGATATTCTCCCTATCTCGATGATTCTGTATGTCTGTAGTCCCTTGAAAATATTTGTGAGTAAATTACCTTCCATATGTCGATGAAAAAACTGCGAAAAACCAAGTTCACCTGTGTTTGGAGCAAGCGTTCGAAATTTGCTTAGGATTCGGGATACACAAAAAAAAAAACTTATGCAACGCGAAATACTTCTAGGATCGTTCTAGCAGGCTAGTCAATTTCTGTTTTGAATTTCGATCTCTCCCTATCTCGATGGTCCCTTCAATATCGAGGTATGGAAAGTTGACTGTAAATACATAAATGCTGATAAAAACGGATAATTTTCATCCTGTTTTAGCTATAAATTAATGATAACCGCGATTTTTGTCTTTTAACAATGCAATATGCGTTGAAACAATGCATATGCACCTTCACAGTTATTAGATATTACAATGTTTTTCGATATGACTGTGTTTTTACGACGGTTTTTGAAATAACGCGGTCTTTTTTTACGACGATTTTTGAAATAACGCGGGTTTTTTACGACGATTTTCGAAATAACGCGGGTTTTTTACACGATACCCCGTGTAAAAAAAGACTTGAGTGTATATCCTTTAGGTCCTTTTGCTCCTACTTTATCAATTCCTTCCTCAAACTAAAACACACTGACACTTCAGTCAAAAGAAGGCACTTTATTAAGGATATTACACTATATTCCTCGGTCTCGAGAACGCGCGCGAGTTCTGAACATTATTTGTTCGCTATCAGTTGGTTACTCCTCTGTACTGTGTTAATATCGTCTATCTTGCCTAGCGAATATTTATATGGTCACTTCGTGCTATATTCACGTTGAATGTTCATTTTAGATATCAATAGTATACGTGCTTAGTGAGTGTCTTCTCTAGGTGTTATATGTATAACAGTTTTGGGCGTTGAGTGTTGTAAATTAAATGTTTAAATAATTCAAAAAATAACTAAATCTAATCATCAAACAGCAACATTTAACACTTATTTGTAAACCGTGGATATTACGGAGTTCGGACATGGCCCACTTACTGGGTTAGTCAAAGAAAATTTAAAGCGGAAATGAACATACATACATTGTTTTTTTGAGGAAATCACTTTTATTGCTCAGTATAGTCTCCCATAAGATCAATACACTTGGTCCAACGATCTTCCAACTTTGTAATCCCATCACGGAAGTGACTTTCTGGAACGCCTGCAAAATACTCCTCTATAACCTCTTCGTTTGATGAAAGCTCGAAGAAATTTTTTGAGGTGTGAGAACAGCCAGAAGTCAGAGGGAGCTAAATCTGGCGAATAGAGTGGATGCTGCAACAATTCGTAACCCAATTCACTGATTTTCACATTCGAACGTGTTTCTGTTGCATTGTTAGCAAATGCGCACCCATTGTTTTTTGAAACCCAAAACTTTAGAAAAAAAAACCATGTTGCTCCATGTGAGATGCCCATGGTGTCAGTTGACGTTTGCATTAAAAAAAATGGACAAAAATTGCCGATTTTTACCTTCACCCGCACTGACGAAACTACCCATGCAGCATCAATCATAGTAATCCATGAGTCAGCAGACAAAATTTGACAGCTCTATCAGTCGAACTCTAACCGTGATGGCAAAAGCAGTGAAGCAACTCTGTTCAGAAGTGTGCGCTTTCAAAGAACGGCACCCCGCCGCGTCGAATACGGACATCGTGCGGCACTTTGTGGACGCCGGATACGCCCGTTCTGGCATCTAGAACATCTTGGCACTATTAGACAACAATCAGAGCATCGAAAGAAAGCCCGGTTCCGGACGGCCGACGACCCTGAGCGACAAGATGCTCCAAAGAATGCTGAAGTGGAAGACCGAGGGAAAAGTGGCTACATCGCTGCGTGCGCTTGGCCGGGAGGTCGGTTCAACCGGCCAAACAGTGAAAAAGTACCTGACAAACATGAACATACATGTCAGGAAGCCGAAGTCACGTCCACTGGTTTCGGAGCTACAGGCAATGGCGCAGCGGCAGCGGCTGAATAAGATGGTCAACTCGATTTTCCCGGCGAAGAGATCTATCTCACCCTGGATGGCTACGACGGGCAGGGCACTTCGAATTTTAGCGCGGTGAAGTTCATTTCCCACAAAAAGTTCCCCAAGAAGGTGCTGCTGTTGATGACATTTAGCGAGAAGGGGATGTCAAAGTCGCACTTCTTTCGTTCCGGACTGGCCGTGAACGGGGAAATTTATAGGACGAAATGCCCGCCGGAAGTTGCGTCGTTCATCAAGAAATACCATAAGGGCGAAGACGCGGTGCTCTGGCCGGATCTGGCGTCGGCCCACTACTCGAAGCGACCCAAGTCGGCAAATCCGCCCAAGGTCCCCCAGCTGAGGCTTTCTGGGCCAACCTGAAGCGTATGATCTACTCCAACAATTTTGTCGCGAAAACTGAGGAGGAATTGATAAATAAAACGAAATAAGTAAAGAAATCAAAAACATGGCTACACGCATGTTTTCGTCCGCCATGGCAAATGTTCCGGTTTACTGCCGGTAGGCCGCAAGGGCGTAGATTTTTTTTTGTAAGTTAGCTTAAATAATTACCTTCCATGGGATATTTATCAAAAGCAATTATCTGTCTTAGCTTTTTTTTATCACCATCCGAAAAAAGTCCATTTTTTTAATGCAAACGTTATCACAACCAAGTAATGATGCCTCCAGAGCACGACTATTGGATACCCTTGTGGCCCGAGGTAGACAACCCTTCCGCGAAGTAAGAGATGTTTTGGGAATGCATGATCTTCCCTACATGCAAGTGATTTACGAATTCCTTTGTTTGTCTGATCTAAGAGTGTAATGTCATCACCCCCTCCCTTTCACTCTAGTAAATTCCCTGCCATTGTGTCCCAGTTATATTATCCTTTTGTTTCCGTGCTACTTGTACCTGCCCAGCAAGCTGTGGTCACCCATCTGCAGCTTAGTTCCAGTAAGGGACTACAGAGACCGAGGATTTGGAAGATGTCGCAACCATGAGCAGCAACAAATATCTGAAATAAGTTACCTGCCTAGCCCCTTCCAAACAATAATGTGACCCATTAACCTCGAGCTAGCCACGAGTAATTGGCACCCCACTTTACTAAAATTGAAAAATTATACATTGTAAATAACAATATTGAATATCGGCTCCGTAAAGTGTTACACACGCCTGAGCCTAACAAATAAACGAACTGATTAAAAAAAAAAAGTTATCACAACCACAGTCAATCGATGATCTTCCAACACCATATCCTGTATTTACGCTATGATTTCTGGTGTTGATACACATTTTGGATGTCCTGAGCGTGGATCGTCTTCAACGCTTGTACGGCCACGCTTAATCTCCAAAACCCATCGATGAACGGTTGGAAATGAAGGAGAAGACTTCATTAATACTTTCACCATCTTTGCATGGATCTCAGTAGCCGATAATTCTTCCAAAACAAACAATTTAATCACTGCACGATATTCGGATTTTTGCATTAGAAAAAAAGTACACTGACACTTCAAATATAAACAAAGAATGAATTGACAGATCGAAATGAACTTTTGAGTACGTTCTTATGAAAGATGAAATATTAAAATGGCGTTGCAATTTTAGTTCTTCTACTGCTCCATAGATGTCGCTTTCAAAACTTGTTGACCAACCTAGTAGTGATAGAACATTATCGTTTGACTCTATTTCGGTTTTAAATTAACGGATTTGAAAACGGCTTTTACTTAAGTTTATACTAAGGTGTGGCCCATTTGGTATTGGAACAAACATTTTCGATTCTTACAGCGACCCTAGTGGTCAGATTTATAAACTATGACATCTTATGTGTTCCCTATAACAATAACAACATCAGAAATTTTTGTTTCGCGGTGTAGTTCGAACGTGTTTTAGAGAAATGCAAAATGGAAGAAGAAAGAAGAAAAATAATTCTGCGCAATCATTTGGAAAACCCTTCTGGGCCAAAACTTGCTAAAGTGTTGGGTTTTCCCCGAAATACCGTGTGGCGTGTTTTGAAAAAATACAGCGAAACTTTGTCGACGGATCGCAAGCTTCAAAGCAAGCGTCGGGCGGGTACTGTCAACCGTCAACTGTCAACAATGTCATCAAGAACAATAGGGTAAACCCCAACACCAATACCGTGCAACGGATTAGTCTCCGGGAAGGCTTCAAGTCATACCGTGCCTGTAGACAACCAAATAACATAGACAGATCAAAAGCAGAACAATGCGGCCAGAATCCGTGCCAGAAAACTGTATAATCAGGCGTTGACAAAATTCCATGGCTGATGGCCTCATGGATGATGAAACCTATGTAAAGGTCGATTTCAAACAGCTACCGGGACAACAATTTTACTTGGCTACGGCTCGGGGAGATGTTCCTGCCAAATTCAAAATTGTGTTTGCAGATAAATTTGTACGTAAATACATGATTTGGCAAGGCATCTGTGGTAGGAAGACCAAGGTTTTCATCACTGATAAGACATTTAATTCAGAGCTGTACAGAACGGAATGTCTCCAAAAGCGAATATTGCCATTTATCAGATCCCACAATGAACCTGTCATGTTTTGTCCAGATCTCGCAGGCTGTAAAACAGTGCTACAGTGGTATGAAACCAACGGGATTCAGTTTATACCGAAAGAACTCAACCCACCAAACTGTCCCCAGCTCAGACCGATAGAGAGATTTTGGGCTATTATGAAGAGGAAGCTGAAGGTGAATGGCGGTGTCGTCAAAAGCATCAATGAATTGAGAACCAAGTGGAATAAGATTGCCAAAACGATGGATGAGAATAATGTGCGCCGGTTGATGAAACGTTTTCCGGGAAAAGTCCGCAAATTTCTTCGAAATCGAGATGATTAATTTTTTTTTTTGTATTTTCCCTTCATATTTTCACATAAAGTCGAACATTTTAGTTAAATCAGAAAACTGTTTTGTTAAAGTTCCAATTCTAACGCCTCGCGCGCGGTACACAGGTATAAAGGACTTCTTTTTGAATTTATAAAAAAAAAATGGCCTTTGATGCTTGAGAAGATGCTATGAAATAGTAGTGGGTTGTCTGGCTGATTGTCGGGGAATTTCTTGTCAATTCTGTCGTGGTTGAAAGTGAAAGTTTGACTAGGGTCGGTCAAGGATTTTTTCGATTTGGAAATTTTCTCGATTTCCCTGATTGGGGATATCCTTGGTCAGCCCAAAACTAAGGTGGCGGTTCCATTAGCGTTGGAAACTCATTGACTCTGTAACGGGCAGGATCGAATATTGACTTGTCTTTTGATAATGTCCTTATACGGGATTCTGTGATTTTAATTGTAATAGGATTTCCTGATCGCTGGGAATACTAGCGAACATTTGTGGTTGACATCAATAGCTTTTCACAATTATATCGCTGTAAAGCAAATGAACAGTTTTGGAAGAACTTTACAACTTTAGATGAAATCAGTTCGTTTTTTTGTTTTGCATAACTGGTTGAATGGTTTTTAAATAAATTATCTAATAGATAAACCGTCTACCTCAAACCTTTATAGGGGTAAGTGGCGGGACCATCATCATCATCATCAAGAATGGCCTGCATCTTCACCGGATCTCAACCCACTTGACTACTTTGTTTGGGGTTATATGCTTCAACATATAGGCCCTACGAAAGGGCTTAACAGCTGCGATGGGCTTACAAAGCGTAATATGGTTTATTTCTATAACATGTATCTTTCAAATGAAAAATAAATGCTATGATTTGGTTGATTCGTTTTGCTGTAATCCCTTTTTGTTTTAGTGACACCTATTGTGAGACACCCTGTAGATAGATTTCGATTTCCTTTACTTTATAGCCACCACGGCTTTACTTAATCAAGCTGAAAAAAATATTTTCATGATCTCATATGACTCAAATTTGGTTGAATTGAACCGATATGCTTAGTGATACATTCTATATGTAAAGAAAATAGAATCACGTTATAAATTAACAGTTCACAAAGTAACATGAACAATGATTTTACAAGAAAACCAAATTTTAGCGACCCGTTTTTCATTTGTTACCAACTATGGCCATATGGACATTGATAATGTTTTCAATGGAAATGTATAAGTATGTGGTTGTTGTAAATTTTTCAAAAGGCTTATCCAAACCAAAACCTTAATAATAAAATTTATATTGTAGGATTTTTTTTATGTATTGTAAAGGAATGGCCAATTGATTATATGTGAAAAGCATTTAGGTGTGATAAAGTAGTTTTATTTTAATTTTTTGTTGTGAAATATGGTGCTGAGTATTGGGAATATACCTTTAAAAGAAGTGCCTTAAAAATATATATAAAAAAATAAACTTTACAACGATTCTTTTGAACAAGCATCTCAATATATATATAAAAAAAAATTTACAACGATTCTTCTGAACAAGCATCAAAGATGAGACGAAGTTGTATCCACGAGAAGACTCAATATGGTGTTTATAGACCGACATTATATCCATACTCATCGAAAGTTGTCGATTTAATAAAATTATTAATTAATTTAATAGGTTAATTTTCCATGGTTATGATCAGCAAACGTCTTATGAAGGCTGTCTAAGCAAAAGTTCTACTAGTTGAATATCGTTTCTAGCTCAGTCACTGAATAGCTCATAATATATTTAAAATTGTAATCGACCGCTGCCTATAAGGCTGAGTCAATGGACATAGAACTCTAATGCCACCAATCTTGTACAAGTTTTTTAATAGATTTTTTGAAACAAAAAGGTATGTGAGTTCCCAAGCAACCAAAAGTTCTGAAAAAAAAGGCTTTAGGATTATGATGAGAACTCTATTATGCTTGCATTTATGTAATTAATTAATGCCTATGGGTCTTAAATGAAGTCGATAATTAATCGAACTTGCCAGTTCGCATTCAATGTTTTAGCTTCTAGAAGCATTCTTATCAGCTTCTGAAGAAAAATTGGAAGTTCACGAAAGGTTCGTTCAAGAGGTTGTAGAGAATGCTATTCAGCTCAAAAAGTCCCTTTAACGAACTCAACAAGACCAAAACATTTATATTCAAAATTTACGTTCTTCTATAATCCTGCTGCCAATTTATTTTTAGAAGGCTGTGGTGTGGAATGAAGCTTGAGTAGATGATTTCTATTAAGTAAATTAATGTTTTCACAAATACTTACACCCTTGGATCCAACTCGAGTCCTCCTCTTGAAAACTGGAATGCTTACCACTGTGCCATATGAACGAGGTGGGTTATGCTATGGGTTTACGTTTATTCCATGCATTAGTACTTTTTTGTTCTCTATAATCCTATCTGAACATAAAAGTCTCTGATTAGTTCATCTAGTACTCAATCTGAATTACAAATTGATTAAGTTTACCTTGTTGGTGACAGCTTCATTTTCCGCATCCCATTTAGCTTACAGATTTTTACGATGGTAAGTGTTTTTGAAAAATCTCTTTTTTTGCTGCTGTATCTCATCAAACTTGATGCACAACACCAGATCACTCTTCAAATGTAAGAACCTTTTTGACATTTTTTGAAGTGCTATTCAGAACTTTACGTGTATTTAAAAAAATAGGAAAGTTCAACATACATTAAACCGCTGATTAAAAGTACGGTTAGTAATTTGATTGAATTTTGTGTTTGAAATTTTTTGAAGTTCAAAGCAAGTTGTCAACTGAATGGCACATATGAACTTGAAAGTTCAGTTGAATAGCAACAAGAAACTTTTCTTGAACTTTCAAGATGCTTAAAATGTCAATAGTGCTTTAAAGAAAATTAAGTTCTAAAGACTGTATTCGATGAAATTTGGACACACGCAATTGTTCATTGTGTTGTGTCAATTGTGTAATGAGTTTCGTGAAAATCGGTCGAGTGATTTCAGTGATGGCTTCGAATGAAGAAATAGTGCGCCAACAAATTTTGGGCACTCACTTCGAAAACCCAAACGCTTCTCATCGATGGATCGGAAAACAGCTCGGAATCGCACATTCAACCGTATCTCATGTGATCAAAACGTTCAAGGACCGTAAGACAACCAAGCGGAAAAATGGTAGTGGCAAAAAACGTGGCACATCAAATCCGGAGAAGGCCAGGATGGTATTGAACCAATTTAAGCGTTATCCCAACATTTCGATCAGGGATGTTGCGAAAAAGGCGAAAGTTTCAGTTTGTTTCATGCAGAAAACAATCAAACGTTCTGTATTACATGTGTACAAGGTCCAGAAGGCACCAAACCGGAGCGATAAACAGAACTCGGTGGCCAAAACTCGCGCAAGAAAACTGTACAGGGAGTGGCTCACAAAACCGTTCTGCATTGTGATGGACGATGAGACCTACATTAAAGCCGACACCAAACAAATGCCAGGACAGGAACACTACGTCGCCACCTCTAAGTTGGCCGTTCCGGAGAGTGTACGGAAGAAGAAACTGTCGAAATTCGCCAAAAAATTCCTTGTCTGGCAAGCGATCTGCGGATGTGGCAAAATGAGTCAGCCTTTCATCACTTCTGGGACCGTCAACGGACAAATCTACTAGGACGAATGCCTCCAAAAACGACTTCTGCCCTTCTTGAGATCTCACGATGGCCCGATACTGTTTTGGCCGGATTTGGCATCTTGCCACTATGCCCGGCCCGTCTTAGACTGGTACAAAGATAATAATGTAGTTTTTGTACCAAAAGACGTCAACCCTCCAAACACTCCGGAACTTCGCCCAATTGAAAAATTTTGGGCAATCATGAAGGCAAAGCTCGTTAAAACTCCAAAACTGATAGAAAATGAACTTGAACTAAAGAAAGTGTGGTTAAAAGTAAGTAAGCAAGTCGGTCCTATCATTGCCCAAAATTTGATGAAAGGGGTCAAGGCAAAGGTGCGGGCATTTGGGTTGGGAGAAGAGGCTCAATAAACCAATGATGTCAAAACTTAATCATTTAGTAGTACTTTATTACCAGAAAGTTTGAAAAGAATCGGGCTCAAGGAAAATTTTTGGTGACCTATTTTGTGTGTCCAAATTTCATCGAATACAGTCTTTACAGTAAGCAATGCACATTAGGATTTCCGTCTGGTAGTTTGTTTAAAGTATGATTTGCAAACTCACTGTAGACTGTCGAAAGACAATTGGACCTTCGTTGATCTCGATCCGACGATTTCCATCAAGTAAGGTATAATTGTAGACGAAACACGCGTATCTGCCAAGATGCCATGTAGTTGGAATTAAATTTCCGGCTGACTTAAATCAATTGGTGGATGGCCCAGGAAATTCAAACCGCCGTTTGATCCTGCTGCCGGGAGAGCTAGCCAAACATGCGGTTTCCGAGCGAACCGAAGCCGTGGCCAAGTAAACCAGCTTCATGACGAAATGAGGTGGTGGCAGTAGCTGTTCTCTTGAACCCAAAATGGTCCTTTTCAGGGCCACCAAAACAATTGGAAAAGAAAGTTGACATGTTTTTAGGAGTGCTGGGGGGCATTGTTGTACACACATAGGCCTAGTAGAAACCGTATGCAATTGGAGATGAATGAAACCAGCCTCTTTTTTAAAAGTGTCTGAAATGACTAATAACCCATTCGCACTACGAGGTAGATTACGTGATATAGAGTATCTTGCTATCATATGTCATACATATCATTTCCAGTGAAAGCAAGATGTATGAATGTAGATATCAAGATAGGCTATATCAAATAATTCAGGTTGTAGTGCGAACGTTTAGTGTATGGGAATTAGATTTGTAACTAAACCTATTTCGGCCACTCTTTTAACAATCAAGCGATCTACATTGCATATTGGGGGGGAGTCCTTCGTCACCTTTGCACACAACCCCACCTTGTTGTTTTTCAAGAAACTGGTGGTTTTTTTTTTTTTTATTTTATGTTTTTTTTTTAAAAATTTTGTCTCTGTTTTTTTTATTTTTTATTTTTATATTAAATTTAATTTTATTTTGTAAATTTAAATTGTTTTTTTTTTTTTTTTGGTTTTTTTTTTTTTTATTCTTACACCTTAATCCGGACACCTTCAAATCATTGTAACTTTTGAAATATTGCACGTAGGAATGAAAAATTTCACTGTAGTATAGCTGAGAGTCTATGATGAAAAATACTATGATTGATGTTTACATTTCATGTTCTGTATTCAAGATGACGACGAAAGAAAAACAAGTGCGCGAGCGAATTTTGTACGGGCGTACGGCAAATCCTGACTTGTCAATAAGGGACCTTGCAAAAACATTGGATTTGCCTAAATCCACTGTTCACGATGTGCTCAAATCATTTTTGGAACGTTTGACGGTGGAGAAGAACCAGAGAAGTGACAAAAACATTGGACGCGCTGATCCTGTCATGGACCGAAAGGTGAAAAGGATATTAACGAAAACCCCAAATCTCTCCATTTGAACGGTGGCTCGTAAAATAGGGATGTCGCCTGGTTTTGTCCAAAAATCAAAACAACGTTTAGGACTTAAGTCGTACGAAGTAAAAACAGTTCCAAATCGCAACGACAAACAGAACTTGGCAGTAAAATCACGGGCTCGACGTTTGTACTGCGAATATTTGTCGACGTTTTCATGCGTTGTTATGGACGATGAAACTTTTGTCCTGGAAGATTTCAAGCAGCTTCCAGGGCTGGCTTTTTATTATGCTATGGCCAGAAATGCTACAGCTGAGCATTTCAGAACGAAGAAGGCATCGAAATTTCCCAAAAAATACCTTGTGTGGCAAGCAATTTGCACGTGTGGCAAAAAGAGTAAATCTTTCGTCACTACAGGCACAATCAACAAGGAGATCTATCAGAAAGAGTGTCTGCAGAAGCGATTGCTACCCTTCATCAAAAGTCACAAAGAAAAACCTTTGATCTGGCCCCATTTGGCATCATGCCACTATGCTAAAACTGTGATGGAGTGGTACCAAGCAAATCAAGTGAATATTGTACCAAAAACCTCAAACCCGCCAAATTGCCCAGAGCTGCGACCAATCGAGAGATATTGGGCTCTGATGAAGCGGAAGCTTTCTGGAAAGAAGCAAGGAATCAAAGACATCAAACACTTCCAGCAAATTTGGACAAAGACGGCTTCTACGATTTCTGAAGAGTCTGTACAAACCCTAATGGACGGAGTTAAGCGCAAAGTTCGAAAATTTTATGCAAATACCGAATAACTATGTTTTGTCTTCACGAATTGTTAAAACACATCCCATGAATCTGAAATAAACAACTACGACGGAAATATAATGCGAAATTTATGTTTTATTCCTGTTTTGAGGTGTCCGGATTATTGCGGATACAGACCTTAATACTATCTTAAATTCTAGAGTTCAAAACATACTTTACAAATTTGTCATCCACTTTTTACATAATGGGTTAAGGGTTTTTGGTTTGCATTAAAGCTGAAATAATTATCTATATTTTGATAACTCTTTGATCCGTTTTCAAGTTGCCCATTTGCGATTCATCTCAACCGGTTCAATCACCATTCGTAATTTATCAATACTAGTTTGCCAATACATGCTGCTTCAGAAAACCCCATCCACTGCAATCCGGCCGTTTGTCGGTTTTATGCAAATGAGCAACGCACAAAGTACCCTCGTTGTTGGTTGATGTGGATTAAAAATAAAAAAAGAACCTAGCACTTTCTGTGCATCAGTTTTCCCACTACGAGCAATCGACATCTGTTCGGCTGTTCAGGTTCAATTCACCCTGATGGCTTGTTCTTTGGCCGGAGCCAGTTTCTTCAAACAAAAGCACACATACACACGTACACACCATATGTAGGGCCATATTTCGTGTGATATCGCGATAGGGAAGATCGTCTTCGGAGATATCGATCACTTTTAATGTTTTTAATGCAAACCGAATTTTTTGTTCTTGTCAGCCGGCTGAGTTAGAGAGCTGAGCCCGAAAAAAGGTGTAATTAAAAAAAAAACCAGCCAAAGCAAAAGATGAGGTGTAGCGATAGCGGATTCATAAAAGTAACCCCCTCCGTTGGCAGTTCGGAGCTCGAGGATAAGTGATCTATAATTGTATGCACCCCTTCGTTTTGTCTCGGAATGTCTTGTACGCTGATGACGACGGCGGTTTGCTCGTTTTGAGTCTCGATGTAACAGTATGTAATTTTTCGACAAAATTGATCGAACTTTGCTCGGAATGCAACAGATCGACGCAAATTGGACACGAAACTAAATTCCTCACGGAATACAATTTGTGGCACTTGGTCTGGCTTCAATTTGTGAGGATCGTTCATCATTAACGATCAGTTGGCTCCCTCCATCAATTCTCATCATGCAATCGACGACTACGAACGAACGAACGAACGGGTCCGGGTTTCTTAATCCGATGAAATGCACACAAAGCAGCAGTAGAAAAGTGATGTTTTTAAATAAACGAACAGAACGGAAGTGTGGGATATCTACATGGAATTCGTTTCATTCAATCAACATTGCATCAGACACTCACGGAGCGAGCGGCTGTTTTGCTTCCTGCATCGCTTCGAATGTGTCATCGTTTATTTGAAAATATTTTCTCAAATAATAACCAACAAAGGTCCCCGGCTGCAAAGAAGCCAAGGTGACACTCAGGTTGCCCGCACAGAATAAATATTTCCGATTGAGGAAGTGAACACCTTCACAGTGGAAGAACAACCACCATTCGCCAACCGAATTCCAACCGTTTCATTTCAACAGATGTAAATCCATAAATTATGCATATTTCAATTTTCAAAATCAGGAAAATTCCCACTCCCGATTTGTTTGTCTCGGAAAAACCAATCGCACTCGCAAACTGCCGCACTCGACTGCTTCCTGCTCTATCCAAGCCATCGAAACAATTAATTGCTTTGTTTGTTTGAAATCATATGATTTATTACGCTCAATACATTACGCACCGCCACCCGGGACTTGGCGCAAACGGTCCAAGTTCACAGTTAATAGCTTTTCTATGCAAATTATGCAACTTTTGTGTAACTCCCGGGTGCTGTTTTTGGCTCTTTCATCCGTGCAGCGCAGTTCTCCCATGATTATCATCATCTCCGAATCGCACACTAAATAGCAGTAATGTACTACTGCAGCGGGGTGTGTTTTTCAGAATTCAACTTGTTGGTTCTCCGGTTGACGACGACGACGACGACGGCGGCAGGTCGATCCGTGCAACTCAATACTCGGCTGGCGTTGTCATGCAGTTCAGTTAGTTGGCCATGGATGGGCAACAACGAAAAGCGGAAAACTAGGTAGGCGACGATGCACACACACACACACACAAACGCACCATAAGTTGGGCCATAAAATGCACATAAATGAGGTCGCTTTCCAGGAGCAAATTATTAGCATAAATAATAATGGGCAGCTAAAGAGTGAGTGTCGAGTTATTTTGCGATGATTGTCGCTAGGGGTGTGCAGGTTGGGTTTTTTTTTAAAGTTGCTTGATAATTTTTGAAGAAATGTGCATTTGTGTTACTGATATGAATTTGTGATCGACTTTTATAATTAGTTGTGAGAAAAGATTATCGGCTGAAATATGGCGATGATCATATTGTCGATTTGATGGTAGCGGGGAGAGGGGGTGCGTCAGAAGATCGTGTATTAACCTGGAATTCACATTGTGTATTTTTCATTATCATTTCATTAATACGTTCAGCACATTTTGGGATCGTCTTTGCAGTCCGGTAACATTTATCTTGGGAGCTTCTTGTAGCATAAAAAGCATTGGAAGCTATATTTATCTTTCAGCATTTCAGCATAACGTTTAAATTGAAGTAGCAATTCTGAACTTCAACTGCTGTTTCCATAATAGACTGGCATGCGCTTGTAGGCGGTGTGAGAAATATATATTAATATTTCATATATTTAAGTATCTTTGTTTAGTAGCATTATGTAAGGCATTCCATTTGATTCAGAACACATCAAAACGGACTCTTCCATAATAAAATTGCATTTTTTTAATGATTACATTCAGATGTAAGGAGGACTTTTGAAAAGGTATGGAGTGATCTGATCTGTTTTTCGTTTTTCCGGAACTGTTGAGATATCTGTGTGTATCTATTTTTTTGTTTTCAATGACCAACTAGTGGATGTCGCATGTATTTTGTTAAAACATATATTATTTATTTATTTATTTATTTTATTTATTTAATCAACTTAGTTCATCGGACTTGTTGTCTACATGATACAAACTTAAAACTAAATAAAACGAGCATTAACAAATACGAGCAAAAAGTGAGCTGAAGATTTGCCAAATTCAAATGTGTGTGTGTGTGTGTGTGTTTACAATCTAATTCCCACTGTCTGGCAGCGGTATTATGGATAGAATCTTCCTGCAACTGTTTCATATTTGCTGTTTACAGTTGCAAAAAGCTTAAATCCGGGGATTAGAAGGTGACAGCTCTACCGCGACTCCAATAGCCCATTTCAAGAACGCAAGCATTCCGAAGCTATCTTCGTGCACAATAAGCCCCGCTCCAGTAGTGACATACTGAAACTTTCAATCAAGCGTATGTGCAATGCTTGATTGACGCGTATTTAGTGATTCACAATATATATATATATTTTTTTTTGGCTTGAATTTTACTTACCACAAAACTTAGTTTAGTTTAGTTGTACTACGAGAAGACATACATTTATTTACGTTACCGATAACTATCCATAGTCTGTATGGCATAAATGCTTGTACCTGCCACGAACGATACAATGTCCTCCCACGAACCGTTCACATCCAGGAAGATAAAATTGATGACTCCAGCGAAGTACAAACGTCTGCACATCACTCGTTCGGCAGCGCAAGGATCATCGGCCTAGGATGCCGGAACCGATCCCTGTACTGACGTTTGAAACCTTCCTTAAGCAACAGAACGAACACTCTTTTCGCGCTCAACCGCTTGTACCTCTTGGAAATAGGTGTAATCCAGCTTGGTTTTCAAACTGGGAACGGTAGCACACGCGAATAGCACAAACCACTCCGATGTTTCTGCCACTTCCTGGGGAGTACCTGATCGGTGCTGTCGGAACGCACGACCTTACGCCATCTGAACACGTAGCGTTCATCAAAGGGTTTCCGCGATAAAGATTTTTGCGAGAACATCCTTTCCAGTTCAGTCCCACTCTTTCAAGTTTCTCACTTAGCAGGGCTCATTTCCTGATACACAAAAATCACTCTGCACAGTTTTCTTACGCTTCAAAATCAAGTTTTTTCTCGTCACAAGACATTATCCACCTTCCGACGGCCAGCTGAATTGAAGACCAGAAGAAGACACGTAACTCTGATTTCGAAATTTAAAATCACGGTAGAACAAAAAAAATCGTGACAGCTCACAAAAAATAAACCGTCCACGCCCCGAAACCACTCACTATTAAGGGGGTATGAAAAAAATATAAAAATTTTTTTAAAATATGTGAAAGATATTTTTAAAAAGTTGTTGGGAGGAAAAGGAGGGGATATTTTTTGGTGGTGGGTTGGGGGGTGGTTTTGGGGGTTTTTGGGTGTGGGGGGGGGGATTTGGGGGGTGTTTTGTTGAGTGGGTGGTTTTGGCATAGTGAGCCGACGCTAAATCCGGCCAAAACAGTGGAGGTGTACTATGCTTTTTATATAAAGGCAACAATCTCTTCTGGAGACACTCAGATCGATAGATTTCCGCATTTATAGTTCCGGTAGTGTAAAAAATGGTTGACTTCAAACCACAGGAACATATTGCTTGCCATACCAGTACCTTTCGACCGAATTTCTCCACTTGAATCGACCTGTCCGCATCGCTCACATCCTCCCTAACGACGGCAGTAAAGTATTGTGGACCTGGAAGGGTTTTTGAGTCCTCCTTTACATAGGTCTCATCGTCCATCAAAACGCATGCATCCGGACGCTGCAAAAGACGCGAATACAATTTCCGGGCCTTTGTTGCTGCTCGCTTCTTCTGTTCTGCACTTTATTTCGAGATTTTCTGCTTCTTGTAGGTCTTCAGGTGGTTTCGCCTCTTGATACGCTGGATCATTCCGCCACTTGTTCCTGCTTTTTTGGCCAAATCACGTATTGACATTGATTTGTTCTTCTTGATTAGAGATACCACTTTCTGCTCCAGTTTCGGGTTGGGAGAACCGGGTTTTCTGCCTCTTCCCGGTAGCTCATCCAAAGAATAGTGTTCCCCAAACTTATTAATGATGGTTTTAACACTCGCATGATGAATTCCAAACCGTTTCGCCAATTTTTGCATAGTAATACCCTTCTCACTTAGCCATGTGTCCAGAGCCTTAATTTTCACTTCCTTTTCAATAGGCGACATTTTGAAAACGCAGAATTTGAACCACACAAACAAGTAAACAAAAGAAAGCTGACAGTCAAACGCACAGCATGCAGTGTTCAGAGCATAAAAAACTTTCACAAATACATGCGTACAACGCAAATGTATGTGGATAGCTTATATTCGATGCACTCCTTATCTCAAACAATTTAGAGGCAGCTGACAGATTAGTGATTCCCCGATAGTTTTTAACGTCACGTTTGTCTCTTTTCTTGTGTACCGGAACCATCAAAGACTCCTTCCAGACTGCGGGAAATTTCGATTCAGCAAAAGATTTATTGAAGATCCTGCAGAGCGGCTCGACAAGAGCACCATTCGTGCGAAAATACACTGAAGACGGAATACCATCTGGTCCAGGCGAGAATGTACATTTTATTTTCTTGATGGCATTATTTACCATCAAGGACGTTATTTAAAAAATATCCACGTCTACGAGGTTCGTAGGGACGTCCAAAACAGCGGAGTTAAGTTCACTTGGGTTAATACTTTTCGCAGCAAACACTGACGAAAAATGAGTAGCTAAAATTTCACATTTTTCTTTACTTATAGATGTTTCAACATCGTTCAAAAACACGCTAGCTGGCATAGTAGTATTTTTCCTCTTTGAATTTACATAGCTCCAAAAACTCTTGGGGTTTCGCCTTAAGTAAGTTTGTACCCGTAGACACAACCATTTCATCAGCACTCAGTCCATCAAAAAAAAAAACGAAAGGATGAGTTATGTCAGTGACATAACTGCAAAGTTGACGTAGGACTGCTTGTTGATGTGAAGAAATTGATGTCATCGAATTGATGAATTTCTACTATATTTTATTCAGTCTAAAGAACCATGAAACCCTGTGCTGTTGGTGTGTGAGGCTCCGGTTCTTCTTCCGCTATTGGTTCTTCACGAAAATTTATAGAAACTGAAGTTCGCCTCGAATTGACTGTTAATGATATTTTGTTTGTTAAATCATCGCCAACATTAGATTGGCTTTCGTAGTCATTTGCTCTTGAACAAAAGGTCACAAATAAAAATTAAGCACTCTTTAAGAAAGAGGAGCTTTATTTCTATCCGCTGATATATTCAATTTGAAGTAATTGGATTCAACTTCCGATAAATTAGAAGACAAAGTGTTTGTTTACAAAAGCAGATTCGCCCTAATCAAATGTTGGCGCTGAAATGTCCAACGTGCTTGTAAGTGTGAAATAGATCCTGTGTTTACGGAGGGAACATGGTTCGCGATTGAAATGTTCTTATCAGTTTTCTTAGCTGCAGGACAGCCTGAGTGTTTGGCGGCACGTGATACTACGATAAAAATAGGCATTTACACCGTCTTCAACTCGAGATTGTACAGACTGAAGATTGAACATATACCCAAAAGTTGAAAAGGTGGTAAAAAATGCAATTGCAGTTTTTGCAATAATATCTTGAGAAATCCGCATGATTCAGAAAAGGCAATTTCGCCCATTTTGATTCACAAAGCGTTTTATGGTACAAATGAAGCCATGCAAATGTGTGCACGCGACTGGCAAGCAAAAATAGCTCGAAACAATTTTATCGATGTAGGCTCCATATTCAATCATCACCAACATACACCAACAATATACAATATGGATGAGTCGATATCACAAAATGCCGCAACGCTATTGGCCACTGTTGTATTGCCGCCGTCAAGTGTTCTATGTTTGTTCTCACTGATCATCGACAAAGCGTTTTATGAAATAAACAATGCCATGCCATGCAAGTTTGTTAGCGACAGGTTGCACATAGCTTGGTGGAAAATATGTCCATTTGCTTCATTGCTGCACCCTGAATTCCTCACCAAGTGAACTAACTGTTGGGTTTCTATTCCCATATTCTTACCTTGTCAAAGTGGCTAATTGGTTGCCATCATGAGCCGCCGCGCTAGCGGTCCTGGTCTGTATCTCGATCTTGATGTGCACATTTTATTTTTGTGAGCCATTTGACTTTCGAACACTCATCTCTTACTCATCAACTAAATATCACTGCGAACAATCTCACGCACACGTTCAATTTTTCATTGCGAATTGCTGTTGCTGTTTTGCCACAACTAATGTTAGATTTTTCATCCAACTTACGATCAATAGCAAGAATGGAACAAAATCAAGCGAAAATGTATAACTATCTAACTTATTTAGTTGGGTGTTGAGCGAATTACGAAGAACTTAACCTAACACCAAGTAGACCAGTTAAGACATTTTTGTTTTGCAAAAAGTTCCACTGGCTGGAGCGGGAATCGAACCCTCAACTTCATGACAAAACCGCTTGAACGACGGGTGACGCCGCTAACCACTTGACCACGAAGATGATGTGGGCGATTGATTTGGCCATTTTCTCCGGGACGCGGCCGTTTAAGCAACGCCATGTTGAGCCGGTGCGTGGTAATGAACATTTCGATGAGCTCAAGAGAAATTTCAATCAAACATACTCTTTAATCGGTAAATTGATTTGGTCGTCCTGAAAAGTACAGATTTTAGTTGTTTATGGAGGGATGATTTACGTCAGCGTCGACGTCGGGCTTCTTCCGCTTGCCTCGTCTAGCGAACGTGCCAGCCACGTCAGGCGCCACATCAGCGTCTACTCTATTTCCAGCATCAGGGCCAAAAACTCGGAACATCTCTGAAAAGCGCTTTTTTATCACGAGAGCGGGATACACACGTCTGAACGTGTCGATGATCCAATAACGAATGATTACATTCTTCTTCTTTATTGTTTTAACGGGAATGCCAGGCCTGTTTTATATAATGGCATATATCATAACATGACAAGAAGGGGGTTCTCAACGAAGGCAATGCAAATCAAATTTTACAAAAGGGGACGGGCCTCAGTTGTTACACCAGACAGCAGCGTGGAAATAAAATCTTTAGTTTTCATTAGAGCGACAGGGGTTTCGGAGGTTAAATTCGCATCTTTTCTACTCAGGCAACAGAAAAACGGCCCTTGTCAGGGCCTCAGAACCCTATCCCAAGAGAGTTGAGATTTAGACACACTTGCTTCTGAAACTGCATAACAATAGTAACAATACAAACAATAGTTTGTAAATATTGGCCAGAAAAATTATAACTCACATTTTAAAACTACCTGCAACTAACCTAATCTATTATCTGCACCTAATCCACTATGAACCTATGTACAACAAGAACTACAATGAAGCTAACCTACCCCCTACACTGAATATCTGAAACACATAATTGGTCTGCCGTGTTACAGTTCGGCTCAAATTAACTGTTAATATTTCGTTTGTTGAATGTACAACGTGCTTGCTAGTTTTAACATGGCAAATAGAGATTTATATACGAATACTAATAAAAAAATGTTGCTCATTTTCTCCAGAACGTGGCTTTTCATGCAACGCTATGTTGAGCCGGTGCGTGGTAATGAACATTTCAATAAGCTCAAGAGAAATTTCAATCAAACATACTCTTAAGTTGGCAAATTTATTTGTTCGTCCTGAAAATACAGGGTTTTAGTTGTTAACGGAGGGAACATGGTTCGCGATTGAAATTTTCTTCTCGGTCTTCCTGGGCAGCAGGATGGCTTGAGTGTATGGCAGCACGTAATACTACGATAAAAATTGACATTTGCAACGTCTTTCACTCGAGAGTGTACACACTGAACATTGACCATAGAGCGAATTACAACGAACAACTTAACCTAACACCCAGTGGATTAAACTGGACATTTTCGCTTTGCAAAAAAGTTACACCGGCTGGAGCGGGAATCGAACCCTCACTTCATGGCAATGAACGACGGGCGACGCCGCTAACCACTTGACCACGAAGATGATGTGGGCGATTGATTTGGCCATTTTCTCCGAGACGCGGCTTTTTCAACGCCATATTGAGCCGGTGCGTGGTAATGAAAATTTCGATGAGCTCAAGAGAAATTTCTATCAAACATACTCTTTAGTTGGCAACTTGATTTGATCGTCCTGAAAAGGACGGATTTTAGTTGATAACATGGTTCGCGATTGAAATTTTCTTCAGTCTTCTTGGGCTGCAGGACACCACTCTGTGAAATAGTCACACCGGAGAAAAGTTTGTTCAGCTCCTCGTCGTTGCGGATGGCTAGCTGCAGGTGACGTGGGATGATTCTGGTCTTCTTGTTTTCACGGGTGGCGTTTTCTACCACCGTGCTCCGCAGACAAGTCTGCCGCATACGAATGCACAGCGAGAACTGATGATTGGTCGGTCGTCCCCACATGTTTGAAATTCGCTGGCACGGTAACTGTGGCAGTATTAACCAATCAGAGCGTGGCGCAAACATGATGTCATTTTCGACCAATAGCGTTGTGCGTTTAGACATTTTTCTTTTAAGTACATTTTAATTAGTTTAAACAAACATTATGAATTAAGTTTGCAACAGGGATTCAGCGTTGATGTTCTACCTTGCGAATGAAATACTTATCGTAAAATGTCTGTGGGCCAGAGAGGAGATATTATTGTTCAAAGTCTCCAAACCCGCGTAACGCTTGCGATTTCAGAAATTTTAGAACGGCGCCCCTATACAGGAATAGAAAAGAGAGACGTAAGTCCTACGTCAAAAACATCCTAGTCAATGGCAGAAAGAAAATCCCAAAGAGCATCGAAGCCAATTTTGGTAAACCCACAAAGGACACCACCAACAAAAAAAACCACAAACAACCAGGAAAAAACAGGAAGGGGAAACAGAACCAAATTCCACCGGAAAACCTGGGCAAAAACCAAACCAAACCCAGGGATCACCAATTTCTTTGGCATCCAAAAAACCATACCACCAACCAAAACGCACCCCAAAGAAACCCGAAACTCGCCACCAAAAAAAACCCCCACCCCAAAACCCCACCCCCACCAACCAACCTCCCCCCTACAAACACCCAACAACAAAACCCGAACACTGGGCCACTGCGGAGGAAAAAAAAACACAACAAAAAAACACCAAACCACCCACACACGCCCCTCCCCCCCCCACCCCCCCAACAACCTCCGAAACGACATTTACTGCTGTTCATTTGGCTTCGGTATACATTAAAATTGTTCCCAAAAAGCTGCGTCGAATTGATTGCGTCGTCGAGCCCCGTCTCAATTAAAATGATGACATTAAAGTTGCAATCCATGGTATTACAGTAAAACTCGTCGATCTTGGTCCGCAGCTCACGAACGTTTTGGTAATAAACCCATAAACTACTATGTTCGGTGCGTCCAAGTATTCTTCTCTCAAGCTGTGATTGTTGAGGTGTGTCAGGAATCAGTGGAAAATGTCTGGAAACGGTGGGCGAATCAGGTCTTGACGGAAAAATAACACATTCGTACTTGCCTGTATTCACGTTTTTGAAGACCCTTTCCCCACACCCACACGCAGGGTCGGGACGGCTGCTGGTCGCTGGCTGGAATGACTCGACTACGGTGGGGGGGTTGAGGGCTTCCATAGTGCTATGTTCGGTGCGTCCCGGGGTATAAACGTGTGAAGTACTGTAAGTTATCGTTTCATGCTCACTGAAGGCGGTGTACTGGATGTTGGTGTCAAATAAACTGCTGACGGTTTCCGAAAATTTTGGGCAGAGTTGTCTTCAAATTCACGGAACATGATTCCTTCCGGCCACGTCGATGGATCCAGTGCGTTTGACTTTAATGATGGGTCCAGTCCGACTTTGAATGAGACAAAGGTCATGCTGCTGGTGTCAGTTCCTTTGGCAACCAGTTTGACAACCTCTGGGTCCTGGGTAGTGTCAAGGTTTGCTCTCACCATTGCCAGAACTTCTTCATTTGTAACATCCGGCCGTATGCGAGCCAGGTAGAGCCAACATTTGTTCGCTGGCTTTGCGCAGACTGGACCGGACTTTACACTGTTGTCTAGCTGCTTAGAACCAGATTGGCATTCGATTACTTTATGTGCCGAATCAGGTCCACGAAGCCGTTTGGCAGCTCTGATAGGACCGATATGGGGCCAGCTCTTAATCGATGATGATTGAATACAAGGCACGGGCTCTGTTTTATTTCGGTGTGCAGATTGCTTATTGCCTCTGTGAGAGACACCAGCGGTGATTTTTCGTCGGCCACTTTCTTTAACTATTATTCAGAATACAAATACTAATTTTACTAGGTCGTAATGGTTAATACTATAGAAGCTGCAACGGCTGAAGTCTTTTGATGAGAGGTTGACCAGCTTAGTGCAGATATACATTCTATTATAATTTATTGTCTTGTCACTCACATTATTATTATTTAATAATTATTTAACTAATTAATTCATAATTACATTAATATCATTAATTAAAAGCACTGTAACGGTGCAAGGAAACGAAACAGCACATCGAAATTTTAAATATATCATTCTTTATATGACCTATAATTTCAGATTATCTATAAAATTTCCAAGTTTTGTAAAATAATTTGTTCGAGGCTATGATAAATTGTCAAAACGTTTAATTTCATGGTGGAGGACACGTCTGCATACATGGGTAATTGTTATTATCATTTCCCATTATGATATCTCTTCACAATATTTCATATACCATTCTATATGACATTGCATACTGATTTTACTTTTTAATCATTATCATTACCATTTTTAACATTACTCGGATTTCGCCGGCGTCGGTGGTGTAGTGGTAAGCGTGACTGCTACTTGCCCCCCCAGGGGCCCCTTGGGTTAAATCTCAGTCGACGTCGGTGGTTTTTCTGAGGCGAAAAAAATCTGGTCACGTCTTCCTTCGGAAGGGAAGTAAAACCGTTGGACCCGGCTCATATTCACTAGTCGAAATGTAGGGTCCAGGTGGTGGAGTCGTCTTCCTGGCGTCGGTGATTGTCACCATGGGAGGAAATAGGCCGACGGAAAATAATAAAAAAAAAATATAAATTACTTGGATTTTTATTATTTATTTAAATATCATTTTATTTTTTTTACCTCGGAGCGTATGGTACGGTATGTCCACGCATCCTTCCACCCCTGTAGATTCATTAAATGAGCTGTGATTATTATTCAAAGAGGTATGTCTGTTTGTCTGTGGGTAAAGGTTGAACGTTCTTCACGATATCTGAATTTTATTTAAAGGACATGATTGATTTTGTAATATTGATCGTCTAAGTTCAGGAATTCCTGGGAAAATCCAGGAGCTCCATGGAAAAACCTACACATTTTGAGAAAATCCTTGAATTCCTGGGAAATTCCAGAAACTTCTGGAAAATCCTTAAAATTTTTGGGTGTCTCTAAGAAGCACTGGGAATTTCTCAGCATTCCTGGGAAGTTACTTGCGCTCTTGTGAAATTTCTAGAACTCCTAAGAAGTTCCTAGACTTCCTTTGAAATTCCTAGAAATCTTGGGAAAATCCTAGAACTCCTGGTAGAATTTTGAACCCCACAGAAAATCCTGGAACTTATTGACATTGAACTCCTGGAAAAATTCTTGAACTCTACAGAAATTTCAAGAACTCTTTGGAAGTCCCTTGAACTCTTGGGAAGTTCCAACAACTTCTGGGAAGTTTATAGATTTTCTGGAAAGTCTCTTGAGCTCCTGGAGAGATCTTTGAACTCCTGAGAAGTTCCTAGAACTCCTAAAAAAATCCTAGAACTCCAGAATTCCTTAGAAGTTCCTGGAACCTTGTGGATGCTCCTGGAATACCTGGGAAGTTCTTCGAACTCTTAGAAATACTGGGAAAATCCTGGAGCTCCTGGAAAGATCTGGAACTCCTGGGATGTTCCTAGAACTCCTTGGAAGTTTCTAGAGCTGCTTGAAAAATTCTGAAACACCTGGAAAGTTTGTTGAGCTGCTGGAATGTTCTTTGGAGCTTCTTTGGAATTCATGGAACTTTATGGATGCTCCTGGAATACCTGGGAAGTTCTTTGAACTCCTTGCAAATTCTTAGAAATACTGGGAAAATCTTGGAGCTCCTGGGATGTTCCTAGAACTCCTTCGAAGTTTCTAGAGCTTCTTGAAAAATTATGAAACACCTGGAAAGTTCTTTGGAACTTCTTTGGAGTTCATAGAACTTCCATAGAGTTCATAAAACTTTCTGGAGTACATTGAACTTCCCTGGTGTTCAAAAACCTTCCATGGAGTTCAAAGAACTTCCCTGAAATCAATAGAACTTTTTTGGAGTTCAAAGAACCTTCCTGAAGTTTATATAACTCTCCTGGAGTTCATAGAACTTCCCTGGAGTTCAAAGAACTTCCATGGAGTTCATAAAAGTTCCTGAATGTCATAGAACTTCCATGGAGTTCAACGAACTTCCCTGGAGCTCATAGAACTTCTTTTGGAGTTCATTTAACTTCCTTGGAGGCTCGGTTATTTCGTTGTCTAAGAAGAAACAGACTATTTTTTTCGAATATGTCCTGTCTAGCACGTAAATTGAGCGCGTGAGCCAAGTCAAAGACCTAGGAGTAATTCTGGATAGCCAAGCAGCATATCTCCCGCGCCGTCGTCAAAGCCTTGAAGGGGCTAGGGAAGTTCTAGGGTTTTTCTTCAGGATTGCCAAAGACTTTACAGATATGTACTGCCTCAAATCGTTATACTGCTCTTGGTCCTGCTCTATATTAGAGTATGGCTCGATTGTATAGACTCCTCACTACAACAACGGCGCCGAAAGAGTAGAATCAGTTCAGCGGTGGTTTATTAGATTCGTTCTACGTAAATTTCCACGGTTGAATCCCTTCCGTTTGCCTAGCTACAAAAATCGTTGCCTGTTGATCCGGATGGAGCCTCTCTCAGTTCGAAGAGATATAGCCAGCGCAATGGTTATTGCGGATATTCTTCAAGAGCGCATCTATTGTCCCGCTTTTCTGGAGAAGATCAACATCAACGTGAGACCCTGAGCCTTTAGGAATAGCTCGATGCGGAGACCACCTTCAGAGCGGCCTATCTACGGTACGTTTGGTGCATTGAATGGCATACAGAGGCTGTTCAAAAGGATCTCTGCATTGTTCGACTTCAACATGTCTCGCCTGCAGCTTCGCCGTAGGTTCAGCAAGTTTTTCTCTAGATCTGTGCAAGTTTGTTTGTTTGCGATAATTTTAAGTGAGGACAAGATTGAACTTTTTTTTATGTTTAATCTACACACTACCAAAATGTCATGTTAATTTCTGTCTCCTGAGACCGACACATGCAAGCGTCTTCTAGCACATAACAATGAGTTGAAAGAGAGGAGAAAATAAATTTAATCACACGCATCTTTCGTCGAATTGCGTATGTGTCAGAAAGTTTTGTGAAGAATTCTCTGAAATTCTGTGAAGATCTTACCTAAAGTTCTCTGAAAAACTTCGCTGAAGTTTTCTGAAGAACTTTCCAGAAGTTTGCTGTGAAACTTCCCTGAAGTTCTCTGAAAGACTTTCCTGAAGTTCTCTGAAAGACTTCCCTGAAGTTCTCTGAAAAACTTCCCTAAAGTTTTTTGAAGAATTTCCCTGAAGTTCTCTGCAGAACTTCCATGAAGTTCTCTGAAGAACTTCCCTGAATTTCTCTGAAGAACTTCCATGAAGTTCTCTGAAAGACTTCTCGGTGGTTCTCTGAAGAACTTCCGTTAAGTTCTCTGAAAATTTTCCTTGAAGTTCTCTGAAAAACATCCAAGAAGTTTTCTGAAGAACGTCCCTGAAGTTCTCTGAATGACTTCTCTGCAGTTCTCCGATGAACTTCCCTGAAATACTCTGAAGAACTTCCCTGAAGTTTTTTTAAGAACTTCCATAAAGTTCTCTAAAGACTTACCCGAAGTTTTGTGAAGAACTTCTCTGAAGTTCTGTGAAGATCTTCCCTAAAGTTCTCTGAAAAACTTCGCTTCAAGTTTTCTGAAGAACTTTCCAGAAGTTTTCTGCCAAACTTCCCTGAAGTTCTCTGAAAGACTTTCCTGAAGTTCTCTGAAAGACTTCCTTGAAGTGCTTTGAAAAACTTCCCTGAAGTTTTTTGAAGAACTTTCCTGAAGTTCTCTGCAGAACTTCCATGAAGTTCTCTGAAGAACTTCCATGAAGTTCTCTGAAGAACTTCCCTGAAGTTCTCCGAAAGACTTCCCTGAAGTATTCTGTAGAACTTCTTTGAAGTTCTCTGAAGAACTTCCCTGAAATTCTCTAAAGAAGTTCCGTGAAGTTATCTGAAGAACTTACCCGAAGTTTTGATTTTTTTTCCTGAAGTTCTCTGTGAAACTTCTCTGAAGTTCTCTGAAAGACTTCTCTGCAGTTCTCTGAAAAACTTCCATGACGGTCAGTGCCGTGGCAGACCAGTGCCAAGCATTGAAATAATTCTGAACTATGAAGTCGACCGTCTGGAAGACCAAGATTACTCGAATACATTTCCTGAAAAGAATTAATTAGATAACAAAATACAGTTCACATGAACACTAGCGCCACGTAGTGGACAAATTTTGATCTAATGTGTGCACCATTGGATCCTCCCTTAGCTCAGTCATTAAAGGCGCAGCTACAAAGCAACACCATGCTGGAGGTGGCTGGGTTCGATTCCCGGTCTGGTCTAGGAATTTTTCGTAAAAGAAAATTTCTCGACTCCCTGGGCATAGCGTATGATTGTACTTGCCACACAATCATACTAATGCAAAAATGTTACTTGGCATCGAAAGCTCTCAATTAATAACTGTGGAAGTGCATTTAGAACACTAAGTTGAGAGCAAGCAGTAAGCTAATTGTGAAAGCAATAAGCTTGAATTGCTAAAGAAGAAGAAGAAGAAGACGAAGAAGAAGAAGAAGAAGAAGAAAGAAGTGTTGCCCATTCAAAAAGCTCTGACCCCGCGAATATCTTTTTTGAAGATGCCATTTTGCTATACCTCAATAATCTCGAGATCCAGATTATGCAATAAGTTTACATGCACACAAGCACCATAGAGTGAGATAATTCTGAACAAATGAGTCAACCGTCTGGAAGCGTATAATTTTCCAACTAACTTTCCTGAAAATAGTAAATTAATACTCGATCTAGATCTCAACACTGGTGCCACGCAGCGGACGGGTTCTGAACTCATGTCAACACCATCCGAAAGGCCTCAATCATCCAAACATCTTTGTTGAAGACGCAAACTTTCTATATGTCAAGGATCTCGAGATTCAGGTTATAAAGTAAGTTTACATACACACTAGCGCCACGTAGTGAGATCATTCTGAACTTTTAAGTTTAACATCCTGAAGGCCTTGATCTACTGAATAACTTTGCTGAAGTAGGTAACTTCCTACATGCGAAGGATCACGAGATATTTTCTGACGAAACAACAACGGTCAATGCCCATACATCCTTTGAGACCACCATCAAAGGATTCCGCGCATGTCGGGGGGTTTACTGTACTTAGCTGTTTTTTTTGCTAAAATAGGCTGCCTTTCAACGGTCATAACTTTTTCTGGTGAAGTCGGTTAGGCACACCTTTTCTGCAAAGTTGTTTAAGTCTAAGAAATTTAAAAAAAAAAAAATTCTGGAGCATTTACAATTAAGCTGAGGCAGTTAACCAGTCCTCAAAATATATCAAAATTTCAATTTTGGAGACCAATTTGTGAAGAAAAAGGCAAATCGCATGAGTTCAAAATACGAAATTCGGTGGTTTTGGGACCCAATCTAACGGAAACTAGCATGGAGCTCTGGATCTCATGACTTTTTTTTCAGATTTTGACGACCAGTGTAATCCGTACAATTTTATCGATCATTCCATAGCAAAGAAAGGTGAAAGTACGCTACCTAGATCAAACGATCAGGATGCTTAACTCACGTCACAGCTCAATTAAGTTCACGGTAGAAAAAGAAATTGACGGAAAATTACCTTTCCTGGATTTAATGATCACCAGGAAGGGGGACGACACGTTGAAATTTTGAATTTACCGGAAACCGACGCGACGATAGGTACATTACACCCGCCCCCAATCCCTTTGTCCCAAAAGAAGGTTCCACTTCTTTTGTATCTGCACAGATCCAAGAATCTGTAAACTATTGCTAACAATACTACATGCTACATCCCTACCACCATGTTTCGTTGAAACAAACAGCTAGATTTCCGGATCATCCCTTTTCCAAACACCCATCTCAACCACCAACGATGGACAACGACGACAGCGACGAGCCGAATCCTCGTCGGTTCTATCGGTATCGATTACAGACGGATATAAATTATCATTATCAGGCTTTTTCAATTTCTGAAAGTGCCACACACCGCCACCCTCTGGAAGAACTTGCCCGATTTATAATCCGCGCAGTGCAAATCGCCGCGCCGGAGAGGTTCCCGCTTGATTTATGTGCACGAAACTGACTTTGAAGTGGCCTCGTTGGGTGCAGTCGGTGGGTTTGCATATTGGCAGGCAGCAACGATATGCAAATCATTTCCACCGGTTTCCCAATCTGATTGGATTGGAAGTTTTTCCCGTTGAACGAGGGTGAGCAGATTCCGGATTTCGCCAGTTGGTGAGATTATTAACTCAACACATGTTTTTTTTGCTTTCTGATTTCAGCGGAGGACGGGACCTTTGATCTCGTGTGGGAAAATGGGATTTCGAATGTAGGACATTGCATGTTCGACTAGATGTCTGGTGAATATGTCACCGCTTTTGAACGATCGCTCCAAAATTGGTTTAATTATTCGTTTATGAAGAGTAATTAAGTGACCCGAAAACAGGCCGGATCTATCCGCTGACAGGGGGCAAAAGTCCAAGCGGCATGGCACTCCACTGTACGAGTCGAAACTATCAGCTTATATTATTTGAAGAGTGAAATGTTCAATTAAATTTAATTAAACATTACATCGTAATTAGAAATTTGTCGTTTTCTTTCGTCGGTGTTTGGAAAGACAGAAACAGAAAGAACAGTTATGGACGTAATCGTTGTGTGCCGCCCTGAGGGCCGTCGAAAGCAACGATGGATGACTTTACGACCTCGGCGTGCTCTCCGTTTGACGAAATTGTTGATCTCTTAAGTAGATATGTGATGGGTTTCGAAAGCCATTGCCACCGGCAGGGGGAAAGTTTTGAAGCAAATGAATCTGCCATCAACTCACGGATTTGGAAGCCAAAATGACTCAACCCACAAACCTTGAAAATTTGTAAATTTCTAACTGAAAACGCGAATCCATTTCACGACCAACGGGGTCGTAAATCAATTTCCCACAAAACACATGTTATCCTTCGCCAATGGGGTCAGAAGTCACAACTCGCATCAGGGGACACAGGCGAGTCCGACTTCCGGTTCGCACTATTTATCGCTCGATTAACTGGCGTGGTGGCCGCAGCGCACGGGTTTCCATCATCGCGAAAACAAAAGTTGGGTGGTCGAGTTGGGGACCATTTTGGCGTGGATCAAATTTAGAACCGCGTTCCGACGCCAGAACTCAGAAGCGATACATATTGAAATGAAATAATAGTTTAGGCGCCACAACCGCGGACGCACAGTCAAACGGAATTCTGAAACCGAAAAGTTAATAAATCATAAGGCTCTATAAATATAAATGGCCTCGTGCGGGTGGGCGGTCGCGAAATGTAGAGCCTAATTGTTTAGTGGGTCTGTTTGCTAGGAACATTCAGCCAAAACGGGGGTTGTGTTTTATTTGGAAATGGATAACGAGTGAGGATGTTGGGCTTGAGGCTTGTGTTGTGTTTTGATGATGAACAAAGGATGAAAGCTTTGAAATTGATTCTTTTTTGGAGGAATTTTAGATCTTGGATATAGACAAAACCATCATGAAATGATACTTCAGAGATATTTTTATAAATCGATAGTCTGTTTGTAGGGTTCGTTCTCTAAATTTCACAGAACTCCGATTTCTTACTCAGAGTCGTATATAATGCGTGATAATAGCTTTCCAGACACACATTTCTGAATTACTTCGAACCTGTTTTTTGAAAATCATTTGTTTTAATCATTTATTTGTACAGGCTCAATCGAATCAACTTTACAGAGCCATGTTTTCATAATGATACACATAAGTTATCTTAAAACTAAAGTTAGGGGGATAGAACCTATTACTCGCGGCCGTCTCGAGGTTAATAGGAATAACAATTTAACGGATGGGAAGAAGGGTAGGAATTTGAAGTATGGTTTACAAAGCACGTTTATTTTAAATTCGGAATTGGCTAAACACTTATAACTATTCAACTTTTGATTTTCTTTTGACTTGAACATTTTTGAGAAAGAAAAACAAACACACACAAACACTGATGAAAAAAAAACCTATTGTAAACATACAGGTTAAACTAATTACAATCTAAGCTAATGTTAGTCAGAAACACATAAATGAGTTTCATAAACTCCAGATCACGTACAGCCAAAATATCTCGAACCGGATGGGTTGTCTACCTCGAGCCCGAAGGGAATCATAAGGCTCAGATCTGACTCCACGATGCTCAGCACATGACCAAATAATGTGATCTGCGTCCTGAAAACCTTGTCCACATTCACAGAGATTGCTGTCGCTCTTCCCAACCCGGTATAAATAATCGTTCAAAGAATAATGATTGGACATGAGGCGAGACATCACACGAATGAAGTCTCGACCCACATCCATCCCCCTAAACCAAGATTTCTTCGACACCTTTGGGATGATAGAATGTTGCCATCGCCCCAAATCTCCTTTACTCCATTTATACTGCCAGCAGACGAGTGACTATTGACGAAAAATAGTAAAAAGTTCATTATAGGCGATTTGTCTATCGTAAATATCGCCTTCCATAGCGCCCACCTTTGCAAGCGAGTCCACTTTCTCATTGTCCAGAATAAAACAATGCGATGGGACCCATACAAAGGTGACGATAAAATAACGCTAGGATAAAGCACTTAGAAGCTCCTGTATTTTCATGTGAGCCTCTATAGAACTAAGACTATCCGTGAAAATGAAGTGCTGATCCGGTGTTAATGAGGCAACAATTTCTAGCGTAAAGTGTATTGCCGCTAATTCAGCGACATATACGGAACAAGGAGCTTGAAGTTTACGATTGGCTCTATAAATTTCATTAAATATTCCAAAGCCTACTGACTCCTCTATCAAAGATCCGTCAGTGAAGATTTAGTCATATTATTTATTATTTAGCAATCATACAATGATGATGCTCTGGGATTCCAAAAAGCACCTTCTTCATGAATAAATCAAAATGAACCGAACTGCCGAATTCGGAGAAGCAAACACGATTGGAAATATCCGGCGAAGGGCTGACATCCTGTGTTCTGTACAAATGGTACAAAGTCATGCAGCGAGTTGAAGATTCAACTCAAGGAGCTTCTCAAAATTTTCGATTACCTGAGGGTTCATGACTTCACACCTGGTGAGGAGCTGGAGAGACAATTCCGAAAATCGATCCGAGAATGGCAACATGTCAGCCAGCACTTCAAGACTCATGGTGTGAGTCGGGTGCATGCAACCTAACGCGATACGAAGACACCGATACTGAATACGTTTCAGTTTGATGATGTGCGACCGAGCCGCTGACTGAAAACAAAAACTACCATATTCTAAAATCGACAAAATCGTTGTTCGGTACAACGTTAGAAGATCTTGTGGATGAGCTCCCCACCAGGTCCCGGTAATTGCGCAGAGAAAGTTGATCCTTTGCTGGCACTTTCGCTTCAGATACTCGATGTGGGATCTCCAGGTGCACTTTGAATCGAACCAGACCCCAAGATATTTAAATGACATGGAATGAGTTATCGGTGTACCCCAAATTTGAAGCTTTGGTTGTGCTGGGTTATGCTTCCTAGAAAAAACTACCAACTCAGTTTTCTCCGTAGTGAATTCGATACCTAGCTCTTGAGCCCGAGTAGACAAATTGTCTAAGGTATCCTGTAAGGGTCCTTGCAGATCGACCCCATTGGGTCCCGTGACAGACACTACGCCGTCATCTGCAAGTTGTCTCAACGTACAGTTGTCACTTAGACAACCGTCAATGTCTTTGATATAAACATTTTACAAAAGGGGGCTTAATCAGGATCCCTGTGGGAGATCCATGTAGCTAAATCGGGAAGCTGTAGAGGTTCCATGAGAAAAGCTCGTATGTTTCTCTGGCAGCAAATTGTACAAAAAATTATTCATTAATGGTGAAAAGCCACAAGCGTGGAGTTTATCTGAAAGAACTTCAACAGATACTGAATCAAAAGCCCCATTGATATCCAAGAATACAGAAGCCATTTGTTCTTTTTTAGCAAAAGCTAGCTGAATATCCGAGGAAAGCAACGCGAGACAGTCGTTCGTTCCCTTACTCCTACGGAAACCATATTGAGTATCTGAAAGCAGGTTGTTCGTCTCAACCCATTTGTCCAGACGGAAGAGGATCATTTTCTCCAACAACTTTCGAATACAAGATAACATCGCGATGGGTCGATAGAAGTTGTGGTCGGACGCGGGCTTCCCAGGTTTTCGAATGGCAATAACTCTCACCCGTCTCCAATCATCCGGTACAATGCATAGTTCCAGAAACTAATAGAACAAGTTCAACATGCGCCTCATAGCGACATCTGGGAGGTTTTTAAGCAAGTTGAACTTGATCCTATCAGCCCCTGGAGCCGTATTGCCACACGAAAGGAGTGCGAGAGAGAATTCTACCATTGAAAAAGGTTGGCTGATCTCATCTATCGAATTATCTGTTTCGCGAGGAATCATCCGTGCCGGCACAGAATCTGGACAAACTTTTCGCGTGAACTTGAGGATCCATTGGTAAGAGTACTCTTCACTCTCGTTGATCATAGTTCGGTTACGCAGTCTTCGCACCGTATTCCAAAGAGTACTCATCGACGTCTCGCGCGTTAGCCCGTCCATGAATCTTCGCCAGTATCCGCGTTTCTGGGCCTTGATAAGGCTATTAAGTTCGTGTTCGAGAGCCGTGTGTACTTCGAAGTGTTCAGGTGTTCCACGTCTACGGAAAACTTTAAACGCGTCGGACTTTTGACGGTAAACCTCGGTGCATTGCTGATCTCACCATGGAGAAGGAGGTTTCCTGCGAAATGACGTTCCTGGAACTGGTCGAGTTTGAGCTTGAAGCGCGCTGTCTAAGATCAAGTTGGAGAGGAAGTTATATTCTTCCAGTGGTGAAAGCCTTTCTACCGTCGTTACGGCTTCATCTACTGCTGTCCTGAACTTTGTCCAATCGATGTAACGGGTAAGATCGTACGCGATGTTGATGGATTCCGATGGTCTGATCCCGGTGGCAATCGAAATTTGTATGGGCAAGTGATCACTACCGTGGGGATCTTGAATCACATTCCATGTGCAATCCAACGATAATGAATTCAAACAAAGTATGAAGTCTAATCTACTGCCAAGTGAGGATGGACCAGCCAAACGTGTTACTTCTCCATTGTTAAGAAATGTCATATTGAAGTTGTCATAGTGGTCATATATCAAGGAAGACCGGTTGTCGTCGTACAGTTCTCCCCAGCCTGTACCGTGAGAGTCAAAATCTCTCATGATCAACCGTGGAGTAGTAAGGACCGAACAAATATCTGAAAGTTGTTTTTGGTTTATTGAGGCTCTAGGAGAAGTATACACAGAAGCAATGCAAAGGCTTTTATTTTTAATAACAGCCTGACGTGCAACAACTTCAATACCTGGGATAGGAGGAAAATTCACTCTATAGAAAGAGAAGCACTTGTTGATCCCCAAAAGTACTCCTCCTCCACGTGAATCCTCACGATCAAGCCGAATAATGATGAAATCATGAATTGGAAGATCGATTTCGAAAGAGAGCCATGTTTCACAAAGAGCGAATGCATCACATTATCGGTATTGTGAGCTAAAAAATTGAAAGATTTCAATTTAGGAACAAGACTTCGACAATTACACTGTAGAACAGTGATCAAATCCCTGACCTCTTTTGAAAACTTATCCATCGAAAGAAATGATTGCTGCAAGGAGGGGCCACTTTATTGTAAATTGCTTCAAAAAAGTTTTCACTGCGGGAAGCATTGCCAGAACAATGCTTTTAAGAGGTTCAGAAATTTCGAGGAACTTGAAGAAACCTTCGACAATGTCATCAAATGAGAACAGCCCGGTCGAGGAAGGGGCTTATGTTCTTAAAATAGGGTCGTCAGGGGTTTTGGATGTCCCCGGAAGAGATGGAAAGTCCTGGGTGTAGTTAAAGCTACGAAAACCAGGTGGAATTGGATTTTCCTTTTTCCACTTTTCCTTAAAATGGGCAAGCTGATTTTGGGCTTCCGTTCAGCAACTTTCCGTGGGCGGATGAGTCTTTGCTTCCGTGAAGCACCTTCCGGAAAGCTGAATGATGATACCTCTTCAGCCAAATCAAAGTCAGACTCGTCATCTGACAGAGGAGCAAAGGGATTTGTATTGGCATCGGGTGATGGGGAGGCTTCGGCGAAAGATTGCCTGGAACGCTGTTTTAGCGAGCGTTCTAATTGTTCCCCGCGTTGTTTGTACGCCGGGCACGACGAAAGAGCATGAGGAGTAGTTCCCTTACAGAAAGCGCATTTTGGTGTGCTGTCTGCACAGGCTCCATCCTCATGTTTCTCCACGCAGTTGGAGCAGCGTGCCTTATTGTCGCAATGGGAGGTGGTATGTCCCATCTGCTTGCACTTTTCGCAGATCATGACCCGGGGTACGAACAACCGCACAGGTAGCCGAAGTTTTCCCAACTGGACGTATCGAGGGAGGGCTGAACCAGAGAAGGTCACACGAAGTGAGTCTGAGTGGGTGAATTTCTTTTTACCCTCACTGATCGACACTGTGCCTAGTTCTTGCACATCGAGTATCTTGACTGTAGGAAGCAGAGGGTTCTTAAAGCGACCAACCGCTTGCTTCTTCAGGATCACGGGGGTCAAATTCGCTTCAGTGACCACCTTCTAACTCAATACCTCGAGCTGGGATATACACTAAATATTCCAGTGTAAAGAACTGAGAGACAGCAATCTCATTAGCTTGCTTGAGGTTGGACACAACGACCCGAAGTTTGTTGGGTATCACCTTAGTTATCTCGGTCACGGCTGAGAATCGTTTCGTCAGATCATTTGAAATCTGATATATGTTTAAAGGTTTCGTTTTGGGCTGAAAATAGACAACCCGTGGACCAGCTGAATCAGCTGGATAGGCACTTGAACGGGTGGCTTTAGGGGACTTGGTGTCATGGATGAATCATCCTCCGACAAATCATCCATGATTCACCCGTGGGAGCTTCAAACGCTCAACCACTGAAAAAATGACAATACAGATACAATATTAAAGCTAAAAGTAACACAAAATGAAATTACAATGTATTGAGGTGAGAACAAGAGAAACAAAAAAAAAACTGCTGCTGCTGCTACTGCCGTGTGGTGAACGTCGGTGGTGGTGTGAAGTGAAACGAGTGTGGTTCGATGGCAGATAAAACGGAACGAACAGACTTTCTCTTGATGTGCTGCTGGTGTGCGTGATAACGCAAAGATGCTGATGTGCAAAATGGCTGGACGACTGCCAATTGCAATCAATAAATTGTCTATTTATGATAGTTTGCCGCTATGATATAGAAGCTGCCCGTTGTCGTGTGTACACTAGCCTGGGACACGGATATATGAAACAAAATTATTTTCGTTCCCTAATGATTTTTGGGAGCCTTTTGGTTTCTATAATAATTGTGCAAAATTTCAACTCGATCGGTGAAACTATATTTTAGCGCTCGCAGTTTTAATTTTCCATAGTATTTTATATGGGAAAACTTACCTTTTCAAAGAAATATCTGGCGAGGTGACCCGTTGTCCTCTAAAAATAAATCAATCCCTGAACTTGCTGGGAAATTTTTCAAAGAAACTTTTCTTAGAAGACCGCAAAGCGATCCAACGCTTGTGGAAAAAGTTATTAAGCTGAAACTGATTGCTATCCAATCGAACAGCTCATTGGACTGTTTTTTCTAGCAGCACAGTTCCTCCATGCTGAGTGAACATAAACAGAACACAGTGGTTGCTTCGTGCAGCCAGCAGCAGGTTGCAGGTGGCAGTGCTGCAAGAGAAAACAGTTCAATGAACCGTTCGATTGGATAGCAATCAGTTTCAGCTAAATACTATGGAAAATTAAAACTGCTAGCGCTAAAATATAGTTTCACCGATCGAGTTGAAATTTTGCACAGTTATTACAGGGTCCAAAAGGCTTCCGAAAAACATTAGGGAACTGGAATTTAAATTTTGTCCCAGGCTACTGTACACGCTAGCGCTAGTTTCTATGTATAGGTATAGTAGTAGACTATCGGACGGAATAGTTCATAGTTTGTTGGTCGAAGCATTTTGACAATTCGATTGAATTTTTTCTAAGCTTGTTTTTTCGCGGTATTTTTAGGGCAAAAATGAACCAGGAAAAGAAATTATAATATAATAAATAGTAATAATCATGATGAAATTAAAAGATAAACACAGACATGGTTTTTGAGGTTCCAAATCAGACTGAATTATAGGTGCTGCTTATTTTTTTTTCTCGGCCATACTTTTTAAAGGGTTTATATTTTTTTCACAGATGATAATCAATTTCAAAATTCCCGATAACCCAATCTTTAGATAATCGAACCTGCCGTTAACGGAGTCGAACTTGTTATATGTGTCCTCTGAAAGCCTCTGGAACTTACTCCGCCGTAAACACACAGAACGAGTTGAAACTCTTTCTCTCCTTTTGATTTATGAACACAATTTTTTCTTTGGATTCATTAGAATTGTATTGTATTTGAATAGCTGCGTTGTTAAGTTAGCTTATGAAAGATTCAATTGATCAATGTGAAACAAAACAATTCAATCACTGCAACAATATTTGCCACGCAACTTGCCCTTCATTACAAAAGTATTTTGTGAATTCCTTTCGGATGGTGCTTGCTCGGTCGAAGCCTCTTCGTGCACTCGGTTGAATTGAGCACAGGCTATCCTCGCCCTCTCTTCGCCGGCTTCCATCAGCTTTTTTCTGTGAGTCAATAGTTCCCGGAGAAGCGTACAATTTACAACTCTCTCGGAAAAGCAAAAAAAAAAAAATATATATATGAAGGACACACACTGTCTGGACTATTAAAGACTCTCTCTGAAGGAAGCTCAGGTATCCGTCGCAAATCGCGGAATCGAGCAGATGCAATCCCGAAAGCATTTTCTACAATTATACGTGCTCGAGAAAACCTGCAGCTAAACACTCTTTCGTCTTCGCTGTGGTTCCTGCACGAATATGAATTCATTTTGTGCTGATGAAGCGGAAAAGTGTCATCCGCCGAAATAACATATACAGTAACTGTTACTTAACTGGGTGCCTTTTAACTGGGCTCTCGCTAACTGGGCTATAGCCCAGTCAAAAAGCAAATTAACTTAAAAAATCAGCATTTGACATTTTGTTGTAAAAATTAGCAAGGTGCATGTAAAAGCCATATAAGGTTCATGGAGGAGTGAAAATTGTTAAATTGTACGAAATTTAATCTAAATCTCATACAAACTGAGTCAAACTTTTAAATACGTACAATAAACCACGCAGTGAAATATGCCAACCGAAATCTGATCGAAAGCCCCCTCGAAATTTATTTACATTCGAAATGTCAGCCCAGTTACCGAGCCGCATCCGATAACTGGGCTGTGCACTTAGTCCAGTTAGCGAACGGTTGCTGTAGTATGGAACGGCTTTGGTCCTCTGGAAGAGTAGTCTAGGTGATGGAAGAGGAAGGTCGTTCGCCTGGACAATCGGCAAATACCCTACCATTACTTATCCCTCCTTTTGCTCCTATGTTGACATACGTAAACTTGTATTCAGACGTTAACCCAAAGCCATTCGACCGAAGCTGAACTGCTTTTTGTAATTGAAATAATCGCTGCCTTGCTGATGCTGCGCAGGGGCTTTGCAGGGGCTTTTATACCAACGTGCTTTCCATCTAACGCTCCTACACAATTCGTAAATTGCCATTTTTTCTCAAAATCACGTGAAATTGACTATCCATCATCTTCTGTTGACGGTATTTGTAAATATATATATATACATTTTTTTAAATAAACCTATCATTCGATTATCCTATAATTTTTGCTGCTCTAAAAGACGGTACTGTCAAATAATTTGAAACCTCATAGGAATTAATTTACCCGATTTCCCTAGAGTTCTCTGAAGAACTTACCTGAACTTGCGCGAAGTTCTCTTGAGAACTTCCCTGAATTTCTCTGAAGAATTTCTGAAAAAACCCTGAAGTTATCTGAAGAACTTCCCTGAAGTTATCTGAATAACTTCCCAAAAGGTCTCCAAAGAACTCTTCTGAAAAGTTCCCTGAACTATTCTTAAGAACTTTTCCGAACTTTCCTGAAGAACTTAATTGAAGTTCTCTGAAGAATTTTCCTGAACTTCTTTGAAGAATTTTCCTAAATTTCTCTGAAGAACTTCCTTAAACTTCACTGAAAAAACATCCTTAAACTTTTCTAAAGAACTTTCCCGAAGTTCACTGAAGAACTTCATTGAAGTTCACTGAAGAACTTCATTGAAGTTCTCTGAAGAACGTCCTAGAAGTGAGTCCTGGTGAGTGTGAGCATTTTAGTGGAATACTTGTAACTAGAAAATGGGAAGAAAGAATAGTAATTTCCATATAATTTCAACCACCTTTATAGCTTATCTTGACAGATACGCATATTCCGTCTTAGAAGTTCTAAAGGTCTAAGAAATTCCCCGAAATTCTATGAAGAACTTCCCTGAAATTTCTCTAAAAAACTTTCCTGGGTTTGTCTGAAGAACTTCTCCGAAATAAATTTCCCGAACTTCTCTGGAGAACTTGTTTGACGTTCTCTGAAAAATTCCTTGAAATGTTTGGAAGAACTTCTCTAAAGAACTTTCCTGAACTTTGATGTACCCAGCAACTGCAGCATTTTTTTTCTCTGTTCATAGGTACCAAATGTAACTACTTCCGGAATTTATTTATTAAAAGCACACAACTGGATTTATGGGACCACAAATAAATTCAACCGTGTGTACACCGGATAAATTTATGTGATAGCGCTGCGTCAAAGATTTCTACTATATAGCTACTTTTACTTCATAGCTCATATTTCTGCAAAACCGTTTCTCGAATATCATAGTTCTATGGCATAGATAAAGGGTGATACGGTCAAAATTTGGTCAAGGGAAAACGCGTGTAAATCGGTGAAATCGTTTATTTAAAAAATCAAATTAAATTTCTTTTTCAAGTTCAATTAGTATAAAATTCAGGAAAAATATTCAGTTAGGCTTCCGCTTTTCCAAATCCGAATTGCCGGGCCTTACGCTTGACCCCTGCCATCAGATTTTGTACAGCCACCTTGTCCACCTTCTTCGCCGCAGAAAGCCAGTTTGCCTTGAACTGCTGCTCGTCCTTAGCAGTTTTTTTGGTCTTCTTTAGGTTCCGCTTGACAATAGCCCAGTATTTCTCAATTGGGCGGAGCTCTGGCGTGTTGGGAGGGTTCTTGTCCTTGGGACCACCTGCACGTTGTTGGCGTACCACTCCATGGCCTTTTTACCGTAATGGCAAGATGCCAAATCCGGCCAAAACAGTACGGAACAACCGTGTTTCTTCAGGAAAGGCAGCAGACGTTTATTCAAACACTCTTTCACGTACATTTCTTGGTTGACAGTCCCGGAAGCTATGAAAATGCTGCTTTTCAAGCCACAGGTACAGATGGCTTGCCAAACCAGATATTTCTTTGCGAACTTTGACAGTTTCGTGTGCTTGAAAATATCTGCTACCTTTCCCCTTCCTTTTGCCGTATAAAACTCCTGTCCCGGAAGCTGCTTGTAGTCGGCTTTGACGTAGGTTTCGTCGTCCATTACCACGCAGTCAAACTTCGTCAGCATCGTCGTGTACAGCCTCCGGGATCGCGCTTTGGCCGTCGTATTTTGTTTATCATCGCGATTTGGAGTCACTACCTTCTTGTAAGTCGATAGTCCGGCTCGTTTTTTGGCTCGATGCACGGTTGTAGACGATACACCCAGCTTATTTGCGGCATCTCGGAGAGATAGGTTAGGGTTTCGCTTGAAACTACCGGCAACTCTCTTTGTCGTCTCAGCGGCTTCCGGTTTCCGATTTCCCCCCGATCCAGACTTCCTGGCTGTCGACAAACGTTCCCCAAACACTTTAATTACATTTGTTACGGTTGATTTGGCAACTTTTAGCGATTTTGCCAACTTTGCGTGCGAGTAGCTCGGATTTTCGCGATGCGCGAGCAAAATTTTGATACGCTGCTCTTCTTGCTTGGACGGCATTTTGACAACTGAAGAGTGAATTCCAAAATCAAAATAGGAACAACATTCTACACACACACACCTTCAAAATGAGGGGTGTTCAGGTTTTTTAAATGCAAAATTGAAAGAAATACGTCAAGTTGATATTGACCAAATTTTGACCGTATCGCCCTTTATCTATAACGACTATATTATAGTGAACTATAACATAGATTTCAACCGCTCACTATATACTAGAAATAGCTGCCGTTTGGCGAAACCTTAATAATAACAGCATATTTTTCAGCTCATAAAACGGTCTTGTTTTGGAGACAGTCACCATGAGAGTAGTAAAATCACAGTAACCTGGAAAACTCTGATGATAGTGACTATAGTGATCCACGTATACGCTGGCTAAAGTGTTGAATTTTCAAAGAAACATCGTGAAGTGCGTGCTCGAAGCATACTGGGAAATCTTGACGACGGCTTGGATGCCTCAAAGTACACGCCGAAATCGACATGCCAACCGTCAGCTCCGTGGAAAGGTCCTTCAGCAGCAACCTAGGTATGTCCGATCGCGTTTTGAGTGAATAATATGATGCCGCCCGTAGTACAGTAAAATCAGCATCTAATCAGCAGCAAATAGTGATTATGGCAACAGTAAATTAAAATGTATAAATGTTAGTTTTGTAAAATTTCAACAGATTTATCAAACTTTTTCAGGATTCCGCAAATCAAGATTTTGGTGAATTGCTGCTATCTCTTAAAACGAACGAAAACGTGCTTAAGCGTGGAACCACAGAACTCTACTCTTAAACACTTTACAACATTTCTTGCATTTCAAGATCAACCGAATGAAGATCGTGTATAATAGAAACGTATGCTTGTAGTATCCAGGGCCGTACGCTTTGATGATCTTAACGGTCTTTGGTTTTGGTTTTACTATTAGAAACATTTGATTAGGAAGCGCACACTTCGTACAATTTCAAATTCCAAAACCCTATAGCTTTTTTTCATATGAACTAAATTCGTTATAACGAGGTTTTTTTTTACACTTATATGTTCGACCCGGGTACCTTTTCAGGTTTTACATTATGCAATTTCATAGTTTATTTTAAAACAGGAAGCAGAAATTCAGTGACATCTCAGTAAAAGTTGAAAGGCAATTTTTTGCATAAAAACATTTTGTATACTAGCAAGGGAGGCCGAATGACGGGACCTCGATTTTTTTACCTCTTATGTGTTTGACAGGGTATTCGGGTACCCACCAAATTCAAATGATTGTAACTCGGGCAATTGTTGACCGATTTTAATTCTTATGGCACCTTTAGACTCAAAAACTCATTGGCTTTATTATCAGCAATATCCGTTTGGATTCATTTGGTTCCTGGAAATCTGGGTTTCCTGCAGTAGGATACGTTTTGTGGCTAGTTTTGTTCACGGTTACTCGAAGAAGAAATTTCATGAATTTTGAAACCCATATTTCCAGGGTTTCGATCTAAATATGTTAATGGCCACTAGAGATCAAATGGAAACCTGTTCCGGAATAATCGGTCCGAGAAAAAATCATCAGATACGAAATAATTAGTAAGCCGTATGTTCTAGGTAATCTAAAGCTCCTTGGAGTTGAGATTTTGAAACCTAAAAGCATATCCAGAGACTTGCTGGTAGTTTTAAAATTTGGTTTATATTCCTAGTGCTACAGCTTGCTCAAAAAATATTGGTTCGAATTGGTGTTCTTGTCCATTCAAAAGTTCTTCGTATTATAAAGGGTGTTTCGATTAAAATTTGGTCGACTTAAACATGATGCGTTTCCTTTCATCGTGCATTAAAAAATTTGGCAAACCCCTCATTTTGAAGATGTTTGCGTGTAGCATCATGCCTCTATTTTGATTTTGTGATTAGCACTTCAGTTATCAAAATGTCGTCGAAGGAAGAGAAGCAACGCATCAAAATTTTGCACGTGCATGGCGAAAATCCAAACCACTCCTACGCCAAGTTAGCGAAATTGTTGAATGTGGCTTAATCAACTGTTACCAACGTATTAAAAGTGTTCGGTGAACGTTTGTCGACAGTCAGGAAAGCTGGATCGGGGGGAAATCGAAAGCCGGAGGGCACTGACGACAAAAAGAGTTGCCCGCTGTGTCGAGCGTAATCCCAACCTCTCCTTCAGAGATGTCGCAAAGAAGCTGGGAGTGGCGCCTTCAACCGTGGATAGAGCTAATAACGAGCTGGACTGTCGACTTACAAGAAAGTGGTGACTCCAAATCGCGACGATAAACAAAACACGTCGGCCAAAGCACGATCGCGAAAGTTGTACACGACGATGCAGACGAAGTTTGATTGCGGGGTACAGGACGATGAAACTTACGTCAAGGTAGACTTTTAACAGCGTCCTGGACAGGAATTTTATACGGCAACCGGACGGGTAAGGGTGGCAGATATTTTCAAGCACATTAAACTGTCAATGTTCGCGAAGAAATATCTGGTGTGGTAGGCCATCTGTACCTGTGGCATGAAGAGCAACGTTTGCATTGCGACCTGATCCGTCAACCAGGAAATTTATCTGAGCGAGTGCCTACAAAAACGTCTACTGCCTTTCCTGAAGCGACACAATTGTTCCGTTCTATTTGGCCGGATTTGGCATCTTGCCATTTCGAAATAAAGGTCATGGAGTGGTATGCTGCCAACAACGTTCAAGTGGTGCCCAAGGAAAATAACCCTCCCAACACGCCAGCGCTCCGCCCAATCGAACAATATTGGGACATCGTCAAGCGGAACCTTAAGAAGACTCAAAAAGCTGTTGTGAGCGAGTAACACTTCAAGGAAAACTGGCGTTCTGCGGCGAATAAAGTGGACAAGGAGACTGTACAAAATCTTAAGGCAGGTGTTAAACGAAAGACCCGGCAATTTGCATTCGGCAATAAGGAAGCTTAGCTGAATATTTCTCTTGTATTCTGTATTAACTGAACTTGAAAAAGAAAAAGAATTTGACTTATTAATAAAAAACTTTTATCGACTCACACACATTACTGTTTGACAAAATTTTGATCGGAACACCCTTTATTAACCGACGATTAATCGAAGCACAGAAAGGTTTAAGAATTGAAATCCGATAGGATTACGAGATGCATGTTCCGATCCAGATGAAGGGGTAAGGAACTGTTGGAGGCGTGAGATAGTTGTGGAAAATAGATATAGAATAGAATAGAATCAAAAAGCAAATTATGAACATGAGCATGAGCATAAGCATGATTGACCGCCCACGGATGCAATTCCGTTATTGTCAGATCAGCTGTATTTATACAAAGAACCAACAGATGATGTTTGGGACTAACATACATCTTCAATGTGTAAAATCTGGTGACCCATTATAAAGCAATACCGGCGCCGGCCGTGCCCGAGTGCTGGGGAATGGGAAAGAACGTGTTGACATGATACTCGCTTTGAAGTAAGCCGAGAAATCCTTTGCACTTCCCCGAAAAATCACTGGGATGTTGGATAGTTGGGGAAAGGTTAGCAGCAGGGTTCGTTTTGGTTAACAATACGCTGAAAGTATGTAGCACTTTCCGCCAAAAGCAATGGGCCGCTCCAATGTGACTGAAAAGATACAAGCATAAAGAAGAACAAAAGAAAATAAAATTGAAAAAATTAAACAGGATATTAGATATTGTTTTCAAAATTTGGTAGAAATAAATTATTTGATGCTTTGCAAACCAACTCTCCTCGATGTCCTAGATCTCGACCAAGTCCTGCTGGACCCGCAGCTGCTGCAGTCGGCATTCGTCCACATCAAGCCGGCCGTCGCCGACGTGTCGGAAATCTGCGTCTAATACACTCTTCTTGCACCGATTAATTTACAAATTAAGCCTGCACACCGAATCAAAATTCAAATTGGCACGGTTTTGGTATTTTCCCTCTAACATCAAGTTCTAGATATTGGCACTCTATTTCTGCTCAGATTTTTCGTCGTCAATATTCTTCCTCAAACATAGCAATCGCCAGCTCAGGTTCGATACAAGCAGCAGCAGCCATTCATACCGTTCGTTTTGAACGACCAGACAGCAGTCCCAAGAATGGACACTTTTTACAATTCACTTTTTCCATTGCTATTTCGTTGAGACCGTACTGAAAAATATCACCAATCGACTCCGAACGACTTTTAACCAAATTTTGGCCGTTTTTCAGCGTAAAAATTGCACATCATTTCACTGCCACCAAGAACCGTGATCCTAGACGTCAGCGTTTTTCGACTCCTCCTCATCAATTCACGCACGACAGAAGGGAAAAGCACTATTTTCGGATATGGAAGTTCCTCTGAAAATCGATCGGAAATGCATAGATTTGTTCAACACCAGTGAGCAAAACCCGTTTGGGAGCACTTTGGCACATTTTTAATGTGAATATCGATCGAAAACACAATTATTTTTCAATTTTCCCACAATGTTTACTACGTATGACGGGTAAAAAAGCGTCTTTTTCGCTCAAAAGCACAGCCTACTGTCAATAGAATCAAATAGCAAATTATCGGGAAAAATTCAGATTTGCATGCCTTGTGAAGCTTGCAGGTTGAAACATCAGTGATCAATTTAAAGAAAGGTTCACAGCAGTTTCGTGGGTCGGGAAATGTAGGTGGATGAGTTTAAAATGCCAATCGTCTCGTTTTAATTGGGCAGTTTTGGTTGTTGTATTTGAATTGCTTGTCCGTTACCGAGACTTTACTCTTTGAATAGGAGTAAATTTTAAAATCTTAGGGATTTGTCCCATTGACGACGAGTTGAAATTAACATAGAACGCGTTTCATGTTTAGCCTAAACAATTCTATGATCACTATTTCTTTACGACATTGCCTACTACCAGTTTTAAAAAATTCATGCACTGAAAGCCCTTTTGATTTAGATTCGGCCAATTAACAATTCAGCTGTAATCAATCTCAGAAGAACTTCCCTGGCCAACATAGGTACAACCAGGACGGAAGCGCATTAATAAAGCAGATAGTTTTCAAAATCCGGGAAAGCCTCATTAGTGTCCATCACCGATTTCACCCGACCCGAAAGCAAATGTCCGGCTTCAGTCGCGGGAGAGAATGACCCCATCCTTCCGTGTCGTGGTCTCCACCGGTAAAACTGTAGCAATTTAGATAACATTTACTACTTCGAAAGACAATCTTTTTTTTTCCCTTGGATGTACTTTTTCTCTTCGGTTCGTTGCTATTCTCTTGAAAGAAAGCCGCAGTGCTCCAAATTAGGTATGCCTGTCTACTGACGATTTCGCCGCCCAATTGCTCATTACCTAATCTGAAAACGCGACGGTCGGTGGGCCTTCGGACTTAGATAAATCTAATTAAAATTGTACCCTAATGGATTTCATAAAACCATTCGGACAAGATCCGAAAACTACATCGCGATGTCACATTCAACGACCAACCGACCAATGAGCGGAGGACGGTGCTTGGCTGCTGGCAATTAAAGTGAGTCCCATTTTTTACTGTTTGATTTTACCTTATGGCCGGATGAATATTTCCGACCCCCTCAGTCACATCGAGTGGGGTCGTAAAAGTGGTTTCCAAAACCTCCGAATGGAATCAACTAATGTGAACGGAGACTCGTTCAAGATGGCAATAATCCTAATGATGCCATGGGTTGTAATTTCCCGAGTAAAACAAAAAAAAAACGAATAACCCTTTCTCTTCGAGAGATTTTCTCATGCAATGGAAATTTTATCTGCCAATTTCTTTCCCCGACGCTCGGAATCATTAGCATTGATTTATTGACGGAGTGGATTAGAATTCGGCTGCTTCGAAGACGCTCGTATTTTCTGCACTTCACTAGATTGAATCATTTCGGTGCCATTTGCGTGCTGCTCTCGTCTCAGAACTAACTCTTGACTCCTTCGTCGCAGATTGCTCGTGGCACACAGATAGCGCGAGGCAGGGGTGTTCGGGAGGGGGGGGAGGATATTTGAATACGATATGAATTTCATCTCGTTCGATCGTAAAAAAGGAGCGTGTATGAGTTATACTTTCTTGCGGGTTCTTACTCGTCGCTTGAATCGAAGAAAGAAAGGACGCCGAGATCTGTGGGTTGGGATTTTATTAGAAATTTCCCCGAGAAGTCAATGTCGCCTCGGCCGAATCCATTTCGAAGTGCCATCTCAGAAATGGCAGTAGTAATATTCGAAATTGTCGTTGGCCACGGCGCAGAAGAGATATGACATCGAATTTTTATGCATATCAATGCAATAAGCAATATTGAAGCTCCTCCGGGGGTTCGCTCTATCCGGATTTCAATGTACTTTTTATGTTGGTGGATTTTGGATCTGTATCGTGTACCTTGCATCGAAATCTTGGTAGTTTTACTGTGCCGCCAACGGAAACCATAAAAATCATTGTGCCCTCCTTCTTCCGCCGAAAAAAAAGAAGTGATTCACGCCAATCCGGAGTTACTACTGCTGCAGATGAAAGGGTTGATTCAAATCTCGCCGAACAGTCGCAAGGACGCGCACATATCTCCTTTCGTCTTCCAGCAGCACGCATAACTCGTTTTGCATAAATTAATCAATTGATATGGATTGCGTCCGATTATGGCCGTTTTTCGTCGAGTTGGTCTGTGTGCGTGTGTGTTTTTGTGATTGCCAGAGCACTATCGACAAAGGAAGAGAATGCGGCTGTTTTGTGATCAAATATCAAGGATCGTTACAGCTCGGCATAGAAACAAAATTTGAATATTTGTAAGAAAGGGGGCAGTTTTTTTTTCTCTCGCTGCTTTTGAGGGTTCTGATTCAATCCTTTCCCTTCGACCGCTGGCTGTTGCAATGTGCGCTGGTCATGCGAGGTGGCAGCAGCTGGATTTAGCATCGTCCTGCAATTAAAGATAGAGGAAGGGTCCGAAAAGGATTAGATTAATGGTGACAGAAATTCGTTTCGATACCGAAATCAATTATAATTCAGTTTCGTCATAAATCGCTGCGGATGGTTTGCGATTCTGAAAGGGTAATGGGGTTGATTTGGAAGAATTCTGATTGCTAGACAGCAGAGCGAAATTGGTCAAGGGATGCCGGATTTGCCTGGTGGAAAAGGTTAGGAAGGGACTTCTAGCTCCGATGAAAAACAAGAGATGAACGATCTATTTAATTCTTCGAATGTGTACAGTCATATGAACTGAACTAAACTGAACATGGAGCTGATAAACAAGAACTTTTATTCAGCTTTAAAATAGTCTTACTCCACGAGACACAAGAAATTTTTATTTCACCGCAATATTGAAATCAGCCAACAGCTCATTCCTGTCCTTTACAAACAAAAAGCCAGTTTTCATTGTTATATGCAATTTTCTTGCCACCTAGTGGTGAATTCACCACTTTTTTTTTAAGCATAACAGTCACACTTTGTCATCGATATCAGTTGTTTTACAGAAACCATGGCAAAAGCAGTAAAAAACTCCGTTCGATGGTAAGTTCATACTGCCGCTATTCTTAATCCACCAAGGTGAGGCCCTTCGTTCCGATGGGATACAGCAGATCCAGCACCTACAAGATCATCGCCTTGCTGGAAGAAGGAAAGAGCATCGAAAGGAAGCCTGGTGTGAGGTCTTGAATTAAAGAGAGTTTGGTTTTGCTTCTGCTTTATTTGACGATCACTTATAAACTAACTTTTCTACTCGCAGCACAGGATAACGTTTGCTGCGATTGCTGTTAATTATCTGAACAACCGTTGTTAGGCCCCAACACCAGAGTTGCTACACGACAACAAGATGTTGATACACCACAACTACTCCCCCTCTTAGTAACGTGGTTGTCGTACAACTCGACTCGATCTGGTCACGTATGTTCCCTGTCGTTGACCAACTCGGGGCAATTCTTCAACTTCTTCAGCAAAATCATCACCGTACATTGAGTCGTCGCCTGAGTCGTCTGCATCTTGGACTGCATTCTCTTCGCTTCTAGCAGCAGGGGCTGCATTCTCATCTTCGCTCCTAGCAGCAGTTGAAGTACAGGTACGATCGTTGTCGAAATCGTTGTTGGGATATTTCAGCAGTTGATGGCTCCTTCGTTTGATTTGTGCTAAACCTTCAACATTGCACTCGTACAACACCGCACCATGTTTTTTCATCACCGTTGCTCGCATCCAGGCTGGCTTCTTAGGATCACGATAATCTCTGGCATAAACGATTTCACCAACTCCGAATGCTACAGCTCTGGTCTGTTTTCGATCTTCATTTGCTTCACGCTGTCTTCTTACAGGATCCGCTTTCAAGGCATCGAATCTTATCCGCATCTCCTCTCCAAACATCAGCTTGAAAGGGCTTTCGTTCGTCGTGGAATGTTTCGTAGCACGATACATTTCAAGGAAAGACCACAAGTTTTGAGCAACGGTCTTCCTTTGATTTTCTGAATCCGCGGATAGCTTCGATAACGCCGCCTTAATTGTTTTTACCGCATTCTCTGCTGCCCCGTTGGAACACGGGCTATACGGTGCCGTTCGTAAATGTCTGAGTCCTCTGTCCAGACAGAACTTCTTGAACTTGTCCGAGGAAAACGCCGTACCGTTGTCGGAGACCAGGGTAGAAATGGAACCAAAACAAAATGTGTATTCACACAGCTTTTCAATTGTCTCCTTCGATGTCAACGTTCGCACTGGGAAGACCTCGATCCATTTGCTGAAACTGTCCACCGTCACAAGATAATCGGCATCTCTGAACTTGAAATGGTCGATATGAACACGATCGCCAGGTGAATTGGTAAGTCTCCACGGGAATATTGGATCGGTCTCTCTTCAATTTCCTTGTCCATAGACGGCCACCAAAAATATGACCGAGCTAGGCTCTTCATCTTAACGATTCCCTGGTGTACCGAATGCAGCTCTGCCAGGATGCTCTTCCGTAACTTGACTTAAACAACGATGCGATACCTCCATAGCAGGACACCTTCTTCAATGCCCATCTCTTCTCGTTTGGAATAAAACTTCTTGAGTTCTTCCTCCAGGATGTTTGATGGCCAGTTAGATTTCAAAAATTCCACAACATGGCTTATAATCTTGTCACGCCGACTTTCGACTACCAATTGTTTCCGCTCCACCAACGAACGAGTCTCCAACTCCAAGAAATTCAAGAAACTTGCCGGGTCCTTCTCAGCAAAATCACTGTCAGCTCCATCTTCATCTTTGATGTCGTTTGACGGAAAACGGGAAAGAAAATCTGCTGGGATATTATTCACTCCTTTCACATGCTGGATCTCGTAGTTAAAACTAGTCAAAAATACAGCCCAACGTTGAAGACGTCTCGCAGCTGTTTCTGGAACACCTTCTGTGCTGAACAAACCAATCAACGGCTTGTGATCGGTCATGAGAATGAAATGACGTCCAGGCAAGTAACTGTAGAACTTGTTGACTCTGTAGTATATGGCCAACGCCTCCCGATCTATCGTTGAATAATTATTCTCGTGCTTCTTATAGACTCTTGATGCAAACGAAATTGGTCGCTCACTTTTATCGGGAAAAAACATGTGTAATAACTGCTCCGATTCCAGCATTCGACGCATCACAGTACACTTTGATTGGAAGATCCCGATCGTAATGCGCCAACACTGAATCTCCCGCGATGAGCTTCTTCGTATTCTCGAACGCCAACTGTCGCTTCTTGGTCCACGAAAACTCGACGCCATCCTTGAATAGGTCGTACAGCGGTTGCAGGTTGTGTGCCAAATTGGGACAAAATTTGGCGTAGTAATTAACAAGTCCCACAAAAGATCGGACCTCCTTGGTGTTCGATGGTTTCTGCACCTCCAAAATGGCCTTCACTTTACCTGGATCCTTGTGCAAACCATCCTCGTCGATGCAATGACCGAGGAATTGCACTTCTTCCTTGAAAAATGCCCACTTCTGTTTATTCAGCAACAGTCCGGCATATTCTAAACGCTGCAAGACTTGGTCCAGGTTCTTCAAATGTTCCTCCGTGGTAGATCCGGTCACCATCACGTCATCAAGATAAATAACCGTTCCACGGCAACCTTGCAACACCCTCTCCAAAGTAGCTTGAATTACAGAACAGGCAGTCTTCGTGCCAAATGGTAAACGATTCATCAGGAACACTCCTAGATGCGTGCTCCACGCCAAAAGCTTCCGTGTATCTTCCTCGACCTCCAACTGGTAAAAAGCATTTTTCAGGTCTAATTTCGAAAAGTGTTTGCCTCCTTGTAATTCCGCAAAAATATCGTCGATGATAGGCAATGGATGATGGTCGTCCTTCAAAAACGGATTGATTGAGCTGGACTCGATAGTCAGCACAGAGTCGAATCGATGAATCCTTCTTCAGGACGGGTACTAACGGTGTTCCCCATTCCACAACCGCCGTGGATGCTTTGGTGATAATTCCAGTCTGCTCCAAACGATCCAATTCGACTTCCACCTTCTCCTTGAAGGCTAAGGGCACTTTCCTGGGCTTGAAAAATTTCGGCACCGCTTCTTCAACCTATGGCAGATGCTCTTTCGTGTTCTTCAAACAGCCCAGTTCTCCGTTGAAAACAACTTCATGCTTGTTCAAAATCGTCTCGAGCTTCTTCGTGTGGTCTTCTGTTACAGTTAACGTACAAAATTCAATCTTCAAACCCCAGCTAGACATGGTCTGTCGTCCCAGCAATGGATGTCGGTCACCATCAAAAACGAAATTTTTCTCCTTGGAAACGTGATGCTTGTACTTCATCTGGGCAAAGAACTTTCCGACCGCACGAAAACCGCTGCCGTTGTAGCACACGAACTCTTCTAGGACGTCAGTGTTCAATTTCGCATCGAGAAACAGTTTCAGAAACAATCCCTTCGATATGGCGTTGACTGGACTTCCGGTTGACAAAAATTTCCAGTAGAACGGGTGGAAGGAAATCTACCTTATTCAAACGCAGATGATTCACCTTCGGACTCGTCGCCAAACTGTGATGTCTTGAATTGAAGAGAGTTTGGTTTTGCTTCTGCTTTATTTGACGATCACTTATAAACTAACTTTTCTACTCGCAGCACAGGATAACGCTTGCTGCGATTGCTGTTAATTATCTGAACAACCGTTGTTAGGCTCCAACATCAGAGTTGCTACACGACAACTGTGGTATAGATGTTCATACACCACACCTGGTTTCAGTCGTTTCCGGTCCTGCGCGAAGCAGAAGCGCAAAATCGAGAGTAAGGCGAAATTATGCAACCGGACAAACTGTCAACAAGTACCTCCTGCACATGGAAATCATCATGCAAAAACGCAAGTTCAAGCTGGCCGTCTTGGAGCAGCAGATAACCACCCAGAAGCAGCGGCTGAAGACTATGGTCGAGAAGATTGGTCATATCTGATCCTGGACGGTAACGACTGATAGGGGTTCGGATATTTCACGTCCTCCTCTGAGGAGGTGAGCAGCAAGGCAAATGTACCTCACCATGTTCCTGAAGAAGATTTTTCTGTGGATGATCATCAATGAGAAAGGGATGCCGAAGCTGCTTTTCTTTTCCTCGGGACTTACTGTGAAATGGTGAGATTAACATTACCAAATGCCAGCCATACGTGACTACCTCCATCCCTTTCGGATCCCTATTTCACCATGCGGGATATAGTGAATCTTTGTAGAAAAATTCCGGAGAATCCAATACAAAACGGAAGCATGAAAAAGGCAGAAAATGTCCTATTTTGACCTTTCCCTCCGTTAAATTAGATTTTTTTTCAAGATATCATACCACACAAACACATAAAGAAGACGAAAACACTAAAAAACCACATTTTTTCAGAAGGGAGAAAAAGGCCCAAAAGGTTGATTTTAATGTCGATGTAAAAGATCTACAAATGACACAATTTTCGATTTCCACACTATAAGTTGAAATGTTTGAAAATATTAATCTATAACAATTCACAACTCCATTGCACAGTGCACAAGAAAACGTTGAAGTTTGTTCTTCCCGCACTTCGTTGCTTTGGAATTTTTTCTCAATTTGTTATTCCATTATTCAACTTTCTTCTTTCTCGATATTATATCAACCGTAGTTGAAATCAAGTTTTTCTTTTCCGAAGAAACAAACGTGCAGCTTAAGCAGTGAAATAACGTTATAAATTGAAATTGGCAAGTGACAAGCCATTTGCACTGCAACGTTGCGTGGTCACTCACACCAGTAGTCCAACTTGTATTAGCGTTCATCGGTTCATCTAACAAATGTCACCGACCATCGTATCACACTCGTTGCGCTTCACTCCTCACCGGTATAGGCAACCACATACGTTCGTCGCCCGGTAGCAGCAGATAAGTTTTAAATAAGATACGTTTTTTATTTCTCTTTCGCTCCTGAACACATTTTAAAACTAGTAAAGTTCAAATGAACACTTAACTTGATCGCTGAACTGAAGAAGTGAAACACTCTTTCAAGCTATCACTGACAAATGCGAGCAAAATTCTTAAAATTCCACTAGAAAAAGCTTATTCTTTGACATACTTATAAGCCTATTATTTCTGCAATTTACAGACTACTTCAGTGTTGAGTCCAACTAAAGAAATACAAGTATAACATCTCTCCCCCTTGTTAATAGAAAGTTCATCTAATTAGATCACAAATTGTGTTGTTGGGCGGGTTTTATCATTCGATTTGAACGCCTTAGGGGCTCAGCAGTAGGTACGACTGGTCTCGGAGCCGAAGGACCAGCAGTTGTTTCGGGAGTCGTTTCTGTCGATGGTGCAGCAGGCTGGAAGCACACAGCTGGGCTCGACTTCATTGCCAAGCCAGCAGCCTCATCGGTTGCCACCAAAGTAAAAACTGTCGGCTTCACTACTTCAGTGTTTACTTCATCTCTAGGGGTGCTCACTGTCGTGAATTCCGGAAGGCAAAGGCTCCATTTTTCTTTTCGAACAAATTTTTACACACGTCCTTCTCTGTCACGGCCAATCACAAGACTGAATGTATTTTCTCTTCGTTCAGGTTATTACATCCGATGTTGTTTCCCTCTCACCTCTCATAATTTACTGTTTCTTAATTCTCAAAACCTCTTATCCTCTCTTCTGAATCAACCTTACTTTCGAACCCTTTCAATCATGTTTATTTTTTTATACATTAATTAAATCTGTTTCATTTATCATTTTCTTTTTAATTTTTATCAATCTGTTCATTTGCTCCACTAAATCCCTACTCTCACCAGCGCCAATAATGTGATCTACCCCAAGTAACATTGCCAAAACCATCCAGCTCTATTAAGGTTCTATTAAAGTTTTATGAAGCCACTAGAAATGTATTTGGTTTTATTATGGCACCAACAGGTGCCAATAGGTTTCATATTTTAGTCAGGTTTATGAGAACCTTCACAGCTTGTTAACGATCTTAAAACCTTGTTTTTTTCCAATTCCGTTTACTCCTATCAAAGGTTTTATTTAGACTTTATGAACTCAAAAAACTAACTTGTTATATGCCGTTTGAGGATTCATTCATATTATCTTATTAAGGTCAGTTGAAAAAGCATTTTAAAACCATATTGCCACCAGTAAATGCTTTAAACGGCAAATTGGCATTTAAGGTTTTAAAACGGCAAAAAACATGACCAAATTGTAGTCATTGTGAAGATAAATTGGCTTTCTGTCAAAACTGTGATTTTTTCCAATCGCCATATTGAAATATAAGAAATAATTGAAGTTGAAATATTAATGCACCAAATTTTAAATGTAATGCAAATGAACAGTAGATCGGAGATCAATTTCGGCATTATTTTTTATAACCTTATCAAATTCCACCAATTTTCATGAAGTTCGCGATTAACTTATCGGATATATTTGGTTTAATTTGGTTTTTGTTGTTACAAACTCACATAATTTCAAGGCGCATCAATTCACCATCCATCATAACGTTAAAGGCGCATATGATTTGGAGCATGATACGCTGTATAAAACACAATTTGTTTTGGATATTTTGCTAAGGACTGTATTCGATGAAATTTGGACACACGCAATTGTTCGTAACTTTTTAGCGTGTGGGTAAAAATTATTGAATTTTAACTGAATGTATTTCATTGTGTTGTATCAATTGTGTAATGAGTTTCGTCAAAATCGGTCGAGTGATTTCAGTGATGGCTTCGAATGAAGAAATAGTGCGCCAACAAATCTTGGGCACTCACTTCGAAAACCCAAACACTTCTCATCGATGGATCGGAAAACAGCTCGGAATCGCACATTCAACCGTATCTCATGTGATCAAAACGTTCAAGGACCGTAAGACAACCAAGCGGAAAAATGGTAGTGGCAAAAAACGTGGCACATCAAATCCGGAGAAGGCCAGGATGGTATTGAACCAATTTAAGCGTTATCCCAACATTTCGATCAGGGATGTTGCGAAAAAGGCGAAAGTTTCAGTTTGTTTTGTGCAGAAAACAATGAAACGTTCTGGATTACATGTGTACAAGGTCCAGAAGGCACCGAACCGGAGCAATAAACAGAACTCGGTGGCAAAAACTCGTGCAAGAAAACTGTACAGGGAGTGGCTCACAAAACCGTTCTGCATTGTGATGGACGATGAGACCTACATTAAAGCCGACACCAAACAAATGCCAGGACAGGAGCACTACGTCGCCACCTCTAAGTTGGCCGTTCCGGAGAGTGTACGGAAGAAGAAACTGTCGAAATTCGCCAAAAAATTCCTTGTCTGGCAAGCGATCTGCAGATGTGGCAAAATGAGTCAGCCCTTCATCACCTCTGGGACCGTCAACGGACAAATCTACAAGGACGAATGCCTCCAAAAACGACTTCTGCCCTTCTTGAGATCTCACGATGGGCCGACACTGTTTTGGCCGGATTTGGCATTTTGCCACTATGCCCGGCCCGTCTTAGATTGGTACAAAGATAATAATGTAGTTTTAGTACCAAAAGACGTCAACCCTCCAAACACTACAGAACTTCGCCCAATTGAAAAATTTTGGGCAATCATGAAGGCAAAGCTCGTTAAAACTCCAAAACTGATAGAAAATGAACTTGAACTAAAGAAAGTGTGGTTAAAAGTAAGTAAGCAAGTCGGTCCTATCATTGCCCAAAATTTGATGAAAGGGGTCAAGTCAAAGGTGCGGGCATTTGGGTTGGGAGAAGAGGTTCAATAAACCAATGATGTCAAAACTTAACCATTTAGTAGTACTTTATTTCCAGAAAGTTTGAAAAGAATCGGGCTCAAGGAAAATTTTTGGTGACCTATTTTGTGTGTCCAAATTTCATCGAATACAGTCTTTATTAAACAAATTTTTTCACAATACTAGAACTTGTTTGTTAAATATTATTTACTTCTAAATGAATGAGAAGAGCACAGAATCGAATAAGGTACTGTGAAGTTTGACAGCAGTAGCCATTTGGCCGTATGCTGGTTTTCATGGCAGCTAATAGGCTTTATGAAGGTTCCCAAGTGGTCATAGCTTCTGTCACAAGAACATTTTTAAAATCGTTATGGTCTTTTAAAGGTTTTATTAACTTGTTTTCACAACCTTCTATAGAGTGGGTAACTTTGTACTAATTTTGGCTTTGAAGAAGCACAGAAGAGGTGTTGGTGGACAAAACACTTTTGAATGTAGTTTTATCAACAAAGCTGGACGGAGTGCGATATGGCTGGAATAAAACAAAAATTATTGCTTGGGACGTAACGTTCTCACACTTTTTCGGCGACCAAACGAAAAGAATAACTGAAACGTTCGCACAGCAACAGGTTTCGGTTCGTTTTTTGGCAGCATTAAATCGATTCGGGATGGATATGACGGCCGAAGACTGGAATGGACAATGATTGACCAGTGGAAGTATGAAACATCTTCCGATAGGCTAGCAAAATGTTGGCTAACTCCAAGTTGAGCGGTGACTTCGGGTCTTTCAGAGCTTTAAGCTTCTGCTTGAATGCTGCACATAGCGCTCTGCTTGCCCGTTCGTTGATGGGTGATATGGTGCGGCCATCATATGCACGACACCGTTCATCCACTGAAATTGCTGGAGGACTTCCGATGTGAATTGAACAATATGCTCGCTAACGAGTACCGATGGCATTCCAAAAGTGGTGAATATCTCCCGACACATGTTCACCGTGCTTCCTGCAGGAGTTGATTTGAACACTTTTATTTCCATCCACTTGCTGTACGCGTCGACCAGAATGAAGAAGTGCTTGTCGTGGAAAGAACCCACAAAGTCTACGTGGAACCTCTGAAATGGTTCCGTTGGCATCTCGTCTTCACTGGTTCCGGTCTGTCTGATAAGTATTCAGCGCATTTGGAAATCATCACGTCAATAACACGGCCCATTCCCCATCCACCAGCAGTATCATCGCGCCAAGGATTTCGTACGGGTGGTTCTTTACCGAAGTCCTAAGTCTGGTGGTACGTACCCAAGTAACATTGCTAACACCACCCTGTTTTATTAAGTTTTATTAAAGTTTTATGAAAGTCACTTGAAATCAATTTGGTTCTATTATGGCATCAAGAGCTGCCAATAGGGTTCATATTTTAGTCAGGTTTATGAGGACCTACACAGCTTGCTTACAACGATCTTACAACCTTGTTTCTCAAATTCCTTTTACTCCTATCAAAGGTTTAATTTCGACTTTATGAACTCGTAAAATGCTGTATTGAAATGCCGTTTTAGGACTCATTGAAATTATCTTATTATGGTCAGTTGGAAAAGCATTTTAAAACCATTTTGCCTCCAGTAAATGCATTTAACGGCAAAGTGGCATTGAAGGAAGTCACCATAAGACCAAATAGTTTTATAGTAGTCATTGGGAAGAAAAAATGGCTTTATGGCAAAACTGTGATTTTTTTCCAATCACCATATTGAAATATAAGAAATAATTGAATTGTGGAAAAATAAATGCATCAAATTTTCAATGGTTTGCAAATAAACTGTAGATCGGAGACAAATTTCGGCATTCTTTTAGATAATCTCATCCAATTCAAAACCCTTTCCACGAAATTCATGATTAATTTATCGAATATATTTGTTTGAATCTGATTTGTGTTGTTGTAAATTCGCATAATTTCCGAGGCGCATTAATTCTCGGCTCTTATCGTGCCAATATTCACCATGAAAATGGTTGCGCATATAATTTGAAGCATTTTACGCTGTACAAAACACAATTTGTTTTGGATATTTTGCTATCAAACAAAATTTCCCACAATACTTTGCCTCTTTTTTTACTGTTAAATGAATCAGAAAAGCAGAGAATCGAACGAAGCAGAAAAATAAAAACCAACCTCGATTTCATAGTGAAGTTTGACAGCTGTGGCCATTTGGCCACATTCTGGTTTTAATGGCAGCCAAAAGGTTTTATGAAGGTTCTCAAGTGGTCATAACATCTTCCACTAGATCATTTTCAAAATCTTTATGTTCTTACAAAGGTTTTATTAACTTGTTTTCACAACCGTCTATAGAGTGGGCCATTTTGTACATTTTTGCTTTAAAGAAGCATAGAGGAGGTGTTGGTAGACAAAACAGTTTTGAATTTAGTTTAATCAACAAAGCCGGGAGGAGTGCTATACGGCTGGAATAAAACTAAAATTGTTACTTGGGTTAACACGTATTCCTCGGAGTAAACAACCTTGCTGGAGCGAAAACTCGGTTTGTTCTACTCCGAATTGGTCTTTGGGATCCAATGGCTATCCGTTTTTGATACACTGGATCTAACACCTAACTGATCCTCAGCTGTGGTCTGAGCCCACTCTCAAGATGGAATAGTTTCGCCCCGACTAAAGTAGGAATCTCTAGAGGAAAGATTGGTTTGCAAAAGATATTAGTTTCTACAGAAGAGGAATCAACAAAGTCTCGAACACATAATCCCTTAAAGCCTTGGACAACAATTTGGTGAGGTCCTACCATTGTAAATTTATTGTATATATTATGTATATTCCCTAAATTGTCGAAGAAATCTTGGTTTAGGGGATGGATGATACGTTATGATTACGTTATTTAGTCTTGTGCTCAGCATCATGGAGTCAGATCTGAGCTCTAAGATTTTCTTCGGACTCGTGGTAGACAACTTAATGCACCGGCTCGAGATATTTTGGCTCATGTATGTTAAGTTTATGTTCTGTTTTATATTGTGTTTGTCTTTGTTTTATTTTAAATGTACAAGCCTAAAGTAAAGCAATAGTTATATAGAGAAAAATTATGATTAGATTATGTAGAATTTAAAATAGATGTGTTATGTAAACATTACTTTAAATTTCCACCTACCCTCCCATCCATTAAATTGTTAATCCTTTTAACCTCAAGAAGCCCACGAGTAATCGGTTCTTCCCCCTTAAATCTAGTTCTTAGATAACTGATATATATATAATAATGAAAACATGGCTCTGTAAAGTTGTTTCTAAAGATTTGATTGAGCCTGTGCAAATAAATTAATTTATATATATAAATCATTCACCGACGTACTCGTGAAACTAATATTCACAAAGTTCATGGGCAGATTTTAACGGCGAGGAAAAAAAATAAACTTAAAAATCACTACCCCACTACACGAAAGCCCAACCGTTCTTGCACCTTCCCTGGCGAGGCTTTTAGCACAAAAATTAGAATCCGGAACCACGGAAAGACCTGCGCTGATACACAAACTAGGATAAATTTGTGATCTATTACGAAAACCCGTATCAAACTTCGGTGGCTTATATACGATGAAGAATCATTAATGTTAAATTTGAATTTTTCTTTACGAGGAGGGAAGGTGCGAAACAGTAAGTTTCAACCAAAATATTTAACTTGAGTAGTTTCTCAGAGAGTTCTAAAGTTGTGTTAGATTTAAAAAAAAACCTTGAAATTTCTGCGTTTTTTTATTTCGGCGTGCCAAGTTGGAAAACTGGTAAAAGGCAGATGAATTCTTCCTTACCTCAATAACGGAGTCCTATTTGCGTTCATTTCCAAAACCAAACCCATCACGATAATCAACCTGCAAATCCCCATAAAACTGCTCAATTGCTATCAATTGCCAAGGCCATATCCAACTTGACACCAATTACATAACTAGGTTACAATGTGCAAAGCAATCGCAAAATTCCTGCGACGGCACGATTGATTGTTTCTGCCGCGCAACCGGTTCAATCGAAAAACTGCTCAGTCAACACTAATATGTCACACAAACCAAAACAGCCCTCAATCAACAAACTCCGCCGACACGTAAAACTCCTTACCCCGTTCTACCGATGCAGTTTTGTTTAATTGAGCTTTTTTATTTTTGTTTGTGCAAAACATTGAATCACGCTGAGACCCCCCCCTTCCGCCGTCCTCACCGGTTGCAATCGTTCGCCAATTAAAGCACCTCACGGCCAGAATCAGCTGTTTACATGCTGCAAAATTCGAAAACATCAACAAAACCTAGTCAGGTACCCATGTAAAATGTGAAACAAAAGCAGTGCGCCGAAATTAGGTCATATTATGAACGGAAAAATGATTCTATGCCATGTCCCCTTCTTCCAACCAAGACCCAGACCTGCATTCGGAATTGTTTGTACACAACGGAACAGAAAGAAAAAACGGAGCCCACCCTTGCTGCTGCAGCAAAATTCATCCATGTGCTACTCATCAGCCCCACTGAAAAAAAAAAAAATGAATATTGTGGACATTCCACAGCCGCCCAATTGCTTTGCTCGGCAAGGTTGTTTTGCGGAAGGGCGATCCGTTTTGTTTGAGTTGCGGTTTATTGAAAATGCGCCTATTTAGGTTTTTCAGTTCAAATAAGCAAGCTTTGAGAAATTTGGCTCGGCTTTCAGCGTGCCCGATAAGTATCGAATGATTAATGATTCAATTTGACAGTTTCCAGACAACCCCGCAGTAGAAATGCAAATACATCAATCCTGTAAATACAATCAAACTCGCATCCTTTTCGGCATCTCAGTTGGCTCTGTGCTGGGAATCCGTTGTGATGTTTTCCGTGACAGACGTGCATGCTGCAACAATGTGCTTCCTTCAGAAAACAGAAAATCAATAACCCACAGAACTTCAACACGTCATACATAATCATAACTTCCAGACACGCATGTAACCCACAATAATGGTTCGAAAAAAAAGTGGTTCATCGACCAAAACATCATCATCGGCAACGAGCGAGCCTGGCCAAAATTGCACGTTCGCGCTGTCGAACTTCAAACGAGCATCCAGGCGGAGGATAATTTTTCATTTTTAATGATATGGTTATGTGTAGAATCCTGCCACTCTCCCTCCCTTCCTCTTTCTCCATCCACTCCAATCCATTAGCGTTATCAATTTCAATAGCAAACAAACGTTCGGAATCCTTTCGCTCCGCTGCTGTCGAAGCCAACGACGGATTCAATTCCAAAGAAAGCCGAACGACAATCCCAATCCGACGCTTCGAACGGAGAAAAGTATGACAAATGGTAAAAGTACATTGATGAAATTGATTCCGGAACCCTTCCGCGCGAGATCCTTCCAAACAAATGACGGGGTACCGGAAATATGGGCCGGCGCGGCTGCTCTGATGGGAATCACACACGAGAGATATTTAAATGTTTGCTCTTCGGAGGATCACGGGAAAAAAGCGACGACGACGACGAGACACCTTTGTTATGCAGATGATCGTTTCAGTTTCCAGTTGTTGTCAGTTCGATGGGACGCAAACTTCCGAAACCGAGCGACAGCTTCCGAATCGTGATTAATATCCTCGTCTTGTTGGGAAATCAATTGATTGAAAGTGCAGGAAGAGAATAGGTTGAATGTTTATTTTTTGTTCATTGTAAAAAAATGAGGTCGGTTCCCATGGGACCGTTTGTCAGTTGGATTATGTAATGAAACATTCTTTGAAGCATATGGCTTTCAACAGCTTTTTTCTTCTCGGCATGATTCTTTGAACATTTGAAAGTCATGATGAGTACTACACACAGGTGCATTTTACTGATTGCGATGAAATCATGCAGATTATTTGAGCGTTTTGTAATTCATGTGGAAATTTATTTCCTATGTGGAACGTCTCGGGGATAACTGAAGCCGAATTGGCTCAGAACCATCAAAACCAACGTCAAAAGTCGTTTTTGGCGGCCTTCAGTTTTGTAATTTTCACCGTTTGCGGTGCCTTTGGTGGCCTGTCAAATTACGTAAACTGAAGTTTTTTTTACGACGGTAATGGTACCGCGTAAAAAAAACTACGTTATTTCAAAAAACGACGTTAAAAAAATCGCCTTATTACAAAAACCGACGTAAAAAAAACCACGTTATTTCAAAAAACGACGTAAAAAAAGTCAAGGAAATAAAAATTATATTTTATATTCATATTGAAAGGATATGGTCATAAAAATGGCAAAGGGTAAATGCACCCTTCTTTTTGGGGAAATGCTCATAAAACTTTGGAAAAAGCCCGGGGGTGGCCGGGTAAAAGGAAAGGGAATTAACCGGGGTGGGCGGGCGGGGGTTTTGACGAGTTAATTAAAAGTGTAGGTTGGGAGGGTTTAATTCGAAATTCAAAACCAAATAAAGACCCGGCAAAACAAATAGAATAAAAAAAAAAACTCGAAAAGAAAAGAAACGAAAACGCCAAAACAAGACGGGGAGCGACGAAATCTAGAAGAAACAAAGACCCGACAAAACAACCGGCAAGCGCAACCAGAAAAAAGCGAGTATCCGGGGAAAAGGAAAAAGGAGAATTTCAAAATTAAAGGATCCCCAACAAAAGAGGAGGGGCAAGCCGCGATTGGTGGTGGAAATACATGGTTCCAGTAACATTGGCCACCGGGAATCTGCTACAAATGGATAGAGGTTGTTAATTCAATGTGTGAGCAAAACAGTCCAGAGTAGTTATAGAGAGTTTTCGGCTTCGGCAAAATTTCTCAGTGTGTCATTCGTCGTCATATTAGTTTCAAATCATGCCGCACAGATGGCGCTGCAGTCTATCTTTTCTAAATTAAGCGCTAGAGATTTGCCGTCCTCGGCAAAGTTTCTCAGTATGTCATTCGTCGTCTTTTGATATTATCATATCTGTTCCAAATCATGCCGCAGAGATGGCACTGCAGTCTATCTTTTCCAAATGAGGCGCTAGAGAAATGCAGTCTTAGGGTAACTTTCTCAGTATGTCATTCGTCGTCTTTTGACATTGTCATATTAGTTCTAAATTATGCCGCAAATATGGCAGCGCCATCTCTGAGGTACGATCTGGATCTAACGTGATTATTTTGAATGCCTTTATTATATACAATTAACATCTTTGCTAAAGACAGCACCTTCCTAGACCACGATTTGGCAATTTAGATTGCGGCGCCATATTTGCGGCGCAATTTGGAACTAATCTGATAATGTCAAGTGACTATATTTTACATTCTCAACAACTTTACTGAGAACGGTAACTCTCTAAAGCTTCATATGGAAAAGATATTTTACTACGCGGTTTTTTTACGCGGTTTTTTTTACGCGGTCCGTTATTTCAAAAAACGACGTAAGAAAACCGCGTTATTTAAAAAAAAACAACGTAAAAACAGTCAAGTCACAATAGACGTGAACAAAATTTGATTGTTGGTGTTGATTGTACATTTCCTAATTTAGCCTCTGAACAATACTGTTTAGAGCAAGAAAAACTGTTGTTTACAGTTTATTATATGTACTTTTTTTTTAAATTCCACAAAAATTGTTTGCTGTCTTTGTAAAAAATCATACGAAATTTTGAGTTTTAATTCCATACCGGCTTTGGACCTGGCTTGGGCTGACGCTTGAATCTAGTTATGTAGCACAGTATTTGGAGGAAATGCCAACGCAGAGAGGTGGTGATATCTCAAGCTGACCATGGCTGACGAGCATGGCAAGCATGTATATTACAGATAGGACGCGGATGGCCCGCTTAGGAAGCACCATTTTGAGAAATAGAATAGACTTTCCCAAGTAGTTTGTATCAGTAACAGTGTTCACGTTCTTTCAATATGAATGTGAAATATAATTGTAACGTAAGACTACGTTTCTATACCGGGTGTCATTTCAAAATTTTGAATAATGAGAGCGTTACGCAAAAGTGAAAGGTTTTTGAACGCTAATAACTCTTGTTTGACTGAACAGAATGACTTCATTTTTACACCATTTGATCAGGATAACTTACAAATGTTTTTGATTATATTTTCAATTCAGTGCTACTAGTATAAGTGGTTCAACTTTTTACTGAAAAATTACCTACTCTTGCTCCCATACAAATCTGCATATGAACCGGTCTAAGATATGGGTTTCCCTTTCCGGGTGCTCAAAAAACGGGTGACAAATGGTTCAAATTGTCTTCTTCTTTTTATTTCATTAGGTCTCATTCCATGTTTAATACAGCCATAGTCTCCCCTCTCAGTTGCAAATTTATTTTGCTTTGTTCTGCTGTCTGGTTTTATAACTGAAGCCCGTCCTCTCTTATGAAATTTGCTTCGTACTGCATTCTCTCTTCTCTGTAGGCAATGCTATCAACGCCAGTATAAAGCACACGATTCGAACCAAAATGATTTCATTGGGATTCTCAACTTCGATTGAGCGGCACGTACGGTTGTGTTTTTCGCTCTCCTGTTACGAAGATTTTTTCTATCTCGTCATGCAAATTATCGCCTGCGCTTGCTCATTTACAAACCAAATAGAAGCGCTGCAAAGGTTTGCAAGTTTCCCCGCTCGACTTGGCGGGGAAGGGTGTAAAAATCGATAACCCGGGGGGGCATCGCAAACCACGGGGGTCCCAGCGGAAAACGATGTTTGTGACAACTAAATTACTAGAATCATCCCAAGTATCTTGCCGTCCGCCATTCACTGCGAGGAGGAGTTTAATAAACTACCATGCTGTATTGGGTACAGCAAATGGTGGTATCCTGGCGGTCAAATAAGGTGAAAATATAAATTTGTTTTTAACGATTATAATAACCCCCCTTCTTTTGAGGGCGACCAATTAATTTTTTTATTAAAAGGGGGTGTTTGGGTGAATTTTTTTTGATTGATTTAACCGGGTGAAAATTTTGTTGTTTTTTGAGGGGATTTTGGGCGGTTTTTTTTTTTTTTAATGGCGTTCTACAGCAAATTTTTTGTTCTCGTTGAATAATTCTGTGGCGGCTCTTTTTGTTATTTTTTTTTGTGGTTGATTTATGATGCAGAGCGGGGTGTGGTTATTTGGTGTGTGTGGTTTTTGTGTGCGTGTGGGGTGGTTTGCTGGCGTTCGTCCGGATTTGGAGAGTACCGCACCTTGTACGTTTTCAATTCGGATCGTTTTTTGGCCTTCAGGACGAAACATTGCGAAACATCGAGTTTTTTGGCCAAATCTAGCGTCGAAATGTACGTGATCGATTATAGCAAAAGCACAACTAAATTGTATGCGATTTCTCAGAAGCTCCCGGACTTTCGGCCCACTTGCGCTACTTTCTTTCGGCACACTGGCAACGCTGTACCCGATCATACTCGACCAACCAATCTCAGCAGGGTTAAGGCAAAATAGAAAACATAGGGTAAGTGATTTTGATTGTCAGATAGAGAGGACGATTAAAGTTATCACGGATACTTACCGTTTCTCGAGATAGGAGTACATTGTTCAGTTTGGAAGCAAGAGAGAGGAAAATTTCCTGGATTACCTGACGCTGCTCGATCAACCGTGAAAACGCAACGTAGTAATTTCCCTAGTGGTTTTTGTGGTAAGAACGACCATTACGGATTCCGCTTGAAATGAGCAGTCAGCGCTCTCTCGTTTTTTCTTTTGCACGATGTTCCCGGTTTTCGTCCAGCTCCTGGCTTGTGGTCTACTGTTATCCTTTCCTGCAACCTTTGCGGAATCCTTCATCAGTTTTCCAAAGGCGCTATGCGACAACCCAGGATATTGCATGTGGGTGAACAAAATCCTTTCGCGAACGGTTAGCTGATTTTGTTCCGTCTCGACCGGAATCTCTCTGACAACGGCACAACAGAGCGGATGTAAACAATGCACTTTTAAGAGACACTTGGCAAAATTTGGTTAATTTCGATTAAGTATGAAAGTATGATTAAGTACGTAAGTTTGAAAGTATCGCAATAGTTGTCGACTCTCCCTTTATATCGCTCTGTTGCTTGTGTAGAACCTCAAGATCTGATTTTAAGTCTATTTTGGAGGACTGTAAATGTACTGCACACTAATACAGGGGCTCATTACGGTTGTCACCTTCCCTTTCACTTTCTCTTCACTTACACATCAGCTCACTTTTTTGTGCGATTACTGGTTTCATCACGATCAAAATGAACTCAGTGAGGTGACAGTGATAGTGAAGTGAAAATCGTAGTAGCCCTCAGGAAAATCCACGTTTTGCGTCACTTTTTTTCGGTGGCGTGATGGTGCCGTGGCAACCATAATAACACCTTTCGAATCGTCACCTCGGATGAACTCTTTCATATTTTTTTCACTTGGGTGACATTTATAATAAGGTTTTTAGTTCTCACTTCGTTTTCACCATGAGGTGGAAACCATAATAAGTTCCACGGAATGTAAATTTAGACGCAAAGATACATTCTGGGGCTTATTACGGTTTTCACTACACGGTGAAAAGGAAGTGAAAACAAAAAATCTTATTACGAATTTCACCCAAGTGAAAAAATATGGAAAAGTCCATCCGAGGTGACGATTTGAATGAACTCCGTGTTATTATGGTTGCCACGGCACCATCACGCCACCGAAAAAAGTGACGCAAACCGTAAATTTTCTGAGGGCTACTACGACATTTATTTCACTATCACTTCCACCTAACGGACGGTTTGACCGGTTGTTCTCTACGGGCATGAGACGTGGACAATGCTTGAAGAGGACCTGCGAGCACTCGGAGTTTTTGAGCGACGGGTGTTTAGAACCATCTTTGGTGGAGTACAGGAGAACGGACTAAATATGGAGGCGAAGGATGAACCATGAGCTCGTGCAACTCGCCTTCGAACTCAGTATTCATAAGGTGGCAAAAGCTGGAAGGATACGCTGGGAAGGACATGTTGCGAGAATGCCGGGCAACTATCCTGCAAAAATGGTGTTCGACGGGAATCCGGTTGGTACAAGACGACGTGGGGCGTTACGAGCAAAGCAAAGCTGTTTCTTATACAGACCGTTCCAGACAATTAGAAGCACACCTAATGTTAACGGTCATTATGAGTTGAATGAAATTTTTCAAATAATTTTGGCAGCGTCCTTTTGTTAAGACATTTCTGTACGTCATGGCATCAAAGAAAACTTAGTTTATGGTCGATTTTTAAAATGCGTTGTCTTGGTTAGGGTTTCGCTCCAGAGCAGAGAAAAAGGATCTTGCACAAATGGTACGTTTTGTGTTTGCACACGTAAATACTGGACTCGGAAAAAATGAGACACACAAAAATGATCACCAAAAATTCATTTTAAATGGGATACTTCTAAAATTTTCAGGGATCAAATAACCATCTAATAACTATTTTTTTGCATAATTTATTTATTGAATTTCCTCTCCCAAGCTGAATGCTCGTACATTGCTCTTAACACTGCTCATGAGATCTTGGGCGAGGCGTTGTCCATCTTCCTTACACAATTTCTCCCAGTTTTTCTTCAAAGCTTCATCGGTTTTGAATGTTTTTCTGCTTTTCTTCAACTTCTTCTTCATTATCGCCCAAATTTTTTCGATCGGACGAAGTTCTGGTGTATTTGGCGGGTTCGCCTCCTTCGGGACCACATTAACGCCCTTCGCTTCGTACCAATCCATTACAGGCTTGGCGTAATGGCACGAAGCGAGATCCGGCCAGAACAGCGTGAGAGCACTGTGAGTGCAGAGGAAGGGCAGCAAGCGCTTCTGCAAGTATTCCTCTCGATAAATCTGCCCGTTTATGGTGCCGGTTGTAACGAACGGCTTGCTGTACCGTCCGCACTCGCAGATCACCTGCCACAACAGGTACTTCTTTGCGAATTTGTCCATCTTTTTCTTCCGGAACTTTTCCGGAACCTCCATGCGGGACGTACCGACAAAAAACTCGAGGCCGGGGATTTGTTTCCGAGAATGTCCGTAGTTTTGGATTCTAAGGTTGGAGTACTGGGGTAAGTACCTGTCCAGGGATGGTGGACAACATATATATTTAGATGCGAAACATGGCATGCGGCATATCAAACTTCATGATTTAGCAAAACAAGCCATTCCGAAGACATTTTGAGGTTTTCTGACCTTTCTGGCCACTAAAAGAGGCCCTGCGGGATCCGAGTTCCTCCGGAAAAGTGACCATATTCAAAAAATTTCCAAAACCTGGCTTGCGACAAATCAAACTTCATGATTTTGCAAAAAATTATCTTCGGAGGACATTCTGAGGTTGTCTGACCATACTGACTGCATAGGGAGACCCTGCGGGATTCAAATTCCTCCGGAAAAGTGACCATTTTCAAATTGTTACCAAAACCTGGCTTGCGACATACCAAATATCATGATTTTGCAAAACTTTGTCTTCGGAGGACATTCTGAGGGTATCTGACCATACTGGTCACTTGCGGAGGCCCTGCGAGAACCGAGTTCCTCCGGAAAAGTGGCATTATTCAAATATTTGTCAAAACCTGGCTTTCGACATTGGTCACGGGAGGGTTAACAGCGAGAGCAAACGTTATCCACAATTAGCTAGATGTAGTGTTCTCTGTCTGTTATTGTGAATTTCTATATCTGTTTCGCGATAGGAGATCTTTCGTAAGAGATACGAGATAAGGGCTACTGAGAATGGTCAGACTCTCACGAGCCAGCTGACCATGTAGGTAGATAAATAAAATCAGTTCAAATTAGTCCACCAGGGAAATACAATCGTCTTTATCTAGATTAAAGTTTTTTTTAGTAAAGTTCAGTGCAGTTCAACAACAGATTTTGTTGTTGTTGAAGTGTCCGAGAACGATCCGGTCCCCGTGCGAGCAAAAACAGACAGTTTTGGACCGTGCTTTCCCGCCGGATCATCGTGTCCACCCCTTCGGACCTTAGCGTCCACCTGTCGGACCACAGCATGCACCAGTCGGACCGTAGCGTCCACTCGGCGGATGAACGCATTCATTCAGCGAACTCCTGCCGGATCGTCGCATCCACCCATTGGATCGACGCTACCATTCGTTCGAATCACGTTCATCTGCTAGGACCGTAGCGTCCACCCATTTGGGCCCTAGCGTCATCATTGGACCCAAGCGCCATCATTGGCCCCAAGCGTCATCATTTGGACCCGAGCGTCATTCACATTTCAAGCTTCAATCGGACCGGAGGGGTAAAAACCACACCCACAATAGTGCCCGGCCGCACAAACAACAAAAAAATATAAGAAACTAAAAGGAAAAATTTTTTTTGGGGGGGGGGGGCGATATCAAACAGCACACAGCGTGCTTGCTGTTGTGTGGATAGCATCAAACACGCGCCCCCAGAAGCGAGTATTGTTTCTACCCTTCGAGAGCTGATAGCAAGCAAACAGCCTGATGCTATTATTGTAGCTAAAGTGGGCAGCGTGGAATATCACTGTTGGCGCGCCGTTTCTATGCACTATTGTTATGATGCGGTGCGCACGACACTATTCATCCGTACTTCGTGTCCCCTATAAAAGGGACACATCGCCCCATATATTTTAGTGGTGTTCTGTAATTGTAATAAGTTGAAAGTACCCACCGAGCTGGCACGCTGCCTCTCGGTGGTAATAAATTATCATCGACAAAGTAGTCCGTTGTTTTCGTTTGTCAGCGTCGTGTCTCAAAATAAATCACAGCGTTGGGCCTGGTCAAACCCTGGACGAAACATTGGTGCCGTGACCAGGATATCGGGCACCCCTGAGGAACGATTGGACAACGAAAAAAATGGTTCACCACCCCCTGTGGGGGGGGGGGGCTCGTTTTGGGCGGGTCCCTGGGGGGAGCGCCCTGGGGACCACGCGCCACCCGCGGCCGGGGCCCGCCGGGGAGCCCCGCGCCCGGGCGGGCGGCGGGCGTTTTGGGGGGGCCGCGGGGGGGGGCGGGCGGCGGGGGGGGGGGGGGTGGGGGGGGGGGACGATTCCACGATTCGATGATAGACGTGGCTGTAGAATGAAATTAGCCAACAATAATTGTTAATATCTACCGCGAAAACAGACGAATATAAAATTAGATTCGTGGTCTGCGCTGTGATATTTACGCATTCAAACGTAAACAAACACACATTTCGAACTGACAAATCAAACTTCATGATTTTGCAAAACTTTTTATACTAAAAATTAATATATAATAAATGCCTTTGATGTAAACTTAAAATGTTTGTCAGTATAGCCCTGTTATGAAAAATGCCGAAAAAGTCCAGGACATTCATAGTCATGAAAATCCCGCTACAAGGTTCAAAAACTTTGGGCAACAATGAACATACGTTTGTTGCCCAAAGTTTTTGAAACTTGTAGCGGGATTTTCATGACTATGAAGCCATTTCTAACATTCAACCAGACTGCCCACTATTGGTGCAGAAAATCTCTCCAAAGTCATATAATTTCAATTGGTCAGTAATAATAATAATCATAAAAATAGGACTGTTCATTAAAGAAAGTGGACACCAGTTTATCAATGGTTTAGTGATAAAACTTAACGAAACAAATCCGAAAAAAAAAAATTCCGCTCAGTGTGTAAAAACATTGTTTACTTTGGCAACACACCTGACAAATCGGAAAAAAAGTATGAAATTTTGAACAGTGGGTCGGATCAGCTTATCAACTCGCAGATCAATTCTGCACAAATGGTTTTCCGAAAAGTTGTCGTTGCAAGAATTGGCAAAAAGCGTGAAGTGCACTAAATCTGCAGTGTTCAAGATTGTTAAGAAGTTTGAAGAAACGTGTTCTCTTGGAGATTTAGTGAAATCTGGACGCAAAAGAGCGGGCATCGGACCAGTAAAAGGAGCTGGCAGCGGTATGCTTTTTGAAATCGCATAAACCGTGTTCTGTCTATTAAATTGCCAAAAAAAAAGTGGCCATTAGCGTCGGAACAGTGCAGAATATCAAAAAGCGTAACAAAATCCGAACCTAGAAGAATCAGAAAGCAACCAAAAGGACGGATTCACAAAAGGCTTAAATATTCAAAAATACGGTCATGGAACTTGTATGATGTTCTCCTCCAAAAGCCAAACCGCTGGATTTTGATGGACGGTACGTCAAATTGGATACCAAGTTTTCAACGCTGAGCAGAGGACAGATGTGCCTGATGATGTGCGATACACCCGAACCGAAAAATTTGGGAAAAAAGGTTTTGGAAAAAAAAAAACCATTTGCTCCTGTGGCTTACAAAATTCTTCATATTTCACAACGGGCACAATCAACGGTGAAAATTACAGAAAAGAATGCATCAAATACCTTTTTTACCCATCTAACGAAAGCATATGGATCCTCCATTGTTTAAGCTGGATTTGGTATCTGCTCAGGGCCTGTTCATAAACCACGTAGACTCATTTTATAAAATCTCAGACAACCCCCTTCCCCCCCTCGTAGACTTTTTTCCATAGTTTTTGGAAATTTTGGATGGAGTGTGGACTTTGGTCAAACCCCCTCCCCCAGAAAAGTTTACGTGTTTTATGAATAGCTCCTCACCACGCTTCTGCTACGTTAGAGATGCTCAAGAAGGAAAAAGTCGATTTTGTCGAAAAATGCCAAAATCCCCCAAACTGCCCTAAACTGCGTCCTATCGAAAGATACTGGGCATACTCCCCAGGGGGTATACTCCCCCTGCGTGGATAATCATTCATATATTTTTTCAATAGAATGCATGGATCGTGGACCCTTACCAACCCCCTCCCCTACCCCAAACTGTCCATGTGGTATATGGATGACCCCTGGGAGGTATCAAGAGAAAAGTCCGTGAGTTTTTCAGAAATGAGAATTAAATGAATTATGGAGAGTGTGAGCTGTTCAGTGGAATACTCGTAACTAAAAAATAAGAAGAAGGATCAGTAATTTCCATTTAATTCCAACTACCTTTATTGCTTATCTTGACAGATACGCGTATTTCGTCTACAATGTGCAGACAGTAGACTAATACTCGACTGAAAGAAAACCACCTATTTACCACCGTATTTATCCTATTTTCTAAATACAAACACTTGTACCTACAGCTAACATGTTTTGTACCTAACCTATCCTGAGTCCAAAACAAATATTATGCTTGATATCTATCTCGCCTTTTCCTTATACCTAACCTGATTATTCCGTGGCAGCGGGAATTACTAATCATTCTTCTTATTTTCTAGAGAATTAAATATTCAAACTCATGTGAATTCGAACATATGTATGTTGATTTTCATTTATATAATGCAAAGCTATGATTTCTTTCCGACATTAGTATTTTTATTTAAACAGGTGTCCATTTTCTTTAACGAACAGTCCTTACTCGAAAAAAATGTAACACTTTGTTTTATGTATAACTTTTTATTGCATGGGTAAAAATACTGAAATTTTGGGTTAAACTAGTTTAAAGTGTTGTGTTTATAATTGAAAATTTTTGTCACAATCTGTCAAGTTGTTATAGAAATGGCTTCGTTCAGCAGACCATGAAGCGGCCCGGACATCTTGTCTTCAAGGTAAGGAAGACGTCTTACCGGACCGATAAACGGAATACGGTGGCCAAATCCCGCGCCAGGAAGCTGTTCCGCGAGTGGTTGCTGCAGCCTAAATGCATCGTAATAGACGACGAGACGTACATTAAAGCAGACACCAAGCAGATCCCCAGCCAGGAGTTTTGCGTCGGCAAGTCCCGCTTGGATGTTCTGGGAAGTTCCGGAAGCAGAAGATCGACAAATACGCCAAGAAGTACTTGGTTTTGCAAGCGATCTGTGGGTGCGGCAAATTCCGCAAGTCATATATAACGACTGGCCCCATCAACGGCCTGCTGCTTTTCCTCCGGCGACGTTTTGGCCGGATCTGGCATCGTGCCATTACGTGAAACCGGTAATGGAGTGGTACGAAGCCAACGATGTTGTTTTATGCCGAAGGAGGCAAATCCGCCAAACTGGCCAGAACTACGCCCAATAGAAAAATTTTGGGTGATTATGAAGGGCAAGTTCTGGAAAATAGGGAAGGTCTTCAAAAGCGACAAGAATTTGAAGAAAAAGTGGATGAAAGTGTGTAAGAAAGTTAGCGCAAGAGTTGCACAGAATTTGATGGGTAGTGGTAAGTCAAAGATGTCGGCATTTAGCTTAGGATAGGAGATTGAACAAACCAACTATGGATAAACATAGCTGATATGTGTTTTATTACTCTCTGAGAGTTTCAAAAATATCCGACGTAAAATGAATCATTTGGTAATCATTTTTGTCTGTTGCATTTTTTTCGAGTAAAATCTATAAGCTTCTCGTATCTAATATTCGTATCAAAAGTAATTCATACTATAAACATTAACAACACGTTAAGACAGAATTTATGCTAACAATGAAATTGACTAACAATAAATGGCAAGTCCTGCACTGGTGATGGGTTCTTATCACATCACATCATCACATCACATCACAAAGAAATTGACTTAAAATACATGTGGAACTTATATTAATAATTCATTTCAACATCATACCTTCACATAATGTTTCAATATTGATCCAAACATTTACTTGTGTTGTGACTGGGAGCACTGTAACGCAACGCCTGACAACGCTTCGCGTCACCGTACTGAAGAAAGCGTCAACGCGGTGGAGGAAAGTCAATGTGACTGCTAGATAATGGGAGAGGACTGATGAAAATCCAAGTGTGTAGTGAAAATGTTGAAGAATTATACAGTAATCTTATCTAAACTGAATCCTTTTAAAGCCAATTTTAATCTATTTTCTTAATACGTATGTAACCAGAAAAACCTCTTAGCCTAAATCTGTAAAATTAAATTCATTACATATCAAATTTCTAGCTAAAATTCGTAGCGTAAATTCTCGAGTACTTTTTCAAACAGACGTAGGTATCTGAATTTGTAAACAAAGAGGGGGAGTAAGATTCAAACGTAGATTTCTCATAATTCTCAGCACCCTCACGGAAAGTAGTATCACCATCATGTTAGGGAAATGATATTCCTTGAGTTGATGGTCCTAGTTTGCATGAAACTACTGAGGTTTTCAAGAATTTAACGTTTGAATCTTACTTCCCACCTTTGTTTACAAAATCAGATACGTCTTTTTGAAAAAGTACTCGAGAATTATAGAGTTAAGGTAACGCAAGCTTGTGTCATTGAATAATGTAAGTTCTAACCTTAATTTATCATCAAAAAACTCATTCTAAAAGAAACTTCCAAATTACAGCTAAAAGCATTCCTTCAACAATAACAGGAGCTAAATAGAATCTTTGATTGGTCATTTTTCACGACAATTTGTTTATTCTTCAGCGTTGCATCAAATCTTCAGAGCTAAATAAAAACATAATCCAAAACCAATTTTCAGAAAATATTAACATCCTCGATTAACATGGTTCTGTTGCGAGCTAAACTTCAGAAGCAAAGTATGATCCGCGTATTTTCAACATCCCAATCTACTTGAATACAATCGCTCAGATAAAAAATGGCTCCTTCCTACGAATTCATCTCAAACCTTGTCCATCACTCTCCTTTCCCACCTTCCAAAATGACAAATTAGCTCTTCCATAGCAATATTAATAACCATTTAATATCGTACAAATTCCGCTGACTTAATTCCACGAATCAACCATTGCCACTAAAACAAAAGTCGCTTAATCTCGACCTCCAGACCACCCCAACTCCCCTCCCCTTCCCCACAAGAAACGATGCCCACCTCCACCATCGAACGAGACGAAATAAAATGGCTCCACCACTGCACTGGGGCCGAAAAGTTGTCGTCAGTTTCTCAGCCCATAAAAATCGAGACCCCCGAATAAAAACGAGCCAAAAAGAGACAGCAATGCAAGAAGACCACCTAAGCTAATAAATAAAGCCCATAAGGCCACCATCGCTGGTTGGCCCGAAAATCCCAGAAATTCACCACAGAACCAACCGAGGCGATTCCGGCGAAAAGCGATAAAAGTCCACCGCTTGCCGGTCGGCGATGGGCCGGGGAAAGATCATCAAAGTTCACGATCAAAGCAAGCCTTTTGTGGATGGGTTTCGAACGGGTGGCGGAGCGCGCTGTTGGTCGAAGCAAGATGGCTGCCAGAAAGAAAAGGTTCGAGGCACAATTAGAGCTCGTAAACGATTATAGGAAAAACAAGCCTCGATCGTTGTGGGGACAGTGCTTGAGCAGGGTAATAAAAATGGCAAGATTTGGAAAGTCTCACAATCGCGGAGCGGGAAGGGCTTCGGGGCAGAATGCGGAAAACATGAGCTGAAGGAAAATCGGTATTTTGACTTTTGGTGGACCTTTGTTCTGGAGCGAGTACTACATGGGAACGTTGTTGTGGTATTTTATTTTGTGGTGAAGTTTGATCTCGTGACTGAAAAGGTTTCTTGGAAATTTATCTCATATCAGGGTAGATTGATGATCGTTAAGTTAAAATGTGCTCATAAATCAGACCCATAAGACAAGTAATCCACTTCGGAAACCCCCTACCTGAAGTATCGCATTTCCCATCCCATCAATAATTTCCGCAGAATCAATCGAACGACCGCAATCTGTTGAGTCCCCTCGCACTTTCTTCCAAGCGAACAAGGCTATCAGTTTTCATTATGTTGCACAGCATAATAAAGCGGATTTAATATGCAAATTTGCAACTCTTCCTCTCGATGGTTCTATGCACACTCAACAGTATCGTTGTCATCCTCGCCAGAGTGGGGTCCTCATGACGACGACATCGAAAGCCGTTAAATATCCACTGTCACCACACATCGCCTTCCGGAATCGAACCCGGCAGGCAGATCGAAATGGTGATCGGGTGACCTGCGGGTTCCATCCCGACGGCAGAGCGACGACTGGAAACTCTAAGTCCCAAACCGATACCCGTTTGGCAACAGAAGGTATTTACGGTGGTTTTTGCAATTTTCACCACTCCTCGATATAGATTGCTGCACATCAGGCCAAGCCCTCTTGAACGGAAAAAAAATCCTCACGAGGTAGGGCAAATCTAGCGCAGCATACACATGTCACTAGATATGCAAAGTATTCGTCCCGAATGAGACAGGGAAGGGGATTGGACGAAAAAAAAATCGAACGTAGGGGAATAAAAAAATTCGCATCACCTCACAGTCATCGTCAGAGGACTGCATCCAGGAGCGCTTGTCGTCGGTTCCTATTGTATTCCTGAAGAGATGCTATTTTCCGGCTTTACCGGGATTCGAGGTTTTCGCAATTGATTATTTATTGACGAGTGAAGTACCTTCCCGGGTTCCGTCGGCTGGCGAGCACCAAACGAGGGATCGAGTACAAGTGTCATTATATGGTATCATTTGCATCATTATGGGGTTGCGAATCTCTACACACGTTCAGGGTCTGTGCGAGTGTTTGTGTGTGACGGCAGGATAACAAAGGATAATACCTCGATGGTGTCAATACTCTTCAAATAATTGATGCGCTTTGTTTGCCCGGCTGTGTCGATGGATGGATTTGACAAAGGATTTGCGTCGCTATTGTTTTTCTCCGCTTTGCTTTCTCCTGCAAGCCGGGCGCAAGGATGTTCGGCTTCTGTGACTTTCCAACCCGGAGACGACCGACGGGAGGGAAGGAAACCGCTTGCTCCTCTCGATGTGTATTTGCCAATATTTGCATTTTGTTATGATTGTGTCAATATTTTCGTTTGAGCTTTTTCTCGTTCGTTTGTCGGAAAACGACGACGACGACAAGAGGTCGATTGTTGTTTGCACATTGTTTGGTGGCGAGGAAATGGATACAGTGTTCCTTCGGGATTCGGGACAGTTTTCTCGTTCTTGTTATTTTTCCTCCTCCGGAAGGGAGAGATCAAATGGCAACGAACCGAACGGGTTGAATGAAGTGTTTGATCGTTAATCATCTACTTTCTGCTAATGATGATGAATTGATGTAGTTGCTTGCTCTTGAAGGATGTTTTGCGACGAGCTCAAGTGGATCATTTTTCATGTTTGCATTTGTGCAATTTTGGTTCTGGGAGAAGCATAACGAATGAACAGGAAATCGACTGTAATCGTCTGGTTGGCATACATTTACTAAACTTCTTCTCGAACTGAAGAAAATGTATCAGATCCTGTGTTATTTTTCTTATTTTTGTTTTTGCTATAACCATTTAAATATTTTTTTTTATCCAATCCAATCTAGACTAATCTAATACAAACACAGCCATACGAGAAAGCATTCTGGAAATAAGTGGGTTAGTTGCCGGTAATTTTCTTTTTGTCAATATCGATGCTTGCAGAATATTAACGACATGATACAAGCGTCAAAGCGTACCTCAGAAAAGACGAGCATTTGGTCCGGTTTTTAGTAAGCCATAGTAGACTCCTAAGCTGCGGCATCTCCGTAATATACAGTGACGGACAAAACAATAAGACCACCGCTCATTGTAAAAGATGCAGTTGCAGGGCTCAATCAATAGAGCAAAACATTTAATAATTTCAACTAAAAATAATAGTTTATTTAATAACTCAACAAAACAAAATGGTTTGAAAGTAATAAAAACAATAAAGAAAAAAAACTGCCCTTCCAGCATAGAAAAGTAAGAAATTGATGCGACAATAAAATAAGACCACTCGTTAATTCATTCAAAAAATCGTTTCCATCAGCTTTGATCATTAGTATTTAGTGGTATAACCATTATTCCGGATCACTTCTCGCACTCTCTTCGGCATTGACTCCACGAGGTTTCGACATGTGCTGGCAGGGATGGCATACCATGCTTCCTAAATTTTGCTCCATAGTTCTTCCCTATTTTTCGATTTTAAAGGATTCACCGACTTTTTGACTATCTTCCAAAGATTTTCTATCGGATTGAGATCCGGGAATTGTGCCGGCCATTGCATTACATCAATTTTGTGATCCTCAAACCATTGCTTCACAGTACGGGCAGTATGCTTAGGATCATTATCTTGCATAAATTGCCATTTCAATGGCATTTCCCAGCCAGCATGTGGTAGCATTACGTTCTCCATGATCTCAGCGTAAACGTACTGGTCCATTATCTTTTTTATCCAAAAGAGTGGACCAACACCGTACCAGGAGAAGCATCCCCAGACCATGATATTACCTCTTCCATGTTTAAATGTTTTTGTTGTGTACTGTGGTTTGAAAGCTGAATTAACAGGTCGGCGAACCCAGCGTTTTCCATCAGATCCGATTAAATTCACTTTTGTTTCATCTGACCAAAGGATGTTCCGCCATTTCTTACCATTTTCGGGTCCGATCCAGTCCAGATGTTCTCTAGCAAATTTTAGACGGGCCTGGAGATGCTTCCGTGTGAGCATTGGAACTTTCCTAGGACTTCTTCCAATCAGATTCTTCTCAACAAGCCGTCGCTGAACTGTCCTGGAACTCACGGATAAGTTCAGCTCTTCTTTGATCTTCGTTGCTGACTTGAATGGATCAATGCTAGAAAGTCGTTTGATGTGGCCGTCGTCCTTAGAGGTAGTTTTCCGGGGACGTCCAGTTCCCACTCGTGGTTTCGGGTCACGGAGAGCATTGCAAACAAATGTTTTGGACCGTCCTAAGAATGCAGCAATTTCTCGTTGAGTTTTTCCTTCTTTCGCCATTTGCCGGATATGAATCCTTTGATTATCTGTGCAGTGATAGCTTCGGCCTATTTTTGCTGAATTTTTCCTAGAACTGACGAAATATGATGTCTTGTTAGATGAACAATATGATGAAGAATAATACGACTCATCGATAAACAACTTACTTCAGAGGAACGACGGTATTTGCTACAAAATCAGATGAAATGTGTAAGTGGTCTTATACTTTTGTCGCACGTTTTTTGGTCCTTTAGCAGCTTTCGATGCGTCTGGCTTGGAATGTTTATTTCCGAGGCTGAAAAGCTTGTGGAATCTCATGTCAAGTTAGTACATGTGCTCGCCACTTGGTGTCGCATACGTTTAATTCAAATTGGCGGTTAGGACGCATGCATGAAAATTGCTCTATGCTGTGGTCTTATTGTTTTGTCCGTCACTGTACATAGGAAAGCACGCAAAAAGGTTTTCCAGATGGTGAGTGGAGTAACCTTCGCGAAGTAGGACCACGTACAAAGCACTTCTTCAGTCCTCTTATGATAACTAGGGTAACGGGATGTTATGTTAGCCTATCACCTTCATTCGGCATATGTACCAAATATGTCATTAATTTAGCGGTAATCATCAAAATCATGTTGCTATTAGGATGACCGATGTAATCCGTAGCACTTGAGACAATATTAATCAACTTATAGTTGTTCACTTCCGCGTAATTTTCGATTTCTTGAACTTTTGGGGCATCATGATTATCGGAGATATGGAATAAAATCGGACTGGGATCCCAAGTAACATTGCCAAAACCATCCAGCTTTATTAAGTTTTATTAAAGTTTTATGAAAGCCACTAATAATCAATTCGGCTTTATTATGGCAGCAAGATATGCCAATAGGTTTCAAATTTTCGTCAGGTTTATAAGAACCTACACAGCTTCTTTACAACGATCTTAAAACCTTGACTTCTAAAATTCCTTTTACTCCTATCAAAGGTTTTATTTTGACTTTATTAACTCATAAAATGCTGTTTCGAAATGCCGTTTTAGGACTCATTCATATTATCTTATTATGGTCAGTTGAAAAAGCATTTTAAAACAATTTTGCCTCCAGTAAATGCATTAAACGGCTAACTGGCATTGAGGAAAGCTACCAAGCGACCAGATAGCTTTATAGTAGCCATTGCTAAGATAAATTGGCTTTTTGGCAAAACTGTGATTTCTTGCAATCGCCATGTTGAAATATATGAAATAATTGAAATGTGAAAAAATAAATAAACCAAATTTTATATGTAATACAATTGAACTGTAGATCTGAGACAAACTTCGGTATTCGTTTAGATAACCTTATTGAATTGCATCAATTTTTAGGAGTTTCATGATTAATTTACGGAATATAATTCTTTCAATTTTGTTTTTGTTGTTGTAAACTCGCATAATTACCAAGGCGCATTAATTTTCAGCTCTTATCGTGCCAATATTCACCATAAAATTAAATGCGCATATGATTTGGAGCATGATACGCTATAAAAAAAACTCAATTTGTTTTATATATTTTGCTATCAATCATAATTTCCCGCAACAGAAGAACTTTTTTCTGAGCCATTATTTGCTGTTGAATGAATCAGAAGAGCAGCAAAGCAAAACAACAAAAACCATCCACGATATCGCCGTAATGTTTGACAGCTGTGGCCATTCAGCCCTATGCTGGTTTTGATGGCGGCCAATAGGTTTTATGATGGTTCTCAAGTGGTCATAACATCTTTCACTAGAACATTTTCAAAATCTTTATGGTCTTAGAAAGGTTTTATTAATTTGTTTTCACAATCGTCTATAGAGTGGGCTACTTTGTACACATTTTGGCTTTAAAGATGCATAGAGGAGGTGTTGGTGGACAAAACAGTTTTGAATGTAGTGTCATCAACAAAGCCGGGAGGAGTGCTATACGGCTGGAATAGAACTGAAATTGTTACTTGGGATTGCTAACTAATATTGAAGATAACGTCATAATTGAATGGTAGTTGAATGAGAAGTGAACAAATATTTGATTGTTTCAATAAGCTTGATTCTTCGAAGGTTGCTTTGATCAAGTCTTGAAGTGTTTCATCCACTAGAAGCGTTGCATCTGCTCAACACTCTTCCTCAACGCTGCTACTGCAGTCCACATGCCTTCCGAAGAACCTCCAATCGCACTCTTAATAAAGGCTTTGTCAAAAGATCAGCGGTTATCGATTCTGTAGGACAATACACATAATTGATGATCCCCTTCATTTTCAAATCTTTGGCGTAATGAAATTTTGTAGATATATGCTTGGTCCGATTACTAAATTTTTCGGAGTCAAGCATCTTTAGGCAGCTTTGATTGTCCTCAAATAATGTCGTTGTTTCAGCTTTCTCCCCTAGGTCCACCAGTAAACGTTTCAACCAGACTGCTTCTTGTGATGCTTCAGCTAGGGATACAAATTCCGCCTCCGCTGTTGATAGTGAAACACACGTTTGCTTCCGACAAGCCCACGAGATTGTTCCTCCGCAATATTTGAAAATATGACCACTATTGGATTTGCGATCGTTGCGGCATTCAGCCCAATCTGCATCAGCGTAACCAGTCAGTCCAGATCGATCACTGCTACTGCTCAGCCTAAGCTCCAGGTTCATAGTCCCTTTTAGGTAACGAATAATCCTCTTCAGCTCGTTCCAGTCTTGTTGGGTTGGACAGCTTACCCTGCGGCTCATGATTGAAATTGCTGCCGCAATGTCCGGTCTACTATTAACAGCAATATACAACAGCTGCCCTACTACCTTCTGGTACTGTTGATTGTTAGGTAGAAGGTCATCAACCTCTTCGATCTTCATATATCCAACGTCCAACGGAATAGCTGATACTTTCGCATCTTGAAGACCAACGGAATTAACAACTTCCTCAATGTATTTCCGCTGATTAATGTGAAAATCTCCGGCTTGGTCCCGTTTCACTTCGACTTCAAAATTGCTGTCTAGAGCTCGCTCCAAATCGATGGTCAACCTCTCGTCTTCGCTTGCCATGATGAGATCGTCCACGTAAACAAGTACGTAGCACCATTTTCCGTTGAACTGCTTCCGGTAGAGGCAGGGATCTGCCTCACATCGCTGGAATCCATTTTCGACTAGCACCTCGTTGAGCCTTTGGTTCCATGATCGAGCAGCTTGCTTAAGCCCGTATAAGCTTCTATTCAAACGGCACACCTTGTTTTCCATACCATTGACGACAAATCCGGGAGGCTGCTTCATGAATATCTCTTCCTCAAGGTTGCCGTCGAGGAATGCCGTTTTAACATCAAATTGCTTGACAGTCATTTTCCTCTTTGCTGCAACAGACAATAGGGTACGAAAAGTCGTTTGACGAACTACTGGTGCAAAAACTTGATCATAGTCCGTTCCAAAGCGCTGGCTGAATCCTTGAGCCAAAAATATGGCTTTATAACGTACGATAATGCCTTTCTCGTTCCGTTTGTACTTATACACCCACTTGCATCCAATGGCTCGACGCCCCGCCGGCAAATCAACCAGGTCCCATGTCTCATTTGCTTCAATGGATCCAAGTTCTTCTTCCATAGCTTCCTTCCACTCCGCACTGTGTGGGCTGGCCAAAGCTTGCTTCAGCGTTTTCGGCTCTTCCTGCATTGAAATTTCTGCTGTACACGCATACCTTTCCGGGGCTCTGCCAAAATTCTCCCTTTCCGATCGTCGTGCCGTGCACGGTCTGTCCTCACGAGGTTCTGCAGGCTGGAGCTCTATGTTGTCTTCACCAAAATCCTCTGGCAGACTCTCGTAATCCAGGTCATCATCGTCAAGCTGATCATCATCATTGCTTCATCTGGTACCACAGGTTCCTCCCGATTGAAGTCAATAGATGGATATACCAAATCTTGCTCTACTGGCTCCGGCTCGGGTCTGCAGGTAGCCAGAAATTCAACATCACGACTTATAGTTACCTTTCCTGTTGCTACGTCCAGCAAACGGTAAGCCTTGGACACCTCGCTATATCCGACGAACTTGAGCGACCACTCCGAACCGCTGCATGTGTCCTACATTTGGCTTCTTTCCGAACCACCGTTCTTATGTTGTACCATTGATGGTCCTCGAAGGCAGTCGATTCTGCATATAATTCGCCCTCATTATTGCTTCTCCCCAAAAACGATTGTCCAGGTTCGCATCAATCAACATGCACCTGGCCATCTCCACCAGATACCGATTCTTCCGTTCGGCGCTCCCATTTTGCTGAGGGGTGTACGGAGCGGTGAACTGGCCAATAATACCGCGTCTCTTCAGGAATGCTTTCACTTCATTGCCAGTATATTCTCCTCCTCGAGCGGACCGCAGAATCTTAGGTGTTTTCCCAAATTGCGTCTTCATCAGCAGGACGTACTCTTCCAATCTCTGGACCGCTTCAGACTTCTTTCGCAACAAATAGACGACCGTATATTTACTATAGTCATCTGTGAACGTAATGAAATACCGCCTTCCAGCAAAAGTCTTCGTTCTCATGGGTCCACAAATATCCGTATGTACCAGATCCATTACATCAGATGATCCACTTTTCGATACTTTCGGGAACGGCTTCCGATGCATTTTACCCTGGATGCAAACTTCGCACTTTTCAGTGCAATGGCAGCTTCTAAGCTTCATTCCTTCAGTCAGATCTTGCAGCTTCACGATAGCTTCGCAATCTCTATGACCTAATCGCCTATGCCACGTATGGACGCACTCGTTGCTAATTGTTGCCATAGATGCACTCTCATCGGTTTGACGCAGAACGAATAAATTTCCAGCAGGCTCCGCAACAGCACATACTTGTTCACCTTTCAAAATCCTGGCGCCACTCGCATCGAATGTTATGACGAATCCCTTTTGCACCAAGCGCTTCACAGACAGCAAGTTGGATTTCATCTCTGGAACGTACAATACACCTTCCATCGGAACATCATGCCTTCTCCCAGATCCATTGATGACGCTGATTCGACCAGTACCACGACCCTTAGAACGTACCTTTGTTCCGTTTGCGACCCAAACGTCCACCGTTATCGTCTCTTCCAGATGGTCGAAAAACTTCCGGTAATTAGCTATATTGCAGGTCGCTCCAGAATCCAGTATCCACTGTGCGTCAGCTTCTCTTGAATTGCCCATCAGGAACGCGTAGTTATCACCATCGTCATCGTCATTCTGCTTCACATGATTTGCCTTATGGTGCTTGCTTACGGGTTTACTGCCTTTTTCTCCTTTCCACGCCTTGAGTTTTTCACAATCCGCTTTTTGATGTCCCGTTTTCTTGCAGAAGAAACACTTGCCTGGTCCAGCCTTGGAATCCACATAATGAACACCTTCGATATCGTCATCATTTGCATTCCGCTGATTTTTCTTCTGCCATTCGTCGATGAGCTTCCCTTTCACCATGTCCACGGTCAAATCTGCTTCCGGTCTTGCTTCAAGGGCAGTTACCAGCGTCTCATACTCTTCGGGTAGGCTACTGAATAATATGGCAACCAGCCACTGGTCGTCAAGAATCTTCTCCGGTTGCAGTGTGTTCAGCTTCTCGAATAATTCCGCCATTTTTGATACGTGCGCCTCCATGTTGCCGTGCTTCTCCAAACGCAAACTACAAATTCTCCGCATCACCGACACCTTCGTGGTTAACGTCTTCTTCACATGACAGTTTTCGAGAGTCTTCCACGCTTCAGCTGCCGATTTGGCCTTCCGTATGTGAATCAATTGATTATCTTCAACTTTTTGTTTTTTTACTGAAATAATCCATCCACAATTGTGAGTGGCCCCAACAGCATCCTTACTGTTGGTTTAAATCGGTGACAAAATTTGATTTTTTTTACTGTTTTCGCTGCCGACGTCAGTTGAATTCAAAACATCGTTTACCAAAACGGATCCCGCTACAATCCCAACCATTTTATCCAACATTCCATTGATTTCTCGTGGAAGTGCAGAGGTTTTCTCGACTTCCAATAAAGCGAGTATCACGTCAACATATTCCTACCCTTTCCTTATTTGACCTGCATTCGGGCGGGGCCGGCACCGGTATTGCTTTAATTTTGGATTGCCAGTTTTTACACATTGAGGATGTATGTTAGACCCAAGCATCGTCTGTTGGATCTCTGTGTAGTTACAGCTGATCTGGCAATAACGGAGTAGCAACCTTGGGTGATCAATCATGCTCATGCCTATGCTCAGCAAGAAGTTTTGTACTCGTTTTTAAAACAAGTAATGAAAACAAATTCAAATTCATCTAAAATTGTATTGTTTCTTAGGAACTCTATTAAAAAATATTTCATTCAATTACTTTAATATTTTTGATTTATAACCTATTCCGCATAATAGATTTTGGTTCAATAATTTATTTTGCTCACAGGCTTTCTTTGAATTTATTTTTGTAAACAAAAGAGGTTCCACAATTTACAACTTTTTTTGGTGCTAAAATAAAGAATACATAAGCCACGCATGCCCATGTTCGGTGTGTTGATGGGGAAGAGGACTAACAGAACCAAATACAAAACTCACCAACCTCTCAGCAGCGTACCAAAAGTAGGAAACCCGATCACACTCGATCTGGCCGACTCGGTCTCCCACGGTAATAAATCCTTTCCTCCGCCTTAATCGAAACCAATCCCTCCATTCAATGGCACCAAACAACAGTAACAATCCTTTAAATCAAAATTCAAAACAGCATTACAGCCCTACAATGGCATCAATTTGAAGAAAGGCAACGACAATTGATCGTACCCGATTAGGACCGAGAAGGAAGGACGGAAAAACCAAACTCGTCAGTCAGTCACCTATCCGCTTCCGAATAAATGCGTATGCAAATCAGGATCGATTTCTTATTCTTGATTGCGTCGTTGAGCGTCGCCAAGAATGGTTCGGGAAACCTATATCCTTCGAGTGGCAATAAAGCCGAGTTGAAAGCTAGACATTAAGGCTTTCACAACGCAATGCCATACATCCTATCGTGTCTGACGGAGGAGCTGGGATATGCAAATTAGAGATTGAATTTTAATACAAATAAATTCTGAAAAATAGCGCAACGAAAGGTAAGGAAAGCGATTTCTGGTCTAGGTGGTCGACTCAAGGTGTCCTTTTATATTATTTATTTGTCTACCTTTTCTCACACGGCTCAATATGAGCGGATAAACAGCCGTTCGCCTGCCTAGGGGATATCGGTGCTTGGTGGGACATTCCCTAATCGTTTGGACCACCAAACCAAGAAGGAACCTTACCTTCCCCTGTTGGTAGACCGATTAATTCAGAATTAATTTATGCGAATGCTTTCCCATTCGGTGAGCTGATCAGCACCCTTTTGTGAGTGTGTGTGTGTGTGCATGCCCTTAAGACTTGGGTGCTAGGCCTTTCGTCGTCGTCGTCGTCGTCGTTTTTCGATTGTGTTACGTTCGAATCAAGGAAGTTTATAAAAACGGACAGCTGTCATTTGCGCGAGAAATATCTACGTGCCGTGCAGTGGAAGATATGTCCATCAGCCATCACCGTGCGAGCGTGAGTCTCAGAGGTTTTATAAACTATAAAAATTCCATTAACGAGTTGCCAAATCGCGTAAGTAGCTCCATAAAAATGCTAACAAACAACCACACGACGACGATGACGATGGCTGCTGACGATGCCGAAGTTTTTGTTTGCATGTTGATGTTATGTTTATTTTTTTTCGGTTATTGTATAAATAGCATTCACGAGCGAGGCTGCGTAAATCATAAAACAATAAAAACGCTTCTTGAATCTTCGCACCTTAGGCCGAGACGAACCGAAGATCCGTAAGTATTAGTCATCGCAAATCGGTAGACGGAATTTCTAATTCGCTTAAAACTTTTCACGGAATCCTCATCAACGTTTAAAGTTTGTCAATCTCAAATTTTACAACACTTATCAATCATGGACAATCGCAGCAGCAGCCTGTGAATGGGCGACTGCATCCATCCCTCTCTAGCTAATCAGCGACGAGCACGGCCGGCACAGTTTCAGACTGTCAAAAATCTCAAACAATAAAGATAAAATACGAGCAGAGTCGAGACCCGTGCGGTCCCTGCACCTTTCAATGCAAAGTGTGCCATGATCCGCAAGTAAACCGACACCCGTCTCCTAGCTTTGCATCCCAATTAATTTAAACAAATAGCCGTAATAACTTTTTTTTTTCATAAATTCCACCGAACTGTGCCGTGCTGCGCACGTTCGAAGTGAAATCATAAAACGAAAAATCCAAGCGAAAAAAAAAACTGTTTTTCTGAAACAATCGAAATTTATCTTAATTTCAATCTGCTTCAGTCGCAGCAGTCTCTGACGAACCTATGCCATCATTGGTACCTACACAGCCGAACTCAGTAACCCCAAAGTCCAAATACATTTCACCACATTTTTAGCGAGGGAGATCTTTTCCTTCCCGGAGAACAAAGCGCAATTTAACATCGATCAAAAGGTCCGAAAAACTGCGGTGGTCAGTCGGCGGTGCCGAAATGAAAGTGGTGCGTAATAAACAATATCGCGCTTGCTTGACTGGTGGGCAAAGTTCGTTAGGTGATTCTGGAGATGTTGGTATTTCATCAAATGTCGCACGAAGCGTACTTTAATGAATTTCAATGCGGTTCGGTTGCGGCGGTATCATGAAGGAGACTGCGTAGGAGGGCTGCTGTACGTGACAAGCTGGGCGCATTTGGCAATAGATGACGATCTGTTGGTCGTTGTCGAAATGCAGATTTATTTACTCAAGATTTAGACGGTTTAGTTTCAACAGTGTGTTACGTGAGGGATTGAATTAGAGATTGAAATTTGAGAAATTAGTCAGTGCACACTTCAAAACTATTCACGGGCTCGGTTGAATATTTAGCTGAATTCTCTCGGCATTATCATATTTCACTGATAACTCGGTGAAAAATCGAACGATGCCGAGTCTCAGCATCACTTGAAACTGAAATATCACGTAACTTCATTATTAAACCGATTCTCGGCAACACTAGGAGCCAAGCACAAACGTCAACCAAACTTCAACCGACCTCAGCTGCCTATCATGCCGAAATATCGGTTTAGCAGTGTTTTAAGCCGAGGTTCGGCTTTTTATCTGAGAACCGCCATGCGCCATATTGTTTTCAGTCGCAAGTGGAGTAAGTTGTATGTTGTTTGTGGAACGGTGAAAAAACATACATTTATTGGCATCTACATCAATTACATTGTAAAAACCTCGTCAACACCCGGTTCATGGCTGCTTCTCTCCATCCTCGGTTGCGGCCCACGCTCTCCAAGTCTTGGTTTACCTGATCCGCCCATCTAGCTCGCTGTGCTCCACGCCATCTTGTACCAGCCGGATTTGACACAAACACCATCTTTGCAGGGTATTGCCAAGAGGAATGAAATATTCAATACTAGCTGAACCCTGTGCGTGCGCTGCTACGCTTGCAACTAAATGAAGGAAAATTTAATATAACTGGCACTTTTATGGTTTTTTTTCGGAATGAGTTTTTTTTTCTTGAATGAGCAGGGGTTCAAACTTCTATCAAAACATGCTTCTTACCCGAGAAATACACGGTTTGTGTTTAAGTAACCTGGATAATTCTGATTTTTGGTTGAAATTTGTGTTTCATTTGTATGGGAGCCCTCCCTTCCAGAGGGGGGTGGTTTCTCAAACCACCATACAATCATTGACTTCAAAACCCTCCACATGCCAAATTTGGTTCCATTTGCTTAATTAGTTCTCGAACCATCACACTGGGCTCATCGATTATAATAAAAATGTGAGTTTCATTTGTTTGAAGCCCCCCCCCTCCCTCAGAAAGGGAGGGGTCTTGAACTACCACAGAAACATTCTTGCTCAATATGCTAAAAGTGGTTTCATTTACTTGATTAGTTCTCGAGTCATGCAGAAATTTGCTTTTTATTTGTAGGGGGAGCCCCCCTCCCCTTCAAAATGGGGAGGGGTATTGAACTGCTATAGAAACATTTCTTGCCTCCAAAAACCTCAACATGCCAAATTTGGTTTCATTTGCTTCATTGGCTCTCGAGTTATGCTAAAAATTATGTTTTATTTTTATGGGAGTCTACCCTTCCAGAAGGCCGAGGGGTCTCAAATCACCTTAGAAACATTTCTTGCCTTCGAAAACCTCCAAATGCCAAATTGGGTTCCATTAACTTGATAAGTTCTCGAGTTATTCCGAAATTTGTGTTTCATTTGTATATGAGCCCTCCTTTCAGAGAAGGGAGGGGCTCGAGTCAACTTAGAAACATTTCTTGCCTTCCAAAACCTCCACCTGCAAAATGTGGTTCCATTTGCTTGATTAGTTCTCGAGTTATGCAGAAATTTGTGTTGCATTTGTATGTAAAACCCCCTTCCTCCCCCTTCCAGATGGCGTAGGAGTCTCAAACTTCCATGGAAACATTTCTCTCCTCCAAAAACCTCCACATGCCAAATTTGGTTCCATATGCTTGATTGGTTCTCGAGTTATGCACAAATTTGTGTTTCATTAGCATAAGAGCCCCCCTCTTACAGAGGGCGGAGGGGTCTTGAGTTACTTTAGAAACATTTTTTGCCTTCAAACACCTCTACCTGCCAAATTTGGTTCCATTAACTTGATTAGTTCTAGAGTTATGCAGAAACTTGTGTTTCATTTGTATGGGAGCCTCCCTTTATAGAGAGGGGAGGGGTCTCAAACTACCATAAAAACATTTCTTGCCTTCAAAAACTTCCGCATGCTAAATTTGGGTTTCTTTGCTTGATCAGTTCTCGAGCTATACAGAAATATGTGTTTCATTTGTATGGGAGCCTCCCTTTATAGAGAGGGGAGGGGTCTCAAGTTACCATAAAAACCTTTTTTGCTTTCAAAAACTTACACATGTTAAATTTGGTTTCTTTTGCTTGATTAGTTCTCGAGTTGTGTGGAAATTTGTGTTTCATTTGTATGGGAGCCCCCCTTTATCAGGTTTACAGCATGGTTTACAGCAATTCACTTTGAATAAAAAGGGAAGATTAACCTGGTCCTTGCACTTTTTTCCAATAAAGTTTAAAAAGTTGTACGAGTTTTCTTCCAAAGATTTTTTTTCCAATTCCCCGCAAATTCTGTATTCGGCTATTATCACACAAAAAAAAAACCTATTATTTGACATGTTATGATTCAATGAACTTTATTTTCGATAATTAAAAAAAAAATTCCCAATTTTGGACGGTTCAAAAACAAACTTCAAAACCCATCGCTCACCAGAAATTGGTTCACACGCACATGCGGCAACGGAGGGCGAAAATCATTCAACAATGACATATCACTTTGCTGGCCCCCGAGGTCAACCTCATCCAAAGTTCATGAACTGTTTGCTGCTGGTAAAATGAATTGCTCCCGTTTCCACCCACCCCCTCTTCCCCTCATCAACACAAACACACATTGCTGACCATCATCGCCGTCGTAATACACACAGCTATTTATCATGATTAATACATCAAAAAGCTGAGCAAATGAGAATGAAAATAATAAAAGCTAATAAAAACTGGAACGTCACTCGTATCAGCATAAGATCTACATAATATCATATTTTCTCCATACACACATATTGTCCCACCGCGCACTGTGCCGCCCTTCCGATAGCATAGGCTCGTCCATCAGAGCAAGCCATGTCACTCATTCGTCGTCGTCGTCGTCGTCGAACTTCGCGAGGTCCGCGGACGGAAGAAGAACAAAAAAAAAACAAAGTAAAAAGTATATTTATTACACTTTGATAAAATGCGAACAAAATGGGGGTCCCCGCAACCTTTTGCCCAAGTGACCAACCGAAAAATAAAAATGATTGGTTGTCAGTTGACTTCGCTGGCTGCAATTCTACCATGCAAGAACAAAGAACCTCGTCGCCTCCGCCGCTGGACAGCGAGAAATCGAAACAGCATTTTTCCACGAATTGGCCGATTCCTTATCGGGGCGGTGCGATCTCAGTGTGGTGCCGAATGAGGGACCGGCTTTATGTACCCTCGAGTGTCCCCGTTTCACGCGAAATCACGCTCTGTCTTTTTTCTCGGAGATGTCGTAGTTGATTGTCCTGTTCCCCGTCCGACGGGGGTCAATTTCGTCGAAGGACTCAAGGACCGTGTTCGGATGCTCGCTTCTAAGGGCCATTAATTTTGCCGATAAGCCCCGACCAATAGCGTGCTTGATGATACCCGGGCCGATGATGGAAAACTCACCTTCCACACCGAATCTTCGTCGTTTCGGTCGGGTGACCCAGTGGACGCGGTTTGAAGAATGAAGTCCTACTCCTTACCCTTGCTCGGGAAAAGCAGATCCAGCGGGTTCGAAACAATGCTGACCTCCTTCTAGCCCTCAGCAGGGAGTCGTTTGGCTTGGCCAGTCACTTATCAAGCATCATAATGATAATTACATTCGGACTCGATTGTTACTGCGTATCGCTTCGACGTTTGCCTTTTGCTCCGCTGGCGATTGCAGTCGGATATTTAAGTATAATTTGCTTCGTCTCAAACATTTGTATCAATTTATTATCCCCCCGTTGCTGTAGCAGCTGGTCAGTTTTATTTTAATTTGGACCATCTCGATGGCAGTGGGACTTATTATTCAAATCGGTTTCAATATATTCAATTTGATAGATGACTATGGATTAAGGTTATTACACATAACGTACGAGTTTTTAATAATGGTCTAATTAGTATTCAGAAAAATAGTAGTATTCAGAAAAATTACAACACAGGTATTTAAAATTCAATTTTAATTACATATACTGCTAACAATAGTTAAGCACATCAGCTTAGTGTTCTGAATATTTGCAACCTAGCGATTGTATGCTAGCTGGCACTCCTTCTTGCGAACGGTTTATATAAGATTCAGCACAGACTTCGTAGTGACAAGTTTTGATACTTTCTTCAAACCTTTTTCAAACATTTGAATGGTATCTGCTGCCGAGACATGTTTCCTAACGTTTGCATTTAAAAAAATGGACAAAAATTGCCGATTTTTCATGGGTTTACCTTCACCCGCACTGACAAAACTACCCATGCAGCATCAGTTATAGTAACTCATGAGTCAGCAGAAAAAAATTGACAGCTCTATCAGTCAAACTCTAACCGTGATGGCAAAAACTATGAAGCAACTCCGTTCAGAAGTGTGCGCGTTCAAAGAACGACTCCCCGCCGCGTCGAAAACGGACATCGTGCGGCACTTTGTGAACGCTGGATACACCCGTCCCGGCAAAATTGCTCTCCCAAATGTTATGCCGCCGCATGTCACCAATTGCAAAGGAGTTCGTGGGGCAATACCAAGCGGGATTCATGGGTGCCCGCGCTACTACGGACCAGATTTTCGCGATTCGGCAAGTGCCGCAGAAATGTCGCGAATACAACGTGCCCACACATCATCTTTTCATCGACTTCAAATCAGCGTATGATACAATCGATCGAGACCAGCTATGGCAGATCATGCACGAATATGGATTTCCGGAAAAACTGACGCGGTTGATCAAAGCAACGATGGATCGAGTGATGTGTGTCGTTCGAGTATCAGGGACGCTCTCGAGTCCCTTCGAATCTCGGAGAGGGTTACGGCAAGGTGATGGATTGTCGTGTTTGTTGTTTAACATTACATTGGAGGGTGTGATTCGAAGAGCTGGGATAGACACGAGTAGCACGATCTTCAGGAAGTCTGTCCAACTAAGGAGTGTATCGAATATAAGCTATCCACATACATTTGCGTTGTACGCATGTATTTGTGATGGTTTTTTATACTCTGAACACTGCATGCTGTGCGTTTGACTGTCAGCTTTCTTTTGTTTACTTGTTTGTGCGGTTCAAATTCTGCGTTTTCAAAATGTCGCGTATTGAAAAGGAAGTGAAAATTAAGGTTCTGGACACATGGCTAAGTGAGAAGGGTATTACTATGCGAAAATTGGCGAAGCGGTTTGGAATTCATCATGCGAGTGTTAAAACCATCATTAATAAGTTTGGGGAACACTATTCTTTGGATGAGCTACCAGGAAGAGGCAGAAAACCCGGTTCTTCCAACCCGAAACTGGAGCAGAAAGTGGTATCTCTAATCATGAAGAACAAATCAATGTCAATACGTGATTTGGCCAAAAAAGCAGGAACGAGTGTCGGAATGATCCAGCGTATCAAGAGGCGAAACCACCTGAAGACCTACAAGAAGCAGAAAATCTCGAAACAAAGTGCAGAACAGAAGAAGCGAGCAGCAACAAGGGCCCGGAAATTGTATTCGCGTCTTTTGCAGCGTCCGGATGCATGCGTTTTGATGGACGATGAGACCTATGTAAAGGAGGACTCAAAAACCCTTCCAGGTCCACAATACTTTACTGCCGTCGTTGGAGAGGATGTGAGCGATGCGGACAGGTCGATTCAAGTGGAGAAATTCGGTCGAAAGGTACTGGTATGGCAAGCAATATGTTCCTGTGGTTTGAAGTCAACCATTTTTTACACTACCGGAACTATAAATGCGGAAATCTATCGATCTGAGTGTCTCCAGAAGAGATTGTTGCCTTTATATAAGAAGCATAGTACACCTCCACTGTTTTGGCCGGATTTAGCGTCGGCTCACTATGCCAAAACCACTCTCAATTGGCTTGCGGAAAAGGGTATAGATTTCGTTGAGAAAAATATCAATCCACCAAATTGCCCTCAGCTTCGACCCATCGAACGTTACTGGGCAATCGTGAAGAGGGTCTTCAAGAAGACTGGTAAGGCAGCTGGGAACATGCAGGAGTTCAAAAAATTTGGGCTCAAGCGTCCAAAAAATGCGATGCAACACTTGTCCGGAACTTGATGAAGAGCATTCGATCCAAAGTTCGAAAATTCGTGAAGGAATAACTTAAATTTCATCCGGTCTTCATTATGTTCAAGTTTAACCTCGTACAATAAAGGATCAATTTTTTGTATGAATAAAATATCGGTTTTCAACATAATTTGAAAGAAAGTTTGTGGATAGCTTATTTTCGAAACACTCCTTATACGTCCCATAGGGTTCATCGTCGGGCTTCGCTTAGACGGCATCGGAGGCATTGGTTTTGGCATAAGTCCTATTGGACCCGGACTCATCGAACCATCCTTTGGGAACCATCGTTGAACCACTTCCCCCTCTCTTATACTACGCATTCCCATTGGAGGAACACGGAAATATGGTGATGTCGGACCGTTCCTGCGACCACTCCCCATGAACACAGGATGCATATGCGGTATCGGTGGACCGCCAATGCCCACCCATGCCCGGAGAAATAGGCCGCATGCCAACATGATTTTACATGTTTATGCGCTTTTGATTGTAATTTCCCTATCAGATACCGTTTTATGTGTACACCCGCCGATCCTAAGCTATTATTTGCTCTGACCACGGTTGTATTTCCGCTATTCGTTGATGCCGATGGAATTTGAAAGTCGTCATTCAAATCCACGAATCCGGAGTTTGGAATTTTGAGAGATGTGTGTTTTCCTCAATGTGTAAAAACTGGTGATCTCAAACTAAGGCAATACAGGCGCCGGCCTCGCCCAAATGCAGGTCAAGTAGGGAATGGGTAGGAATATGTTGACGTCATACTCGCTTTATTGGAAGCCGAGAACACCTCTGCACTTCCACGAGAAATCACTGGGATGTTGGATAAAATGGTTGGGTTGGGAGGGGGGTTCGTTTTGGTAAACGGTGTGTGAATTGAAGTGGCGGGGGGGGGGGATATATTATTTTATTTTGTTTTCGGTTTTTTTTTTGTAATAGATGCCATTTAAGTATTTTAATTTGGGGGTAAAAAAGGAAGAGGGGGTGGGGGCCAGGGGGGTGGGTGGTTTGGAGAATAAAAAAATATATGTATAATGGGGTGGGGGGGGGTAAAAAAAAATTGGGGGGGGGGGGGGGCAGGGGGGGGGGGGAAAAAAAAAAAAATGGGGGGGAACCTCCGTTATTATTTGTGGAGGATATTATTTTTTTTTTTTTTTTTTGGTAGTAAAAAAATAACATATGTAACATAAGTCCTGGGAAAAATTCAAAAGCATGGTACTTGAAATCAAACAATCGGATTTTAAAATGCTCTTCAGGGTATTTTATTCTATTAATAAATTGTTGAAAAATATATTTACAGTACGCTCAATGGACCATTATCTTCGATTTTACGCAGTGTACGGCGAACATGTTGAATCAGGTTCTGGACGGTGTCTATGTCTATTTCTTTCATCTTCCGCTTGATTCGATTAACCAATTGTTGCTCATTGTTAGCTTCCCAGCCATTGTCGTACACCATACGTTTGAGAACACTCCAAAAAATTTCAATTGGACGAGCCTGAGGCACGTTAGGTGGATTGTCCTTTTTCGGTACAAATGGTATGTTTTGCTCAGTTAGCCAATCTAATGTTTTTTTCGCGTAATGACAGCTTGCAAGATCCGGCCAAAACATGATTTCGTCGTCAGCGTGATATTTGTTGATGAATTGCTTCAATTTCGGCAAGCATTGGCTGATATACACGTCAGAATTGACAGCTTTGGCCTTGTTTGGGCGTATCAAAGGCGCCGAGATACCCTTCGATGACATGGCTGCCCACACTAACACCTTTGGCTCATATTTCGATTTGCTGGCATATTTAACATCGTCTGGTGTTGTTTTAATGTTAGCAGTATAGAAACCATCGTTGCCACTCAATTCATGGTGCGAAAACGTGAAGTAAGATTCATCATCCAAAATTATGCACTTTCCATTTGCAAAATGCTCGCGACGAAGTGCACGGCAGCATTTTGGTATTTTTTCGAGTTGTTGCTGTGTATATTTTGGTGCACGCTGACGTTTCCGATAGATTACGTTATGTTTTCTCAAAATCCGATGGACTGTCATGTTTGAAACCTGAAATTTTCGTGCTAATTTGCGTGTTGATTGGCCAACCTTGTTTTCAGCGCTTGACAGCAGTTTTTTCGTTGTTCTGGCACTCAATTTTGTTGGGCGACCACTTTTCTTTTTATTTTCCGGTTCTTTACCATCACGACAATCTTTCAAAACACGGTATATTGTTGATTTTGATATTGGCTCGTCTTTGAACACGCTCAAAATTTCACTTGTACTAAGCCGTCCAAAAGGTTGGTGACTTGTGCTCGTAAATCCAGCTTGTACGACATTTTTAATGGAAACTACTGCGCAATTTGAGTTTGACAGTTCAGTAGGAACACAGATGAACGTGACAAGTACATTGGTTGACATCTGTGTGTTTGTTAATGCTGTCAAATAAACGCCTGAAAGTATTCCCAGGACTTATGTTACACATGTTTGAATAAAAAAAGAAAAATGAAAACTCAAGCAAACAACAATGCGAAATAAATTTCATATAAGTATGATTACTGCCCAAAATACGGAAACTCAATAAATTCTAAATTATAAACATATACAAAATAAAAATTAAAAAAAGACTGAAAATTCGAATTTTTCGACAACTACTGTTTTCCATAATCATTAAGTATTTTTCTATTAATTTAGAGCATCATTAAGTATTTTCCTACTTATTTAGATCAGCGAATATTATTTAATTTAATTTTTATATTCCTAAATGCTGTTCTATTTTGCTACGTTTGTATTGGATTAGATTATATTTGATCAGTGACCAACCAGTGAATGTCATCACTTTAAACTATGAGATCCACTACAAATGAGTAAAATGGTGTAAGGAATCGGAACAGCACATCGACATTTTAGATAAACTATTCTGTATATATAATTTCAGGTCATCCATGGAGTTTTCAAGTTTTGTTAAATAACTTTCAACTTTTTTTCTCGTAGCTATGATATATTGTATAAACTTTTAGGTTCATAATAAATACGCAAATCCTTCTACTTTTGCAGCACGACAACAATGTGCAGACATGTGTAATTATTATTATCATAATACGTTATTACGTTACGTTACGAAGAGATATTCCCTTCATTTTACTATTCTATATGACATTCCATATTGATTTTACATTTTTATTATAATCATTACCATATTTTCATTACTCGGATTTTCCTTATTTATTTAAATATGATTTTATTATTCTTACCTCGGAGCGTATGGTACGGTATGTCCACGCATCCTTCCTCCCCTGTAGATTCACAAATTGCGTTGTGGTTCAAATCTATTCTTTTGAATCCAACTCATTTTACAGAATCATCCTTTGCGGTTAATGCAACGCAGTAGGTTTGGCCGCTTTGACGCTTGTATCATTTCTTTAATTTGCTGCAAGCATCAATATCGAAAAAAAAAAAAATATTTCCAGGATGCTTTCTCGTACTGGCTGCGTTTGTATTAGATTAGATTATATTAGAACTACTATTTCCCATAAATGATTTTTTATGTCTGTGAAATAGAAAATATAAAGCCATAAACAATGTAAGTATTTGAATTAATTCCCTGGATGAAGAAAAACAATTTTCTGTATAATTTGTCGTATACAATCCTTTCTACAAAAACGTAAACATTCCTTCTATATTTTCAAACACAGAACATGATAAGCCAAAACTTACCACTATGCATAAATTAGGGTTTTAGTTCCGGGAGTACCAACCAATTTTCGGTACCGAAATACCGGTACTGGCTTAATGAAAGTACCGGTATTTTCGGTACTAAGCAAAAAGTTTCCGGAAACTAAAACTTTTGGTGGTTAAAACCACATTATTTGAATGCAGCAGCTAGTGAGAATGATATTTTTTTTCTTAAATTTTCAAACATCTGACCCACTATGCAACCTTGGCAACTCAGTTCGATTTTGAATGACAAGATTGACAAGCAGCTGTGTCTCGCTCAGTTCATTCATATTCATACGTATAACACCAATACCACTACAAATCATCTTTGCATGAATGCAGTCGTGACGTACTTCTGTCGGAGAATTGAAACTGTCATTGTCCAGTATTGTTTACGGTGGTGAATGGAGTGATCAGTACCATTGAAGATGGAATTTGAAGCAATTATCAAGGAAGAAGTGCCGGAAACTTCCGTTTGGAGATATTTTCTTCGTGGAATTCAAAACCGTGGTGTTGCAAAATGTGCTAAGTGTTCCAAAGTGATCAAATGCGAAGGTTCGAGTACGTCCGGATTGAAAAAAACATCTCAAAGGAGTACATCAAATCAATTTGGACAAACGTCCGGCGTCCGATGACGTACCTCAAGACAATCAAACCGCAACGACATCGTCACATCCCAAAAAGATCGTCACACTTCATCAGTATTTTTCCAAATCGTCCCCGCTTGAGGCCGCTTTGGCAAGGATGGCTGCTGAGGACAATATTCCATTCAACACAATTTGCAACTCAGAGGGCATCCGGCTTGGATTATATGCCCGAGGATTTCGAGATATCCCCAAATCACCGGAAGGTATCGGGCTGAAGGTCAAAGCGCACTACATTTTTGTTGTTGGGGGGTACCGACAGGAGTTTGGTGAAATCAGGAAGCAAGGCCGTAAGATTAGTATCACTTTCGATGAGTGGACTTCAACTCGGAACCGCAGATACATGAACGTAAATGCTCATGACGGTCAGCAGGATCAATGGATGCCGAGAAATGTGTCAAGCTGTTGGAAGAGATCTTGTCTGAGTATGGCTTATCCCTCACCGAAGACGTTGTAGCAGCAACGACAGATGGTGCATATGTAATGAAGAAAGTCGGAAGATTAATTCCCGCGGATCATCAAGTTTGTCTTGCACACGGGATACACCTTGCTGTCAGGAGTGTGCTTTATTCCCGTAATAAATCAACATACAATCAACGTGAGCTGAGCGGAGAAGGTTTGTTCATTTCAAATTGTTATTTTTATTACTGAACTTTTAGGTAATTTCTGGAATTTTAGGTTCCAACGATGCTGATTCAGACTCTTCTGCCGATGATGAGGATGACGATGACGGTTAGTTCGTGCTAGAAGATGCGGAATGCGATGAAGCGGAATTGCGGCCTGAATACCACGCTACCATTAAGAAGCTCCGTGGAAATCACCGGTCAAGAACGACGACCTCCTTCAAAAATACGCCCAGCAGGAGTTTGGAAAAGAGATGCCGTTGGTTATCGACGTCAAAACACGATGGAATAGCTTGTTTGACATGCTTAAGAGATTCTACGTCGTCAGGAACGCGGTACACAAAGCGATGATCGATCTGCAAGGACAAGTAAAGCTGAACATGACCGATAATGAAATGGATTTGGTTCGGGAAATCATAAACGCTCTTGAACCCATCAATGCTGCTGTTGAACAACTGTGCCGGAAAGATTGCTCATTGTACGAAGCGGATGTGGCATTACACTTTATGCTCGAACAACTTTCTTGTCAGGAGACCGCTATCGCCAACGAGCTTTTCGAAGCGCTCAAGCAGCGAGTTGCAGAAAGACGCTTTGAATACGCTGACCTTTTCGCGTTTTTGAAGAACACTGCAGTTAAAACGTCAATCAGCAATGATTTTGGCGCATTTTTCAAAACGTCGAAGACTACTTTGATTAAACAAGCTGCCGAGATACTCAAACGACTGAACGGTGTTGAAACAGATGAACCAATGGATTCGACCGTAGCTCCAACTGCTGATGGAGTAGATGCTGGTGAAGACGAGGCTTTGACGATGAAACAGAAATTTGAACGGAGGATGCAGCAGTCAAAGGTAAGCGAGAGTGTTCCTGTAAGTTCGATTACTGAACCAGGATTCGTAAAGATTGTAAGACAAGAGTTCACTTACGATGACTCAGAAAAGCTGAAAGGAAAATGCTTGTCAATGCTTCATGATTACCTAGCAACAGTTCGCCCTACTTCTGTAGACTCAGAAAGAGAGTTCTCTGTTTCCGGAAGCTTCGCTACTAAAATACGATCCCGTATGTCTGACGAAACATTTAATATGCTGTGCGTTTTGAAAGCATATTTCAAGGATAAGGACAAGCCCCAAGACGAGTGTTGAATACATACAAAGCAATGAATAAAGTTTGAATCGTTACCATCAAATCCTGACTTTTTATTGATTTTAATGATTTTCGAAAAAAAAATCTTCCAGTACCGGTATTTTCCCGGTACTCCCGGTACCGGGGTTCAGTACCGTAGTACCGGGACTCGCCAAAAAGGGTCGGTACTAAAACCCTAGCATAAATGCGATGCTGATAATATAGAATGATAATAACAATTATATTTGTTCTGTCTGCATGTTGAAGATTGTGGTCCTGCTGCAGTTGTAGACGGACCTGCCTCATAGCCTCGAGGGAAAAACATATTTTAAAACCATGGATGATCCGAAGTCATACACCGTATAAAGAAAACTTCCATTTTTCGTGGTAGGGTAAGATTTCAGCATGTTACCTTACCGGGGTCACGGTTCCTGTATCGCGTTGGTGGGACTGCCGCCTAAGGTATAGTTGACGCGATACAGCATTTCATACTCAGCCGCTGGATGCCAAAACAGACGCTGTTTGAGCCGCACCTCCTTGGTGGACAGACGCTCGGCACGCACCTCCAATCTAGCTGACGTCAGAAGGACAACAGTGCCCAGGCTGCACTACCAGCTAAGTACGCAACCCTTAGCTGGCGGTCCTTGTCATCTCCTGACCCGTGCAACCCAGAGATATGTTTCGGGGACGCACGCTCCATCCCAGTTGTCGACTCACCATTTTGCAGGACATCCACTGGTCTGTTATTGAACAGAAAAATTAGGTATTTGAAATCAAAGTAGTTCACTACAACTGTCACAGACAAAACCTCATTCAAAAGACGCGTGATGTTCTTTTCTAGAGAGCGACAAAGATATCTTTTAAAAAAAAAACCTCCCTACACTCCTCCAGTCACATTTCAAGGACAGCAGTATAAGTAATCGAAGAGCCCAAATGGCCCATCCAACCATAACATCACCAAACAAATTTAATCAAATAAATCACATAATGCCTATGATCGCATGCCAGTTTTTGATGAAAATAGTTGCTGAAATTCTGAAGTGAAATCCACATGTTCATGCTGAAATGCTCAAAAACAAACTGAGCCTTCAATTGATATACATGCTCCCAAGCTAAATGGCTTCGGAATGCAAAGCTGACTCCAAAGCGTGCTGAAACCATCAACCAAACGAGAACGGGAAATAAACAACATGACTAAAAGGCACACGATCTTTAGTCGCACCCCCTCACCTAGCTACTGTCAAATTGACAATATTGCCCTGGCTACGCCAACCAGCGTCTCCATGTTATAGCCGGCAGTTCCCTGTGATCACATGACTCTTGGAGGCGTGGAACTTGCATGAACTTGTGAGGACCGGAGGTAGGTCGCACCCTGCTTCCCGGTTGTCAACTCAACATTTGAAGCCCTCAAAAAATATATGTGTGATTAAAGGAATTTTCTCCACTGCACAACATTCGCTACAAGGGCTAAAAACTATTCTGGTGTCAGAAATATAAGAAATACTTAGCTTAATTTCGTTTGATCCCGTATCTGAGCCAAAAAGTCCGAACGGCAACCAGCAACGAACAACACCCATCACCACCAGCTGAAAACTGCACCGGTAACGATTTCATCACACTACCACAACCGCTTCTCTACCCGCGATGCTTTTTCTGGTTTGACTTCAAAACAAGAAGAAATGGAGTCATCGGACTTCTGTTTCTTGCAGGTTTTCACAAACATAGAGGGTTAAGATAACAAATTCACTATACACTTGTAAAATCTAATAGAAAATAGAAAATAGAACGAGACGAAATGTCAAGGCAAACATTTTCACGTCTTACTTCGCGCACCGCATACTACGATCTCTCTTTACTTGGGATATGCCTTTGGGTGAAAAATTCTGAGGTTCTAAAAGTGTCCGTTTCAGACCCTACCGAATCCGATACTAGGGAATTGGGAAGTGGTCATATCCCGGTGTTGGCCCATGGCATAATGCTCATGCAGCTCTGGGTACAAAACCATGGAGTTTGAGCCATCCAACGGTACCAGTAAACGAGGTTCTGAAAGTGTCCCTACTGGAACTGATTCCCGAATTTCGGCACCTGCAAATGACATTCTAAATGTGTCCTCCTCAGATCAATTCCGGAACCGAATCCAGCCCACATTTTCAGAAGGGCTAAATTTAAAAAAAATCTGGTGAAGATGTTACTATTAGTACCCGTTCAGATGATGCCAAGAGATTAATAATCGGATAAAAAATGGATCATTGACAGCAAGCCAAAGTCATTCGTTTTTGACTCTAATACACTATGTTTAATTTTTTAATGTGGCGTCACTCGAAGAAGTTTCTGAAAGCTTTTTCCCACTAATAATATGATATAACAAGATATGAAATTTTAGATCACTAACTTTTACCGATATGTAGCAAAAGATGTTTTTAAATGTCAGAAATGACGCCAATACACTAGGAAGGGTACTTTTGTTGATAACTTCTTAAGAAGTAACGTTAACGAAAATTGCAAAATATGAACACAAAAACCTAATAAGCACAAAACTATCCACATCATTGCAAACGAATCGAGTATCTTTTTCAATTCTCATAGAATAGTATTCTACCAACAGTTTAATTAAAACTTCATCGAAACCAGCCGTTGTCCTTAGTGGTATCTTGCACGATAACTTCTTATAACCCATCCGAAAACAAAATAGATCTTATAACCTGTGCCCTGAGAACTGCCCACAAATCGACCGCTTGATCCTACCCTACAGATAAGACCCCAGGGCCATTAGATTTTAACGAATCGAATCGAAACGCGCTACTTCCGGTCGACCTGCGGCTAGTGCCTGACGGCCAGAACCACGGAGGAGATCATATCGAAGGGGAAATCGTCCAAGTCGAATGCGCGGTCAACCAGCAAACCCCCATCAACGACGACCACTTCCACCATTTACCCTCAGCCAGCAGCAACAGCAGCAGCAACATAATAGGTATTAAAAATTTAGTTTGGTTTTATGGTCGCGTTTTTCGGTTGGTCAGCGGCGGTCAACGACGAGGTTCGCTCTGCGGGTTCGAACACCGATGATGATGGTGGTGGGGGAGTTTCGACCTCTCGCCTTTGAAAGTACATACAAACATTCATTTTCGTGAGCTGGTTTAGCGTGACATAGACAAAAGCTAATAAGTCAGTTAGCCATTTTTATTTCGATGCCCCTCCCCGCCGAGCACACCGTCGCCACTATCTCACCTTCAGCGAGCGGAGATATGGAAAACCGAAACTGAGCGACGCCTCGGTCATCAAACATTTGTCGGCGTCGATGCTGCCGTGCTTTTCGGGTTAACTATCAGCGCTTTTATTAATTATTTCCAAGTTTTTATTACAGTTCTTTTTTTAGTGTGGAGTGGGATTGTGTCCTCCTCTCCTGGTGTTGGTGGTATTGAATATGCGTATGATTTCTTTGTTTTCCATCGCTGCGGACGCGCGTCGACGCGTCGGAACAAATGGGACGAGGGCGGGTGCTAATAACGTTATTTACATTTTGGGTGCCGAAATTTGCCCTGTTTTCTGCATTTGACCGCGATGTAGGTAGGTTGGAGTGACAGTCTGTTGCTTTTGTTTTCCACTGATGGATTTTAACGAATGGAAACCATTGCCCACCAAAACCGCTACTAAGCCGGGAGGGGCTGCCTGATGGTCGTAAATTATGAACCTAATTGATTTTGTGGGTAATTTTATTAGGACTATGGTTTGAGGTTATGAAAAAGTGAAATAAAATAAAACTCACGAAATATGGTTAATTAATCATAGTGGCAGGTTCAGTGTGTGTAAGAGGCTCCATCAGGGTGAGTTCATATGCATATAGTGCCCCTAGGTCTCAATAGTCAAATGGCAATATAACTCACTGGGAATGCAAATTTATCGCACAATTTCAATCTGCAACCATCTCGTATCAGCAAATCAGAAATCAGACCTGCGAGTTTGTTTTCAATTACCACCTACCGAAGCTATCAAAGTCCACTGACTTCTATTGTTTCCGGTTCCCGCGCCGAAGTGCTCTCTATTTATCCAGGTGCAATCGTTCTTCTTCAGTTATCAGTCTCCGACTAGCAAAACCCAGCCTGGCTGGAAGTGGAGTAAGGTTATTGCAGTTTTTTTTAAGTAGCAGAATTCATAAATACTACCTTTCCCGCATCGCCTCCATCCCGGCCTTCCCATTTTACTTATACAGTTGCACAAAATGTCTATTTCTTCGGCCTGCCATCATAAGACGATCTCCACTCCGCTCGTCCCCTAAGACGGCAGATTTCTCCGTCCAACTAAATTATTACACTGTCACACATGACCGCGTCCCGTGAGAAGATTTTTGCCGCACGCTGATACTCCCCAGTCCCCATACTCGCCCATGCACTTGGCCAGTTCCCATCGGACCCATTGGGGGCCAATCCACCGGGTCACTGTGTGTACCTACTGGCTGTTGTATTCTCGCTATAATTATTTACTGCTCCACTCTCCGGCTCGTTCGTTTGAGCCCGAGGAAGAACAGTTCTGCATGAATGTCCGCCGAGCGCGAATCAAAGTTGGGATCCTCGGCCATGTGATCGTACTCGACGCCATTAAAAATGCTACAGAAACAATAATTTTTAAGTGATTCTTTCCCTCCTCGTACCTTGACGGGGCTCCGTGACCTCCGGAACCGCTTTTTGTTGTTGTTGTTGTTGTTGTTTGGGATGACGAGGTCCGATATCACTCGTCATCTAGTTTATTAAACATGTTTCTTGGCTCCGTCACTGTTGGACTGTTTGCTGATGACGTCAGTCGGATGATTGGTGGATGTTTCTGGAATCTTATTGCGACTCTTGTGCGGTTTAGTAGTATGTCATTATGGAAGACTATTGGGACTTGATACCTTTTTTATTTTTCAACATATTTATATGAAACCTGTCAATTTATATTCATTTAGTTAGCCTTTAAAAATGAAAAATAAGAACATAAATAAATAATTTGCTTACACTAAACAATAATTAGAGAATGTGGCTTCGGCGATGTTGACTATTTTCAACAACTGATTTTCAAACTTCTAACTATATGTGTATGCTTCCATTAAAGCACTTCTCAGAATATATTCATATGACTACAATTTTTTTTATATTTTATAAATCATTTATTTGTACAGGCTCAATCGAATCAACTTTACAGAGCCAAGTTTTCATATTTATGTACAATTTTCTTTAGAACACAAGGTACATTTAAACTAACACTTCACTTAATCACATAATAAAAAAAAACAAAGAATAAATTACACTAAGTTGATTAAGTGAGGACCTGACACTAAAGAAGTTTGTGAATAGCAGACAAAATAGGACTATCTGTCAAAGTGGGATTTCTCCGGTGGAGTTTAACACGTAAAGCTTGCTTCAGATAGAATTGGAACAAAAACAATTGCCTGTATTTCAGTTATTTATTATTGAATTCAAGATCTTTTTTTAAACAAATGGATGGTCGTGGGATCGAATGAACGGCAAAATTCGTTTTTGGAGACACTCTTTTTGGTACAGTTCCGACGTCATTGTCTTATTTGTAACGAAAACTTTCGTTTTTTTGCCACAGTTGCAAATGCCCTGCCAAATCATGAATGCTCGTGCAAATTTGTCGGCAAAAACAAATTTAAATTTGGCTGGAACATCCCTCCGAGCCGTTGCCAAGTAAAATTTTTGACCTGGGATTTGCCCGAAGTCAGCCTTGACATAGGTTTCATCGTCCATCAGAAGACACCCTTCGAACTTGGTCAGCTTCCGAGCACGGATTTTGGCCACACTATTCTGGTTTATGGTCCAATTTGGCTGTTTGCTAGCTCGATACGACTTGATTCCTTCCCGGAGTCGAGTTCTCCTCACGGTACTATGGGCAGCACCGAATTTTCTGGCCAAATCACGGTCCGACCGATTGGGATTCCTCTTAATCGTCTTCAAAATCTTACCACGCAGTTTCCGGTCGACAGTTCCACTCCGACGATTGGCTTGAGGCTTCCGAATCGTCGTCAATGTTTCCTTATACCGTTTGATAACGCGCCATACGGTATTTCTGGGCAATTTCAGCTGTTTAGCTAGCCTTGATGCAGACCACAATGGATTTTCCAAATAACTGTGCACAATTTTTTCCCTTCTTTCGGCTTCCATGTTGATTGTTTACAAAGTACAGTCGATTTGCGGAATGTCAAAAATACATACGTGAAGCTGACAAAATTCCCAACACGTGGTCGCCAAGAACTTTCAAATCCGTCCACCAGGAGCGCCACAATATGAGCAAAAGTTTGTTCCAATTCTAAATGAAGGAAGCTAATTTAAAATTGATGATACTCCATCGATAGCCATCGGATTTTGATGCAATTTTTTCCAATAGATCACAAAATTATCTTTGTTTGTATACCTGCACTGGTTATTCCAAAAATGTCCGTTGTTTCAGATTCCAAGGTGGGAGTACTGGGGTAAGTACCTGCCCAGGTACTGGTGGACTAAATATTTTAGATGCGAAATATTTGCGGCATATTAAACTTCATGATTTAGCAAAACTAGGTCATAAGAAGACATTTTGAGGATTTCTGACCATACTGGCCACATAAGAAGCTCCTTCGGGAAAGAGGCAATATTCAAATCTTTTCCATAACCTGGCTTGCGACATACCAAACTTTATGATTTTGCCAACTTAGGTCATCGGAGGACATTCTGAGGATTCTTGACCATACTGGCCACTTGGGGAGGTCCTGCGAGTTCCTGAAATTTGGCGAGTATTGTGGGCTTCGTGGTCAAGCGGTTAGCAGCGTCTCCCGTCGTTCAAGCGATTGCCATGAAGTGAGGGTTCGATTCCCACTCCAGCCTGTGGAACTTTTCGCAAAACTAAAATGTCCAATCTGGTCCACTGGGTGTTAGGTTAAGGCTCCCGTTGTAATTCGCTCTATGTTTAATGTTCAGTCTGTACAACCTCGAGTTGAAGACGGTGTAAATGTCTTTCAAATATGAACGGACTATAAGGCACTATAACCTTTGTTGCAGTAGCGTCGCATTTTGGCGATCAAGGAGGTTACTTTTCACCTCACCTTGTACAGTAAGGCTGTTGAACATTTTACGAGAGCCATGATATCCGAAACTGATTTCTGGGCGGGAAGTTATTCGAGGATTTCATTCTTTTCGTACATTTTTCACAAAATCGTCCTTAGTCCCAATAAATTCAAGTACACAAATCTGTTTGTAAACAATAACTGATACCTGGAGCAAAGTTTTGTAAAAGTAGGTTGAACAGCTTGAGTAAGATAGTATTTCTGGAAGTCACAAAATTGTCTGGCACTTACTGTACCAGCTTAACAGTAAGCATTATGCAGCGTTGCAGTGGACATGGTTACTGAAGGTATCCAGTGCGTAGAAAGGGTTTGTTTATATATTTTCAGAAGTTTCCTAGTTTTTTCAGTGTTTTATCTCTTTAGGTAACTTAAATAATTGTAGCAAAACGTTATTCTGTAGTTTTTGAGTAATATATAGTTTATGCCTAAGATGTGTACACAATGATTTGTAAACCATCATCACATTTTGCGAGTGGCCCTAATGGCATCCCTACAGTTGGTTTAAATCGATCCAAAACGGAAATCGGTACTAGTGTTTGGATATTTCACTTGATGTCGCGTGAATTCAGCTTATCGTTTACTAAAATTAATCCTGCCACCACCCAATCCTCTTATCCAACATCTCAGTGATTTTTCGTCGAAATGCAGAGGTATTCTCGGTTTTCAATAAAGCGAGAATCACGTCAACATATTCTCATCCTTTCTTTTTCTCTCCTTATTGGACCTGCATTTGAGTGGGCCAGCGCGGGTATTGCCTTAGTTTGGGATCACCAGTTTTTACACATTGAGGATGTCCAGTGCATCATTTGTTGGTTCTGTGTATAATTACAGCAGATCTGACAATAACGGAGTAGCAACCTCGGGCGGTTAATCATGCTCAAAATGTGTACAGAGTGATTTGCGTCTGGCTGAAAAAGTCAAGAACTTCACATTATCCAATAGAAATCTGTTATACGAAGTAGACAGATTTACCAACAGAAAGGTATTTGGAAGATTACGGACGATAGACGACGAAATTCTGAAGGTTCATCGAAAGATGGACGAAATTTTTAAGAAATATTGAAATAGACTTCAATGTCACCTTGTTTCATGCAACATTGAAAAAATAAATTTTCCAATAATTCCTCTGTATTTTTGTTGACATTTCCTTCCAATCCTTTCCTTCAAAACATCCGAGTTTTGCTCTGCATATTTTATTCATTCTGATTCCACCTTGTTTGAAATAGTTGCATTAACCGTTGTGTGTCCAACAAAAATAAAAGCATCTTTAAGAAGCCGGCAGGGAACGTTTTTACCCACGGAACTAATACTATGACTATCCAACCGATTTGGATTTTTTACCGGTTTTGCATTCAGAAACTCAACCACCTTTTTAAAATTGTTTCAAATGTCCAATGGACATCATCCGTCTCTAGAAATACTGGATTTCCGGAACCATTTTCTGAAAATGGTATACTTATAATATATTCCAATAGAAAATCAGCATTAATGACACTAAAAGTCATTCAAAGTATACACAGGAATGTGCGTAATTGCCAAATGACAAACTGGAGACCTGATCCTGGAACAGTCACTCCGGAGCAGGTTCTCATGAGGGTACGGATGGCCAGAAAATTATTTGAATTGAACCCTAACAGTTCTTCTCTAGCATTTCAAGCTTATTGCTTTCACAATTAGCTTATTGCTTGTTCTCGATTTGGTGTTCTAAGTGCACTTCCACAGTTATTGATTGAGAGCTTTCGATGCCAAGTACCAATTTTGCATTAGCATGATTGTTTGGAAAGTATAATCATACGCTAGGGAGTCGAGAAATTTCCCAGAACGATAAATTCGGGAATCGAACCCAGCCACCTCCAGCATGGTGTTGCTTTGTAGCTGCGCCTTAACCGACTGAGCTAAGAAAGGACCCCTAACAGTATGGGTGTCAAAATTCTTGGAATCGTTCCAGAAGCACGTTTCCGATAGTTATTGACTTTAGATTGGCCATATCAGAGTAGGTTCTCATGAGGTCAAGGATGGCCAGAAAATTATTTGAATCATACCGTATCATTAAGGGTGTCAACATTCTTGGAATCGAAAATTTGCAATTCGAATCTTTGCATCCGATGACTTGGTTTGGGTGGCAGTCTAGAGAAGGAGTATGTTTTTTAAGTGGGGGGGGTTTTTGGGGGGGAAGAGATTTTTTTGGGGGGATTTGATAAAAAAAAAAAAAAAAAAGGGGGGGGGGGGGGGGGGGGGGATTAATAAAACCTTTCTAAGACCATAAAGATTTTGAAAATGTTCTAGTGAAAGATGTTATGACCACTTGAGAACCATCATAAAACCTATTGGCCGCCATCAAAACCAGCATAGGGCCAAATGGCCACAGCTGTCAAACTTCACGGCGATATCGTGGTTGGTTTTTGTTGTTTTGCTTTGTTGCTCTTCTGATTCATTCAACAGTAAATAATGGCTTAGAAAAAAGTTCTACTGTTGCGGAAAATTATGATTGATAGCAAAATATATAAAACAAATTGAGTTTGTTTTATAGCGTATCATGCTCCAAATCATATGCGCAATCAATTTTATGGTGAATATTGGCACGATAAGAGCTGAAAATTAATGCGCTTTGGAAATTATGCGAGTTTACAACAACAAAAACAAAATTGAAAGAATTATATTCCTTAAATTAATCATGAAACTCCTGAAAATTGATGGAATTCAATAAGGTTATCTGAACGAATACCGAAATTTGCCGTAGATCTACAGTTCAATTATATTGCATTTAAAATTTGGTGTATATATTTTTCCACATTTCAATTATTTCATATATTTCAATATGGCGATTGCAAGAAATCACAGTTTTGCCAAAAAGCCAATTTATCTTAGCAATGGCTACTATAAAACTATCTGGTCGCTTGGTAGCTTTCCTCAATGCCAGTTAGCCGTTTAATGCATTTACTCGAGGCAAAATGGTTTTAAAATGCTTTTTCAACTGACCATAATTAGATAATATGAATGAGTCCTAAAACGGCATTTCAAAACAGCATTTTATGAGTTAATAAAGTCAAAATAAAACCTTTGATAGGAATAAAAGGAATTTTAGAAGTCAAGGTTTTAAGATCGTTGTAAAGAAGCTGTGTAGGTTCTTATAAACCTGACTAAAATTTGAAACCTATTGGCATCTCTTGGTGCCATAATAAAGCCGAATTGATTTCTAGTGGCTTTTATAAAACTTTAATAGAACTTAATAAAGCTGGATGGTTTTGGCAATGTTACTTGGGATATCTGCTGTGTTCAAAGCAAACCGGTTTTAAGCAATAATCGCATTTCTTTCTGGTTTTTTTTTGCGTTTCATTTCCGCACTCCTGCATATGTGGCAGGCGCCATCTTGTGGAACCCTTGCGGCTGCATCATGTTCAGCTGAATTTTTTACAGGTTTAGGCGCCACTGCATTTTCTCTTCCAAGAACTTGTTCAGTAGTCATCCGCGTGAAAAATTTGGATTGTAAATCCGGGATTCTATTGCCGACAAACATAGCTGTAGCGATACTTCCTGACACGCATTTCTTACTCTAGACTACACTGAACCCAAACATCATCTCGAGATCGTCTGAAAAGTAATTCAATTGCGCCCTTTAACGAAAAGCATTCGGAAATCGGATGATTGTCTGATGGTTAGATCTGTATGACGATCATCCATGTTTCGTATGACACTCAACCAAATTCAATATGATGTTTGTTTCAAAAGTGTGTAGATTTATTAGCGATTTATGAATAATTTGAAACAATTCAACGACACACACTAATTTCACATTTTACTTCCTCAACCATTGAGCAAAGACTGCAATGGGAGCACAAACATTGAAGGAGTTAGGAAATATATTTCTGTTTGTCATCCTTATTTCAAATGATTTGCGTCATAGGGCTTTTCCAATGCAATACGCACTCCACTTTAGGATGACGATTTTTCGTACAGCGTTCATCCAAATTTGAACGGGAGGTCAATTCACTTCGCGTATTATTAGTTGTTCAACATTAGAAGGATAATCATCTGGTTTCTAGAAAATCGTCCTCCGCCTGCATCTATCATTCGAAAATGCGATTACAATGTTTCGATATCAACCGACGGAGGAACCTGCTCTGGGTTGACCCCATGGGAACCTGCTCCGGGTGACTGATTAAGTCACCGGATTGTCATATGGCAATCACAAACAATCCTGTGTATTCATTGCACAGTTTTTGTTGATTTTCTATTGAAATATTTACACTGATAGGCAAAATAAAGTGCCCACCTCATCGTTTTTTCAATTTCTCTCATTTACTTGGTTCAAATTAAAGAAAACACACTGTATTTTTTTAATTATCTTATTCTTTTTAAGTTTCACTTATGGAATACTGAAAAAAAGGAGTTTTACTTAAAGAAAAAAATCAATTTGTGTTGAAAAAAAAACAGTGACAAAATAAAGTGACCACTTCAAAAATCGATATGTTTTCGATAAGTTTCCATTGGAAGACCCCTCGATTGTTTATGTTTTGATATTTTGACATGTTTTGAAGCAAACGGCTCAACCTGGTGCATTTGTATACGTGATCGCATTTGATTCAATTGAAAAAAATGGAGAACGCAGTGCTTTCGAAAGCAATTCCCTTTTGTAACCGAAAAATGGTCGTTCGTGATGTGCAAAACGGTGAATCGCACCGGGCTGTCGCTAAGAAGTACAGTATCAGTAAGGCAGCGGTTGGCAAAATTCTTCTGAAGCTTAAAACGTTTGGATCACTGGTGGATCGCCCTGGCAGAGGCAGGAAGCGGAAAACGGATGCGAGAACGGACACCAAGATCATGCGCGAAGTCAAGAAGAACCCGAAGGTAACTGTCCGCGAGATCCAGGAAACCCTTCAGTTATCAGTTTCCGGTCGAACTGTTCGTCGCCGTCTCGTAGCACAGGGGTTGAATAGCAAACTTGCCCGGAAGCGCCCATTTATCAGAAAGGCAAACAAAGCCAAACGGCTTAAGTTTGCTAAGGAGCATGCTGATAAGCCCCTAGAGTTCTGGAAAACGGTTCTCTGGACGGACGAATCAAAATTCGAGCTGTTTAACCGAAAGCGGCGGGTTCGTGTTTGGTGCAGATCGGGAGAGGAGCTTCAGGAGCGCCACATCCAAGGCACGATGAAGCATGGAGGAGGAAATGTGATGGTCCGGGGGGTGGAGTGGGAAGCATTGTGAAAATCGACGGGATAATGACGGCAGATTCTTACATCAACATCCTGCGAGAAAATCTGGAGGTTTCGCTGATCCAGACGGGCCTTGAAGAGAAGTCCGTATTCCAGCAGGACAACGACCCGAAGCATACTGCCAAGAAGACCAAGTCTTTCTTCCGGTCTTGTCGGATCAAACCGCTGGAATGGCCTCCACAAAGCCCGGACCTCAATCCCATCGAGAATTTGTGGGCGATTCTCAATGCCAGGGTTGACAAAACTGGTGTTACCAATAAAAATAACTATTTTGAAGCCCTGGAGCGCGCCTGGGAAGAGCTAGATCCACAGCACCTAAGGAACCTGGTCGAGAGCATGTCGAAGCGCCTGCAGGAGGTCCTGAAGGCCAAAGGAGGACACATCAATTATTGAAATGCTTTTATTTTACTTTAATTTATGTTTTCTGTAGCCTAAATGAAGTGGGCACTTTATTTTGTCACTGTTTTTTTTTTTCAACACAAATTGATTTTTTTTCCATAAGTGAAACTGAAAAAGAATATAAAAAATAAGATAATAAAAAAAAAACTATTTTTTTTTTTTTTTTTTAAAAAAAAAAAAAAGAAAAAAATAAAAAAAAGAGGGGGGGGGCTTTTTTTTTTTCCCCATTTTTTTTTTTTTTACCATTTTTGGAACACGGTTCCGGAAATCCGGTTTTTCCGGAGACGGAAGATGTCCATGGGTCATGATAAAGGGTGACATCAAATTGCATCACGGAAAAAACGATGTAGAAAATTACCCATTGGGTATTTTCTCTTTAAAATTTGGGTAGAAGTTGCTTAGAGTGTTTTTTTTTGTTGTTGTATTTTTACCGCTGTCAGTTTTTCGAAAATTGGAAAAAATGGCGTCACCCGAAGAGCAACGTCGCGAATTGATTTTGTGCAAGCACCAGGAAAATCCTCAAATCTCTCATCGGGACATCGGAAAAGAACTCGGAATCGTGCAGTCAACGGTGAGTCGTGTGATTAAACGTTACTACGAAACTCTGAGCATCGAACGGAAGGAGAAATGCGGTCAGAATGGATGTTCTATTCGTGGTCAGGATCACCCGCGTGTCGTGAAAGCACTTAAGCGGAATCTCAATGCTTTGGTCAGGGATGTGGCCAAAAAGTTGAATCTGTCCAAGTCTTTCGTTCAGAGAGCCAAGGACGGGAGGGACTGCATATGTATAAAGTGCAGATGGATATTCCAACGAGTGTTCGCAAAAAAGTAAAACTGAGCTAATCTATTATGATGCAAAGTAAATATCCTCCAACAACATGAAACCGACAACTTTCACTCATCTAGCAAACGGAAACCGAAAACGAGGCCACACGTGTTCATCCAGAATAATTCCGCTCTGTTGTGCTGTCGATCAATCCCTTCGAGCGAGCTTCCTATTTCACTTTTTTTTTCCATCATTCTAAGACATCACATCGCATTTACTCCGTGATCAGTTCAATTGATTAGACCTTGAGTGACTATCTTTGGCTCTGTCTCGGGACCTACGCACTCCCGTGCACACGCACTTCCTTCGCGCATCAGTTGATTGAATAGGTCCCATCCCATTTGTGCGTATCATCATTAGGGACCCCTATGCTATTTTGTTCCTGATTCTCATCACTGCGCCGTCACCATCCGTCGTGGAAGAAAAGAAGGTAAAAAATGCATGTTCCAATTCATTGAGACTGCAAGTAAGCCCGATGGAAAGAAGTTCGTTAGCTTCGCACTCTGCTGCTCAACGTTTTCCGATACGACCTACCTGCATAAATTAATAAACGTACAAAGTCCGGGTGATTAAGAAACCCCCAGGAGGAACACCTTTTCTTCTCTCCCTTTAAATTTATTGTTATTAATTCTTGAACACTCGTCTTCCCCTACCCTCACCCTTGTTGCAAGACGTGATCGGAAAGAACCGGAATAAAATTAATAAACAATGAATTAAACACCTTTTTGCGCCTATAAACTTGGCTCCTCGAGGAAGTTCTTCGATTGAAAGACGGCTGGGTTCCGCGATGCAGAAACAAACAAAAACATCGAAAGGAACCACTCTCACGCACCTTCATTAGCCTCAGCCGAGAGTCGCCGTTTTTGTCGACGCACTTTTGCGCTCACAAACCAAACCATCAAAGCAACCGTAGCTTCATTGCACACAATTGATGCAATTTTCCAAGCCACTCAACAATGGTGCTCACTCAACGAGGGAATCTAAGAAGGCGGGCGCAGGCATGAACACAAAATTATGCTAAATTTGTGCTCCTCCAGCAAACGAGACGAAATTTGATATCGATTGTTACCAACTGATTGTCGTTGTTGTTTGGCATTGTTGAACCTCTAGGTTCTTCCTGTGATGACGACGATGCGATGCGATGCCAAGACGAATCGACTCAAGAGGCTGTTACCTGCTGCTTATGCAAATTGCTCTTTTCGATGCCCGCAGAATTGCAATGGTTAAGTGTTTAGGGTCTCTTGTCGAGTGTTTGTGTCGGTTACAATTTCTTTTTACGGAATTGGCAAGCAATGGTAGCGGTAAGAGTTGCCCCCCTGTTGGCTCTTCAATAGAGGCTTGTTTATTGTGCAGAGCTAGGGTGAATTGCTCGCTTTGGCGAAAGAAAGGTGAACGATGCGTATGCAGGTTTTCAAGGAAATAAACAATCGTACGAAAGACGAGGCTCTCGAGTAAACATACACCGTTCCGACGATGCAACTGTTTGGCCTTGAGGAAGTCTGATGCATCAGAAATATGTTGTGAAAAACTGTTATGCTGGAATGCTTGTCCGAACGAACGCCCATATTCTCCCATTTAAACTACCGGCTGATAACAACTTAAAAGCACAAAGTAAGATAGCCACGAGTATCAGCACATGGCGCACTTCGGCTGCCGACTAATCCGCAAACAAATTAGCTCACGATGGAACCTGCCTGAAATCCTGAAATAATCGAGATCCATCCGATCGGATCCTGCTGATGGACGGACGCGGTAACCGATTCCCGAAAATTGGGTCTAATTTAATTTAATTTTTTTCCTTGTTTCGTTCATTCGTTGGCTAACTCGCGAAAGGATGCTTGTGGCCACGAACGAAATTAGGGAATAATGATGAGCACCCGAATTCGGGAAAGGGGATCGTCCGCCGCTTCGCAAATGAAAACAACACCATTCTCGTCGGTTTTCTTTTGCTCCTTGTTTCACATTGGGAAGAACTTCCAACTCAGTCAAATTGAGTACTAAAACATTGTTGTGGCGTGTTGGAGTTTGGGTCTTCTTTTTTTCGGGAATTTTTAACCATTCCGAACCGTGGTTGCTGACGGCTGGCGGAGAATCACATTGATTGGCATTGTTTTTGGTAGCAAACTGACCGTGACCCTTGGTGTGCTCCCTGGACTGATTATTCGGTTGCACTTTTTTTTTATGGCTCACTTTTTGCACAAGACCCGCTTTTCGGAACTTCACGGCGAGGTGCCAAACTACGTGATGCAATTCCATTTGCAGCTGTTGGAGTTAACTATATTGAAGATATGGTTTTATTGATCATTTGAAATGCTGATTGGACATTTCGAAATTGCTTTCAAGAGTTGGTCGCGGTTGAGCAATGTGATCCCGAGTGCTTAATGTAAACTTCAGATTATGAATTTTCATGTTTCTGAATAACATACATTTCGAAACTTACTAAGCAACTTTAGTGTTGTTGACTTTTTCATGTGATTAGAGATGGTGAATCATAATGTATGTACTAGTGAAAGCGCCACTTTTTCTGATTTAATTTGATGGAAGTCAATCGCTCAGTTTCGATTTATACGTACATATCGACAGCATATTGGTGAAACAACTTGCACATTTTATAAGGTAGCTATCGTCATTTCCACGAACCATCATTAAATAGGCATATATGTTCATCGAGCTGACAACAACAGGTTCCGTACGGTATCCTCAGATACGCCCGCCGCACAGTGCGTTGAATATATGGGGATGGGGGACAAAAATCAAAACTCGATAATATAGTCACCTTAGTACATTGGTGTTAAAGGGAAAGTTGCATTAGATTATGAGAGCTGCAATTTGCATAAATAACATACGATATACACATAATCGCAAAACTGTTTCAAGCGCCATTTTTTTTTTATTTAAAAAAACGTCCTTTTTTCAGTCAAGTTGCATAGAATGACAGGAAGTGTTGGTTGCAAATATGACACATTTTATTCGTTATCGCAAAAGTGACTTATATGCCATTATGTTGAATAATCATAAAAAAAAATTCTTTTTTCTCTTCAATTACAAAATTTGAATTAAATATCAACCATCGCATTTAAAACTTATTTATTCATACAAAAACAGAGAACAATACAAATCAGTTGAAATTTAGAAAAATATCATGGAAATTTTCTTTTCATTTCAACTCCGATTGCTCCTCAGCGCTTCCAACTTCATCTTCGGCAAATGTCTCTTCGGCGTACGAGTTTGCATTCTCAAAAAAAAAAAAATCCATAAATCCATCTTCTGCTACTGGGTTTAATAAATAGTACGAAACTGCCGAGTCTTCTCAACCATTTTTAGATGCACACGTCTTTCGATTGAGAGACTCAAAAGGATCTGGATTCAAGAGCAACGCTCTCGTTAAGTCTTCATTGGTATTAATTTTTGCGATTTCCTTGTGTGATTTAGTCGGGTTTTCCTTATGATTTTATGAGTTGATTCCAGGGCTTCTTCAGAAAGTTCGCCAACGGGTAACTCAAACATTGAAATAATCTTGGCGCTATGAATCAGTGGTTTATGCACGGTAAAAGACATGTAAAGGGTGTATTCGATAAAAATGGCACACAGAAAATCTTCTGTAACTTTTGAATCGTATGAGTAAAAAACCTAGAAATTTGAGTAGATCTTATCCATAGTGTATTATTTACATCTGCCAAGTTTCATAGTTATACATTCAGTAGTTACAGTCATGTCGTCGAAACAAGAAATTGTCCGTGATAAAATTGTGTGCACTCACAATCAAAATCCAGGGGCGTCCCACCGGTGGATTGCTAAAAGGCTTGGAATTGCAAATACAACTGTGTCTCGTGTAATAAGAACCTTCAAGGAGCGTCTGAGTGTCCAAAGGAAGGAAGGGAGTGGTCGTAAAAGTGGTCCAATGGACAGTAAAATGGCCAGGAAAGTCGTACAACAATTCAAGAACCGTCCAAACATGTCAATTCGAGATGTCGCTAAAAAGTCTAAGGTGTCAGTCGGTTTTGTGCAGAAAACCATGAAGCGTGCTTGGTTACATGTTTACAAAGTGCAAAAAGCCCCAAACCGGAATGAAAAACAAAACATCACTGCGAAAACCCGCGCCCGGAAACTTTACACGAAGCTGCTCACCAAATCCGGTTGCATCGTGATCGATGACGAAACATACGTCAAGGCCGACTTCCGTCAACTTCCTGGGCAAGAATATTTCGTTGCCAAGTCGAAGTTCGATGTTCCGGAGGATGTTCGAAAGAAGAAACTATCGAAATTTGCAAAGAAGTTTCTAATCTGGCAGGCGATTTGCGGATGTGGTGAAATAAGTGCCCCCTTCATCACTTCCGGAACAATAAACGGTGCGATTTACACGGAAGAGTGCCTTTAGAAGCGTCTCTTGCCATTCATTAAGAAGCACAAAGGATCAACTCTGTTTTGGCCTGATCTAGCATCCTGCCACTACGCTCGAAACGTATTGGAGTGGTACCGAGCCAACGGAGTCAATTTTGTGCCAAAGGATATGAACCCACCAAATTCACCGGAACTTCGTCCAATTGAAAAATTCTGGGCAATTATGAAAACGGAACTTCGCAAACATCCCAAAACTATAAAAACAGAGCTAGAATTGAAGAAAATTTGGGTAAAAACAAAAAAAACACTGGGAAAATCGGTTGTACAAAATTTGATGGGTGGAGTGAAAAGGAAGGTGCGGGCATTCGGGATGGGAGACGAAATTGAATAAAACAAATGTTGTAAATCAAAACTCATTAGTAGTTCTTCATTCCCTGAAAATTTCAAGAAAATCCGATAATCAGTTTAATTTTGATGAGTATATATGTGTGTGCCATTTTTATCGAATACACCCTTTAGTAGAGGGTGTCCACCGTTAAATTGCATCACTTTCAATAAGCTGTAACATTTCGCCCTTTGGGTTGATTTCAACGAAATTTTGGGTGAAATTACCTCAGCGTGTATTGTTTACATTGCGTGAGTTTCATTGTGAAATGTGTCGTAGTTTCGAAAATGTAGTCGAAGGAAAAGCAAGTGCGCGAGAACATTTTGCACACGCACCTCGACAACCCACTTCTTTCGCACCGAGCCATTGGAAAGATGTTGAAAATTCACCAGTCTACAGTGTCTCGTGTCATAGAACGTTTTGGGGGACGTTTAACTGTCGATCGGAGGAAGGTGAGTGTTCTGTGCTGTATGAAGGATCACAAGCGAGTGGTTGCTGCCTTTAAACGCAAACCCATCTGTTCCGTTCGGGATGTCGCGAAACAGCTGCACTTGACCAAAAGTTTCGTGCAGAAAGCCAAGAAACGAGTCGGGCTCCGTTCATTCAAAGTTCAGAAAGCTCTAAACGGCAATGAAAAACAGAATAGGACAGCTAAATCACGTGCGCGTAAGCTGTACACACAAATGTTGACGAAACCACGTAAAAGCGGACTTTAAACAAATTCCCGGCAACCAATATGTGACTGCGAAAGACAAGTTCGATGTTCCAGAGTCTCTCAGAAAACAGCAAGTATCAAAGTTCCCCAAGAAATTCATGATTTGGCAGGGGATTTGTTCATGTGGTAAAAGGAGCAAGCCTTTCGTGACAACTTCAACTGCAAATGGTCAAGTATACATGAATAAATGCCTGAAAAGACGACTGCTTCCGTTTCTCAAAACACACAACGTTCGTACAATTTTTTGGCCGGACCTAGCCTCTTGTCACTACTCCAAGGATGGTCTGGAGTGGTACGAGACGAATGGAATCAGTTTTGTGCCGAAGGATCTTAATTCCCCAAACTCTCCAGAGTGGCGGCCAATTGAAAAATATTGGGCTATAATGAAGCACGAACTTTGTGAGCATCCTAAAGATGTCACTACAGAACAGGAAATGTTGAAACCATGGTTGAAAGCGGAAAAAATGTCGGTTTAAGTGTTGTACAAAATCTTCTGCGTGGTATTAAGAAGAAAGTTCGGGCTTTTGGATTTGGTAAATAAATACAGTGAAATAAAAATACCACAACCAAGATTATACATTGCATTTCATTCCCTGAATATTTCATGACAATCGGCTGAAAGACTTGTTTTTGAGGCCGAGTTCAAAGTAATGCAATTTAAATGTGGAGACCCTTTAATGTTAACGTCAGTAATCTCTTCAATAGAAGGTCCCTTTTCAGATGGTAACTTAGACTGAATAGGGGGTTCTGCATTGTTTAACACTACAAGATCATTATCGACAAACCAACTGACTCTTAAGAATGAATTCCATAAGTGATGTCATGATGATCTATTGGCAATTGACCGGGAAATAATAATTCTTTTATTTCTATCCATTGTGGATTACAGGTGAAGATAATGAACAAATATGGAGGGCATATTGAGAAAAGGGTTGGATGGGGAGTGGGGAAAATTGGGGGGGGATTTAAAAAAGGGAGGAAAATTAAAGAGGGGGGGGGGAGGGGGAAAGTTGGTTTTGGAGAAATAGGATGAACCAATATTTTTTGGAAAAAAAAGACTGATTCCACGCCAAATCGGTCGGTCACCAAACTCAACTATCTTCGATTTTGATGAAACTTGGTACACGTCTTCGGTATGTTGAAAAAAAAAAATCCACTGGTGTTAAGATTATTTGGATTCAAGAGTAACTTTTGAGATGGGTGTATGTTTTTTTTTCCAACATTTTACTTGAAAAATCGTAGTTCAAAAACCATTACATTTAGAGAAAAACTTTATATGGGGGAGTTGTAGAGAACTAAAAAGGCTTTGTAAAAAAAATGTACACTGAAAAAAAAATTTTTTTTTCATAAAGAAAAATCGAAAATAAATACTAAAAATCAAATATAAAAAAAAACATATTTTTAATATTTTTCAAATTTGTTTTGTGGAAATTTGAGAAAAAAAGACACGTTTTGAAAAAAACTCTAGGATGGACGCTCTTATAATAAAAAAGTTTTCCGAAGAGCGAACTTTGATGCATATTTCAAATTTTGGTTATTCATTATTATAAATGAAAATTAATTATACAATATGATTTTGGAGATCATTAAAAACAATAATGATGATAATGATAAATCACCTGAACGCAACCGTTTTCGAGATTTTTCGGATTTTATTTCAATAGAATGAAAAAACATAAGAAAATTCGCTCTTTTCTTAAGTTAATCGAGATTTCCACCAGAAATGATAAATTTTCCAAGATCTTCATATTATAACGTTCACATTACTCTAATGTCCTCTTTTCTTTTGATATCAGGATGATAAGAAGACTCATTTGAAAAGAACAAGATAAATAGCACTATTGTTTTAATATTGCAATCAATATATTTATAATTGTTTTATGGCTGTATCGGTCGGGCCGCTCAGAGAATGAAGGGAGCGAATTTGCTAAAGCGATGAAAGTAACAGCGAGATAGATGTCGCAGGGGCGACAAGTGTGAAATGGACAGATGATGAAATTATGCGGAGGGTCATATAGAAGAAGCATATTAATCGAACTGCTGACTATTTTGCCAAGCTCCAACGATGTTAGAGGTCGGGTGTAGTGTGTGAAAACTACACTCCGAACAGTTCGGTGATGTAGCGATGAAAGTAACACATATTGTTTAAGGTAGGTAGACAAATAGCAGCTATAACGTATGTCAGGTATATCTTCTCATAAAAAAAACAGCTAATGTACGCTGCCTGTAAACTACCAGAGATGTTTTATACCTGCATTTCCAAAGGTACCACAGCCAATATATATGCTCATACATAGTCGCATTCATCAGTAAAATCTATCTGAGTGAACTGAAAATGGAGTTTAACATGAAGAAGTGTTGTATGCCGTTTCCCACAAAACGGTGCTCAAAAAACCTTCGTAAATTAACCGAACAAAATGTCAAAAAACTCAAGTTTATGGGCAAAACACATTTGGACACTTCTTTGATGATTTGTGATAATTGTCGTTTGCATTTAAATAGAACGGAACAATCCCATGCTGCAATTTCGGAGCCTAGTGAGAAACCATCAATTACTAACATTATGGATCCACAACCATCTACATCACGGCAAGTAGACTTGTATGGTCTCGAGGAAACGCCATCGGCAATATCATTAATGTCAGTGCCATCTGATAGCAGTGTGCAAGATTATTCAAGGCGCCATAATATTGAGCTATTTAACAAGGGCGTAGCTGGAATCAACGTTTCGCCAATATCGGCTAAAAAGTTCCTGAACGTAAATTATGCCCGCAAAAAGTTCAAAGATGTTTCAAACGGCATTCGGACACACATATTTGGGGATCAAGCGGAGGAGGATGACCTGGAACAATTGAAAGTGAAAGCAGCCGAATATGACGAAATAATCGCGCAGCTAAAGGACTGGTATGCTGATCCAGAAACTTCGAGGGACGATCAAGTAAGGATACTTTCGGTTTTACCACAATCTTGGACAAATCAAAGAGTAATGGCAGAATTTGGAATAACAAACAAGTACATCGTATCACAAGCTAAATTCCTTGCAAAGCACGAAGGTGTTTTAGCTGCCCCTAACGAAAAGCTGGGACACGGTCTGAACCCGGAAATAAAAAACCAAATTTTGCAATTTTACGACAGTGATGAGATTACACGAGCAACCCCTGGTATGAACGACTACGTTTCAGTGAGGAGTGAAGGTAAGAGGGTTCATATTCAAAAGCGCCTTTTAGTTTGTTCATTAAGAGAAGCTTTCATTAAATTTCAAGAGATGCATCAAAATGCTGTTGGGTTTAGCTCTTTTGCAGCACTAAGACCAAAGCATTGCAAATTACTTGGCAGCACAGGTTCTCATAACATTTGTGTTTGCACCATTCATGAGAACATTAACTTGATGCTTCATGGTCTTAGAAAATATTCATTCGAGAATGATTATAAATTGTGTTTTGAAGAAATATTATGTAGCTCATCAACTAGAACTAAAAAATGTTACCTCCGTGAATGCGAACGATGTCCAGGCTTTTCAGATTTTGAGAGTAGTTTAACAGACAAATTAGAAAAACGTGGTTTAGTTGAAATATCTTTTGAGCAATGGATTTCAACTGATAGATGTAGTTTAGAGACACTTGTTAAACCAATTGATGAATTTATTGCTTATTTTTGTGAAAAGTTGGAACAATTAGTATCCCACGATTTTGTCAAATCTCAGCAGTCTAGTTTCTTGAGAGATTATAAAAGTTGTCTTAAAGACGGCGCAGTAATAATAATTTGTGATTTTTCTGAAAATTATTCATTTGTTTTTCAAGATGCTGTTCAAAGTAGTTATTGGAGTAATGAGCAAGCCACTATTCACCCTTTTGTCATTTATTACACGGAATCTGGAATACTTAAAAATATCAGTTTCATTGTTATCTCAGAAGTGTTGAAACATGATACGATTGCGGTGCAGGTGTTTATTTCAAAACTAATAAGCTTTTTGCAAACAAAAATTAAAGTAAAGAAAGCTACGTTTATGTCTGACGGGGCAGCATCCCAATATAAAAATAGGAAGAACTTTGCAAGCCTTAGTTTAAAGTAAGTTTAAAAAGAAATACAATATTGATGCTGAATGGCATTTTTTCGCAACATCCCACGGTAAGGGACCTTGCGATGCAATTGGTGGTACATTAAAACGAATGGCAAGATATGCAAGCCTTGCTGTACAACATGAACACCCTATAAAAAGTGCATTAGAGTTTTTCGAATGGGAGAACCAAAAAAGTGATGATTGTTTAACAAAAATGTCGTTTTGTTATGTATCACATGAAGAGTATGAACAGGGGGTAGCAGAATGGAATGAAATTTACCGACAGACTAAAACGATTGCAGGTACACAAAAGTACCACTCATTCGTTCCAATTTCAGAAAACGAAGTTTTTGTAAAACTGTTTTCGAATGACGAAGAAGGCAGGATTCATAATATATATAAAAGCAATCAATAGTTTATATAATGTTTATGTAATATTATCAATGACCGAGACTAATAAATGGTATATATAAATATAAATCCAACCATAATTCATTATTTTTGTCTATAACTTTAAGTGAAGCTTTTTCAATCGACGAGCTGTTAAGAGTAAGTAAGAGGCACATACATGTGTTTTAAAAAGGCTAAAAACACAAGAGAAACAATCGTTAGCTATTGTTGTTTTAATATCACGAGTAATTTATGAAAAGGGCGTATTTTTTGAGGTTTTGAAATTTTATTGAAAGAAAATCAGAAATATCTTGAAAACGGTTGCGTTTACGTGGTTTATCATTATAATCATTATTGTTTGTAATGATCTCCAAAACCATATTGTAACATCAAAATTTATTTATAAGAATGAATAACCAAAATTTGAAATATACACCAAAGTTCGCTATTTGAAAAACTTTTTTATTATAAGAGCGTCCATCCTAGAGTTTTTTTTAAAACGTGTCTTTTTTCCTCAAATTTCCATACAACAAATTAAAAAAATATTAAAAACATGTTGTTTTAGATATTTTATTTTTAGTAATTATTTTTGATTTTTCTTGATGAAAAAAAAAATTTTTTTTCTGTGTATATTTTTTTAAGAAAGGTTTTTTAGTTCCCTACAATTCCCTTATATAAAGTTTTTCTCTAAATGTAATGGTTTTTGAACTACGATTTTTCAAGTAAAATGTTGGAAAAAACACATACGCCCATCTCAAAAGTTACTCTTGAACCCAAATTATCTTAACACCAGTGGATTTTTTTTTCCAACGTACCGAACTCATGTGCCAAGTTTCATCCAAATCAATGATGATCGGGTATGATTTTTGGGATTTCCGGCACATTCTGGATGGAATCCCTCCGGAGAGAAACCCGATCCGAGAGTGGCAACATGCCGGCCATCACTTCAAGACTCATTGTATGAGTGGAGTGCCTGCAAACAACCGCGATAAGAAGACACCGATACTGAATACGTTCCAGTTTGTTTTTGTGTGGCCGAGCTGCAGAGTGAAAAAAAATAATGTTTTTAAAAAGAGAAAGATCTCGCGGGCGTGCTTCCTACGGGGGGGGGGGAAAAACTTGCGTTAGATTAATTATGTTTGTTAAAAAATAGAGAACTTTTTTGCTATTTGTGAAAACACAACAGACAGTTTTTTTTTTTTACCACTACGGAAACCACATTAATGTCATTTTCGGTTATTGTCAGTGCGGAACTGGCTTTGCCCTAGGTTCACCTTTACAGCTGTCAAAACGTTTTCTTATTCAATCGGGTCGGATCCAGAAGGGATCAAGAAACATCGATAAATTTCGCTCTCAACTCAAGGTAACTCTAATATCTCAGGTGGTCTCAATAGTGTATAAGAGAATTTCAGCCATGTTTAAACGCATACTAATATGATCCATATAAAGTAAAATCAGGTCTGGCATACTGAATTTGTCTCCTTTATACCTATGCAATAGTGCCTGTGATGTCAAACTCGCAGTTCCAATTTAAACCAAACGAGTAAAGGAGATGATTAGTTTCACACTGCCAGGCCTGTGTTCTATGCCGTTGGGATATGAAGCGTCAGGCTGCAAGGTTTGTTTACCAATATTTCGGGGAAAAATACGAAAAACAAAAAGTGCACTTCCTAATGTATGTAAGCAAAACGTTTAGCCCATACAGTTTACATTTATATACAATTCTTCACTCCTAGGCAAAAATGCAATCAACAACTGTCAATATGTGCGTAATACACTATTAAGTATTCCATACTCTTTCGCTCCACTGCTAAATCTCATTTGATACCCCGCTACTCCAACCCGTCTTTCCTACCCACTGAAGAAAATAGACCACCTGAGATATTAGAGTCACCCTGGTCCAACCTGGATTCACCAATACACACAAACATGAACTGTCAAAATAAAAAGTTTATGTTTGTTTATGCGTATGTTTTGAATTAATAGCATCATACTGACTCGACTCTGGATCCGATTTCGTTCGGTAATTGCGAGACCGGACCCAGGTTGGAAACCGAAAATAACATAAGCATCTGACAGCAGGTTGCTCGTATCAACTCATTTGTCCAGACGAAAAAGTAACATTTTCTCCAACAAATTGCGAATACAAGATAACATCGCGATGGGTCAATAGGCGTAAAGTTCCTCGTTACTGCAACCAATTTTTTATCAAACTGTGTTCGATAGGATGAACCAATTTTGGCAGTTACTCATGCTTTTACAGCTGTCAAAGCGTTACTGAAGTTCAACGAGCCAACCTAACGATCCACGTATAAGATTGGATCTCTGTTGAATTAGTGTTGAAATGTGTTTTTATTTTATTCATGAAGACTAAATTGTCAGATCAATTATTTCAACCAGAAATTCATGCCGGCGTCGGTGGTGTAGTGGTAAGCGTGACTGCTACTTGGCACCCCAGTGGGTCTGGGTTCAATCCCAGTCGACGTCGGTGGTTTTTCTGAGGCGAAAAAATCTGGTCATGTCTTCCTTCGGAAGGGAAGTAAAGCCGTTGGTCCCGGTTCATATTCATGAGTCGTTAGGTAGGGTCCAGGTGGTGGAGTCGTCTTCCTGGCGTCGGTGATTGTCACCATGTGAGGAAATAGGCCGACGTAAAATAAAGATTAAAAAAAAAAACCAGAAATTCAAATACAAATACAAATGATCCATCGTTTTGCCTAGATTCGTCTATGTTTAGCAAGCTCCGAATCACTTTCTTCCTGTATACATGTTCTTACAGCTCTTTGAATGAAATTTACCTTACTCCCACAATGAGAGATTTTTCAGAAAAACCATTTACAGCGAAACAGAAAAGCAAATTAGTTTTTCCGCTGCATTGTTCTATTCAACATCATTTAGTATATTCGAGTAAATTTGTATCCATACAATAGCTAAAATAGCTTTTCATTGTATGCTATATCTAACCGTCAGTTGAGGCACTTTTGCTTCCCAACGATGTGTAATTCGCTTTGCACCGGATAATACATTCTTCCACATTTGAGCCAAGTAAAATAAAGTCATGAGGTGGGACGATAGCATTTGTATTAAACAATGGAGTTTGTTCGCATACGAACGTGTTGGATGGAAGCAATTAAATCACCGAGTTACTTCACTTCCAAAAACCCGTTGTTGTTGCTGAATTCGAGTTTGCCAGTTAGACGAGCGAGCACAGTGGCCGAAAGCCGGTCATAATCTATAAAATTTGGGTCTTTATTTTTGGCATTGTATATTTTTCTTAGGTTTCTCATATATTGAATTACATTTTCTCCAAATTTCGTGCGGATTGGATGAGTTTTCGATTTTTGGCAGCACTTTGAACATTCCTGTGTCGTACAATTTTGGTGATTTTCATATCTGAAAACCACAATATTTAGGTTTGCTTGATATGCCTGTAACTCTTTCAATTTTCAACCGATTTGAGCAAACAAAGCTTCAATTTGAAGGAAAATGATTGAAGTTTATTTTTCATACCAATACATTTGTTAAAATGGCTCCAAACTATTTTAAATTATTCGTAATATATGCTTAAAAATTACAATTAACCTACATTTCTTTACAAATGTTCACTGTACAACCTGGTGAAACAGTACGAAAAGGTGGGATAGTGTGAATTATATAGGAAATTATCTCTACTTTCCGAATTGCTAGGCCCCATTTTGCGCATCGTTGCGCAAATATGCTAAAAAATGATTTTAATTTGTTCGGCCGTTGGTGGATATGGAGACGCATGGTGATCAACATCATCATCATGTTCATCAAAGATTAATAAATCCCGAACTTCTTTTGGCAAATCGATTTTCGGTTTCGGCTTGTTGTGTCTGTAGCTAGACACAACCGGATCCGATGCAACCAACAATCCACGAAACACGTCTCCGTTTGTCCTTTCACGTGATCCTTTCCAAGCATTACTTGCGCGCGTTCGTCGAATCTCCTTATTCATACTTTCTTGGGCTTCTTCTGAGAGCTTTCCGATGGGAATCGAAGAGCGATCGATAATGTCACTTCCGTGGATCAACAGTTTGTGAACCGTTGTAGGCATGTGAAACCAGCCATATAGCTTCACGTAATAAAAAGCGGTTTCTGTAGCATAAGATTTGAATTTCGAAACATTAATCCTTTTACCACTAGAAATGGCTGTTAGTAGCGTACGAAATCGGACTATCAAATCCAAATCAATGCCCGTAATTTCAGAAGAGACTTCCGCATTGGCAAAAAATCGCCTTGCCGTGTTGCCGTTGTTACTTGTGCCGAGACCAGAACGTGGCTTGTCCACGTGTAGGCCCAGTCTGCTGAAAAACTCCTTTTGAATGCGTTGTTTGGTGCTGTTGAACAGCTCAATATGAGCCGTTTTCACCCATTTGCAGAATTCCAGCCTATATGCAATATGCAGCAAACACTCAAAACATCTCATCAAACAATGTAGACTGCTCAAGCCATGATCCAGAAAATCACTGTTCACAGATTTCTTCAACATTTTTTCAACGTCATTAAATTCTGCGGATGTTGATTTGCAAAGATAACACCTTTGCGCAGATGATGTGTTTGTTATGGCGTTTATAGTTTTACCATCAACCATACTCATAACAAGTTCAAATTTGACGTTAAGTTCTCTACCGTTAACATTTACAATAAAAGGCTGTAACTTTGAAATTGCATTTTTCATCCGGTCGTATTCTTGACGGGTCGTATCGACAGTTTCCTTTGCCAGTTGTAGAGAAACTGGTCTACAATACCGAGTCGATGATGGAAACAAGTTTTCCCAAATGACAATTTCCCCTTGAAACAGTTTTAGTGGAACAAGTGATGTCAAAATTACGTTTGCGTCTGAGTTTTCCAAACTTTTAAATGTTTGATTGTACTCACTTAGCGTAGTTCCATCCATCCCCCATTTCAGAACAAGCCGCAAATCGTCATTAGGTAGATTAGTAAAATTGAACTGCACAAGACTAATTAATCTTGAAACAGTATGATTTAAAAGTTGCTGTAAATCAATTCTGCAAAGACCTTCTGAAATTTCGAAGTACTGATCTGGAGGATAGCACTTCTTTTTAGCAGCAGAGATTGAGTCATATGGTGGGTATATGGTTTTTGCAGGCTCTCTTACGATGTTGTAGCTACGCTTAGATAGCTTTGCATCAACAAATACAGCTAAAGCTTGTTCATCAGATAGCCTTTGCGTAGAGACACCAGTCTTCAGAATGCCTGCAACTTCCTTCTGCCCATCAGCACGCAAAGCCACCTCAGTAGCAAACTTCAACTCACCTATTATAAAGTTATAAAGAAAAAAAAACATTTAAGTTAAAGAGAAAAAAATACAAAGTAAGAGCAATAAGAACGTACTAAAGCTACATGTACGACGCAATTCTTCCGTTCTTCGACGCTTACTTCGGTTGCTGCAATCACCGAATTCTTTTGAAGGTCGACCACCTTGATTGACATTTGCTTCTGATGTTGATGAACTAGGTCCAGAAAGTACAAAAAAATCGTCGAGCCAATCACCATTTTCCTTTAAAAAGCGATCCTTTTTCCGTTGTGATTTACTCCATCGACGCAAGAACTCTCGAAAGAATATTGATATTTGCTTCTCATATTCTTCATGAATGGTTCCTCCTACAAATCTTTCTATGTAGTTTTCAATAGCAGTACGTTTATCGTTCGAACTCGCTATATCAAGAACCGGATCCAATATATTTTTTCTTTTTAAGAAAATTTCTAATTAAATAAAAAACGAAAGCTTAAACACATTTAATGACATAGGAGAAAAAATATTGATTACCGATTGGTGTCGAGCACATCTTTGATGAGAAAGAAAACTTGTATTTTTTTTTTAAATTGACTTCCGTCCGATTAAGTGCACCGGACCTTTTCAACTTTGTACAATTTCAAAGTTCATACACAAAATGCAAGTATTGGTGTTCGAACGAGCCTGTCGAATCCAATGAGCATTTATACAGGGTGAGGAAGAAGATTAACTGCAAGCGTATTAGTAGACCGCAAAAAATTTAGTGATGTAATTATTTGCATGGGCGCTTATGGGAGCTCGCTTGTATGTAGTTGTGACACATCTTGTATAACGAGCTTCTCTTTCTCCGTGGCTGTTTGCCATTCGGGACTACGAAGGTGCTGATGTTTGCGTGAAGTTTGCGTGCAGAGTTGCCATATATATAGATTTATCTGTATTATACACCCCCTTCAAACTATATGCAATTAATTTCAACTTACTAGATAACCCTTCTTTTGTAGCAATACAATTGACGGTTTAATTTTTTTTTTCATATTGCTAAATCTGTTGCGTATGCATTTCCTACTACCCACCTCCAACCTAGAGAACAATAAATAAAATAAACTCAACCCACTCCCTCCCCCCACCCCTTATGCTCTAGAGTGTAGACTTAAAATGAATAAACAATTTATGACTGACTTCACACACTTAATAGTCCACTGGCTGACGATAATAGGTTAAAGTATTACTAAATCCGTCAATTACCCTATTAAAATTATTTTTGATTACGTTGAAATTCTACTGAAAAAGGGTTTCAAATTTTGTATGAACTGAAAAAATATCATACTCGTAAGAAAGGTTCAGTTGCACTTTAGAGAGATTATCTTCCATTTAAAATAATTGTTGATGTCAAAAATCAACTCAACACCCCAAAATTTACTAAATATGTAATTTTCAGGCCGATATACAAACATTTTAGGTTTCGTCCGACTTTTATAAGAACAGCCGCCACTGTGCTGTATGTGTTTCTCAGTGGGTTCTGTTTATGTGTGAACAAATCAGTCTTATGAGGAAGGATTTTTGCCAATAAATATGTGTAATTCTTGGTCCAATTTTGTAAGTCGAGCCGCTCAAAGTTCTGCAACATAAAAGTAGACTAAAAAATGCTTGACTCGACTCACATATTTGGACCCTATGTCATCGTTAATAAGTCACCTCAACGGGCCTGGATTTTATCCCAATCGGGATAATCGAGCTCAAAAAATCTCTGATAATACATAAAATATTCCAATTTTTTAAGGGAAATCAAATATGAACAAAGTTGGTCAAATTCGGTACATTTACCCTAGTTGAATAAGTTACAACATGCGTACGTACACAATTTTTTTTTATGTGGAATACAAAAGAGACATATAACAAACTATTTATTATTTTATTATTCAAGCATGAAATTTCAACCATGAACATTTAGTCGTATTTAAAAACTCAACAATTCTTCAAAACACCGTCGGTTTGGGTATTGTTCTTCAAACGTTACAATTTCTCCTCCAATTTTGTGATAGGGGAGCTGCCCCCATATTAATCTCATTGTTCCTATATTCATCCTACGATGAATCAACAATTGGGCTGTTGAAGGATTAGTTAGTAATGTTTGTTGTAGTTATTTAACGTAAGCAAACATAATTAGAAAACGAAACCGAACCTTCAACTGCCCAATTGTTTGATTCATCGTAGGATGAATATAGGAACAATGAGATTAATATGGGGGCAGTTTCCCTAGTATACGACTTTTTCAATTCTGCTTTCCTATGCGTTCAGCTTATTTTGGATTGAGAAAAATTAACAAGCACCAATCATATTTATGAATCCACTATGATTGATTTACATAACAATGACAAGAATGTAGAATGTAATCATTTAGAATATGGATAAATTAAACTTTATGTGGAACAAAATTAATCATTTCAACCATTCCAATCTTATCAAACGTCAGGACTCTGCAGAGCTCGTTTTCTTTTTCTTTCCGCATTCCAGGTTCGAAAACAAATTCCATCATTACGCTTCAGTTCCCAAGAATGTGTACGCATTAGAGATGTAAAGCTCCGTACACTTCTTCCATATCAACAGAAATGCGGTTTGCCACAATCACCCACCGTCGCAGCGAGGACGAATGCAGTTTTCGGGTTCAAATTGCAGAGCATCATCATCCAGAAACCGTCTGCACCAGCAATGGTGAAAAATGCATAAAATTATATTAAAATCGGTACTTTGTGCTGGAGCGATAAAAATAGTTTAGTTTTCAATTTGGTGAAGATTACTTTCGTTGGATGATGGAGAAAATCCTCACCACCCTCGCAAAGCAGGCAGCTTGTGTGCAGTCAGTGTAGTGTTGCAAAATTGAAAGCTTCATTCGTTCGATGCAGAGAAGATGGTTGAAGCCACCACCGGTTTCTTGACGAACAGGGTGAAGAGAAAAAAAAACTCCTGTTTCCATTCGTAGACGGTTACTTCCTAATCATAGCGAAATTGCGATTTGCATCGCTGCCAATGAAAGAAGATGATCGTACGGCTTTGTGTATTTGTTGGTCTGCACTGTGAGAAATTTCTCAGAATGCATTTGCAGTTCTCATTGCCGAAAATCTGACAAATCCTCCTGAATCTAGCAAATGGAAATGCATTTCGGGGAATTCTTTCGATTAAATGCGGCAATGTTTTCGACAGTGGTTCCATACACAATAGAGACTTCCATTCCAAACTCAACTAGAGTGGGAATTTTATCAAAAATTCACCCACCGAAAGTAGAGCTCGGGAATGCAAAAGCATCTTGGCAGATAGTATTCAGGGCGGCAAGTATCTCAACAATAGTATCAGTACCGCACCGTTTCCTCGAAGAAATACACAATTTTCTCTTATTCAAACTTTTATAGCATTCGCTCAATAGTTTATCCAGTACATGCACGTAAGTTGATTTTGATTGCTTTCGTCGAAATTGAAATAGTTTGGGAGCTTCCACGGGTGGCACCTTTCCCGGAAGTCCGGACTCCGGATCATCATGGATGAGACCACCGGTACAGTAACAAACAACCATGGGATAACAAAGCCCCGGGAGCTGTGCTGCTTCATGGTGGTCCTTTTTGCCGGTGCACCATGAATGCTATCATCATTGCAAACATCAGCCAAGATTGCGGCTGATATAGCCGGCGGTAGATACCTACAATGAATGAATCAATGATGTTGGCCCTCTGAACCTACTAACTGAAAATTCCAGAACGACACGATGACGGTGGACGTGTAGATAGCTATGGGAAGACTGTTGCCTGAATGGACTTTTTATGGGCGGATAATAAAGTGCATTATTCAGTGTTGGTTGATGAAGAACGCTTTTTGGGAACTAGAGAAGATTGCTCGTTTTGGAGTGCTCTGAACTCGATTTAATCCTACTTAAGATTGCAGTTTCCCGAAGCGGTTTACATTTTCTTATTTCGTAGGTTATGACATGGCAACTAGAAGTATATTCTCTCGATTGCATAAACGCACGACATTCAAAATATGTTCATGAAGTCACAAAAAAGTCCCTACCTAGCACTAACAAGTTACTCGTTCAAAACCTAATTAGCTAACGCGGTATAGTAAAGCAAAACACCAGGGGGCATCTGTTGTCATCTAATTAAAACACCAGCCAACCGTCAGCTATAATTGATATCTATAAGCTCACCGGAGCGAGCGGCCATGTGAGTGTGCCAAACTGATTCCCATCGTTACCGGTAGCGGTCAAGCCGCACCGGAAGGCCAGGAGCACTCGTTAACTGATGGACATGCCGTCCTGTTCGCCATAACGGTCTCTAAACCCATTATGATTACGAAAATTAGATAATAAATTATGGGGCTCACTTTACAATGAATTAATGACACATTCCCGTGTGATGCTTGGATACGCCTGTCCGACCATAATCGTAGAATGTGCATACGAGGGCACGCACTCGAATCTACTCCCGATGCTGAAGGTGCTAGCTTGGGAGCTGTGGCACGAAATGATATCGCTACGAACTATGAACCGAGGTTGCTGTACCGCTTCAGCGGGATTCACACGATGATGGATAGACTGGCCACATCCAACACCCCCGGAACTGTAGGAGGTTAGGTTTGGAGGCCAGAGGTGGATAGCATCCATCCCTTTCCAATTAATGTTTGCAAACAAATTGGTTGGTTTGTCAGTGTAAAATTTAGTTTTTTGAGATTCAAAATGTCATCCAGTCACTGAATTGGTAGATAATTAATTCAGAATAACATCCCACTAGTGGTTGGGAATTATGTGTATTCATCCAATTGGTGTTTATAGTTTTGACAGATAACATTAGATGGCAAAATAGAAACCTTTTTCGCTTTCATAGGCATCTCTTATTCAGTTTTATAGATTTCGTCTCATTGAATGCAAATAGCTCAGAATTGTTGTAATACGTCCATTGTTCTTTTTTTTTTGTGACGGAAAAGAGTTTCATATTCACAAAAACACGTATATTTATGACAGGGTAATAAAACATCAATAAAAATGGAAAAAATAGCAATAAAAATATGTGAAATAGCCACTACATTATTGAACACTGTGCCAACGAAAAAATAACAATTCGCACTAGAAGAATATAAAATAGCAATAAAAAATTGATAATTCATTTTCAATAATTCAAAAGTGACCGGTAAAACTTTCAAAAAAAAAGCAATGGCAATTAGTATAAACGCAATAATAAACTGATAGTTTTCCGTCATAATAATAAGTTCTAGCGCTATACATGTGACAAAAGTCTTCAAATCTTCCAAACAAATCGTCATTTTTTCGTTGGCACTGTGTTTAATAATTTAGTAGCAATTTTGTGAATTTTCATTGCTAAATTTTCATTAATTAGTGCCAGTATATATTTTAGTCGTATATTTATAGGGTTTCCCTGCTAGCCACCTTTATTTTTGACCTGCCCTATGAATGTTGGGGCTGGATTTTATAGAATGGACCATTACCTAGAGTCAATGAAAATCCATCTGCTGGCACTTTCTTCGACTCCTAACACTGCAGGTGGCGAAAAAGTGACTGAACGTTGGCACAGTTGGCTCCAAAGAAAGAGTGTCATCCTGCACATTAGAATCAAAGCCAGTGAGATCCTAATTTTCGGCATACTGGTCACAACATCCAATAAAGGATACGGCATGGGTCAACGGATTGTAAGGCCTGTACTCGAAAAAAATGCACCATTTTTATCCGTGTGTAACTTTTTTGTCCGTGGGTAAAAATTGATGAAAATCTGGGTATAACTAGTTTGGAGTAAATCGTTTACATGTGCAAAATCGGTTCAGTGGTTATTGAGATGTCATCGAAACAAGAAGAAAATCGCCGGAGAATTTTGCGCGCCGCCATGGAAAATCCAACTGCGACCATGAGATGGATGGGAAGACAACTGGGAATCACCCATACAACTGTGTCTCGGGTGGTAAATCGTTTAAGGAGTCCCAGACGACCGAGCGGTGGGCTGGAAGTGGAAGAAAATCGAAGACAGCTGACCCTGTGAAGGCCCGGAAGGTGTTGGATTATTTCAAGTGTAATCCGAACCTTTCGATTCGCGACGCGGCTCTGAAGGTAAAGTGTTCCGCCTGGTTTGTTCAGCAAACCATGAAACGAGCTGGGTTTCGTGTATTCAAGGTCCGCAAGGCACCGAACTGTGGCGGCGTGATCAACAAAACACGGCGGCCAAATCCCGCGCAAGGAAGCTGTATCGAGAGTGGTTAACGAAACCGATGTGTGTGGTTATGGATGACGAAACCTACATCAAGGCAGCCGCAAAGCAGATACCGGGGCTGGAGTTTTACGTTGCCAAATCACGGTTTGATTTCGGAAGACATAAGGAAGAAGAAAGTGGACAAATTCGCCAAAAAATACTTGCTCTGGCAGGCCATATGCCAATGCGGTAAACTGAGTAAACCGTACATCACAACGGGTACCATCAACAGCGAAATTTACCGCACCGAGTGCCTCCAGAAGCATCTGTTGCCCTTCCTGCGGTCCCACGGAGGCGAGACATTATTTTGGGCGGACCTGGCATCATGCCATTACGCGCGATCGACGTTGGATTGGTACAGAGACAATAACGTTGTTTTTGTACCAAAAACCGCCAACCCCCCAAATTCACCAGAGATTCGTCCGGTGGTAAGATTTTGGGCCATAATGAAGGTCAAAGTTCAAAAATCGCCCAAGGTGTTTAAGAACGAGCTGGAATTGAAGAAAGAATGGATGAAAGTGACCAAAATGTTCGGCTCCACCATTGCTCAAAATGTAATGAGGAAATGTGCGTAAAGGAAAGGTGCGGTTTTTCAGCGATGAAAAGGAAATTGAATCAAGTTATTTTGCCAAAACATAATCCATATGTATTGGTTTATTTCCTGAAGTTTCAAGAAAATCAGACTTAAAATAAACTTTTGGCGAACAATTTTGTCTGGTGCATTTTTTTCGAGTATAGGCCTTAGTCGGACTATTCTGCTTCGTCAGTATGGAAGAGTGGCACCTTCCAGAAACGGAAAGTGGGTTGATGGTTCGGCAGCCCCCGTCCCGGTTAAACCTTGGCAGACCTCGGATACGTGCGAAACTTGTCACCTTAAGTGGTGGGTAGTGGACTCAGATGTAACATTAATGACTTACGCCGATTCGGCTCTGAACACTGTCAACTCTAGCATGACCTCCCATGATACTACAAAGATAACCATGGGATTACGATAGGCGACTATTTACAACGTGTGGAGATACCGGCCCGGAGGGAGGGGCCCAACAAAATGGAGGACAACGAAGTAAAATATAAAAAAGGTGAAAAAGAAACAAAAAAATAAGAACGAAGACAGCAGAACGCCAGAGTACAAAGACGGAAGTGCGATAGTCCTTATTCGCAAGAAACGGAAAGCTACAGACGTCACCAGTGCCAAATTAGGAGGCCACCGCGAGTAAAAGGCGTAAAGTCAAAAAAAAGTAAAAACACAATAAAAAGCACACAAATAATATTATAATATAAAAATAATAACTTTATTTTTTTTTTTTAATCTTCTCCACAACAAAAAAAAAAAAAAAAATTAATATTAAGAAACTCCTAATCCGCACACTCCCACTAGGCATTTCATATCATCCACCACCATTTATATTTCTACTAATTTAACCTTACCTTTATTTGCGTAAATTTTTTCTTGTTATATTTTTTCAACTCTTTTTGTGTTTCTCGTTGTCTTTTTTCTCGCTACACATTATTCATCAACCGCGCAACTCCAACGTAGGTGTAGATTTTTCTCTACCTATTGGCGTACTAAGATAGTTTTGAGCCATTTTTCCGTAGTGGCAAGAAGCGAGGTCTGGTCGAAAAAGCACGGAACAACTAAGTTTCTTCAAGAAAGGCAATAAGCATTTTTAAAAGCATTCTTTTAAATAAATAACTTGGTTGACAGTGTCACAAAATGTTTGCTTTTTAGCTCAAAGGTGCAAATTGCCTGCCAGGCCAAGTATTTTTTCGGGAACTTTGACATTTTTTTGTTCTTAAACTTATTCTGAACCTTTCCTTTTCCGGTAGCCGTATAAAACTGTTGACCTAGGAGCTGCTTGAAATAAGCTTTGACGTATGGTTCATCGTCCATTACGTCGCAATCAAACTTGGTCAACAAACTCGTGTACAGCTTACGCGCTCTTCCTTTGGCTATTGTGTTTTGCTTATCATCTCGATTTGGTGTCACTGTAACCTTATTTGTTGACAGTCCAGCTTGTTTCTTTGCTCTTTGCCCTGTTGTGTGGAACTTTCCCAACTTTTTTCCGATATCTCTGATGGAAAGGTTGGGATTGCGTTTGAAAATGCTGCCTTCTATTCTTCCGGTCGCTGCGGCTTCCTGGTTTCGGTTTCCTCCTGATTCCGGCTTTATGGCAGTCGTCAGACGTTCTCCGAACACTTTTATAACATTCGTCACGGTTGATTTGGCAATATTAAGTGATTTTGCCAAGATGGCATGGTAATAATTTAGATTTTTCTAATGCGTGTGCAAAATTTTGACAACTGAATAGAAAATGGCAGAGACAAACAAGCGTCAACATTCCGTACGCATACGCCTACAAAATGAAGGGTGTTCAAGTTTTTTAAATGCACGATTAAAAAACTACGTCATATATCAGTCGACCAAGCTCCATTCATTACCAACAGTAGCAAGTCCCACGGGTTCTTGACCCAGATGTTCACTCCAAAACGAAGCAGTTGCACAATCCAGTTGAACAATAGAGTTGAAAAAAAAAACATGATGGAGTTAGCTGAAAACCAGGTAAACGAACTCTACGAGTATGCGTCCTAAAGGACAGACACAACGTCCACAAGGAAGTCAAGGAGATGGTGACGCGTGTCAAATCGGCCGTGATTGCAGCTGAACGCGAGCAGGATGCACTGAGGATGAGAGCAGAGACTGCTGAAAACGTTCGTGAGGACACCCAAAAGACAATGGAGAAGGCAACGGTTGAAGCACTGTAGACGAACGAAAGAACCCCAGAATCCACGCTCGGAACCACACACCAGGAGATGAGGTGGAGCTGAAAAAGCTCAAAAACGACGAGGAGAAAGGTGAATACAGTGAATGGCGCCAGAAAGATAAAAAAAGAAACAGCAGCAACTGAAAACTTTAGGAGAGCAGAAGTAGTAGACACATAGGTCACGTTGGGAGCAAAGTAAGGGCGGCGCTCTCCCACAAAAGTTCAATTCAGTGGACGCAGTGGTTCTACGCCCGAAAAAAAAAAAAAAACAACGGCGCTCTGATTGCTGAGGTAAAACGTGAAACAATGTACGCTGAACTTCTCCAAAAAGTGAGAGCTGATCCAGAGTTGAAGGAACTAGGGGAGAGTGTGGTGAAAACCAGGCGCACCCAGAAAAGTGAGATGATCTTTGAGCTGAAGAAGGGTCTTGCCATCAAGAGCACAGTCTTCAAGACGCTCGTTGAAAATTCTCTTGGTGATCAGGCGATAGTCAGAGCTCTATCGCAGGAAACAGTGATCGAGTGCATGGATCAAGACATGAACTGAGGAGACACTACGATCTTGGAGAGGCACCAATGACAGGCTGGTTGATGGAGACGTACGGTAGCACACAGACGTGGGCGATACGTCTGCCGACACTTGCAGCCGACTAGCTGTTGGAGTCGGGTCGAGTTAAAATTAGGTGGTCGGCGTGCTAACTGAGAGTCTTCCCTCAAGTTCCAAAAGAAATTGAGAGATGCTTTAAGTGCATGGGTTTTGTTCAACAGGCGAGGAGCTGCAAAGGACCTGACAGATCTCATCTGCGCAGGAAATGCGGGTGAAGATGCATTTTGCTAGAGACTGTACAAAGCAACCGAGATGCATGCTTTGCAAAAAGGAGGGCAGAAATGACCACATTCATGACCAAAAAGTCATGTGTTTCAAATACCCAGTATATAAAAAAAAAGTGACAGCAGGTCGGCAGTAATTTAGGTAACCCAAATTAACCCCAATCATTGCGACATTACACAGCACCGGCTGTGGTAGTCAACAATAGAAACAAAGTGTGACGTCGCAATCATGGCGGAACCGTGTCATGTTGCTCCCGATAACGGAAACTGGGTGGCAGATAGAGCGGCGATGGCCACGTTACAAGTGATGGGCAGATTACCCATCCAGGAAGTAATGTCCAGTTCATACAACGGTTTCGGGATCGCCAAAATCAACAGGATCTTTGTTAACGCTGCTATGCACCCTTAAGGCTGACAATGGAGCAGTATCACCAGATGCTGGATACACTAACCGAGAAGCTCGTCGGAAGAATAGTCGTCATCGAAGGAGACAGCGATGCTTCCAATGGAGTGGGACAGCAGATGTACCAACGCCAGAGAGTACATCCTGTCAGGAGCTCTGGCAAAGTTGGAAGTTACCCTATCGAACGTAGGTTCCACCAGCACTTTTCGCCAGGACGGTCGTGAATCCTTCATTGATGTTACCTTCTGCAGTTCGTCGCTGATGACAAATATGACAAATATGGAGAGTGTCTAATGAGTATATTCGTAGTGATCAGCTGGTGGTTCGGTACAGCATCGGGCAGTGAAATCCTGTTGCAATACGGAGAACAAAAAGTTGCGAACGAATATTTCCAACAAGGAACTATTTGACGAAATGTATCAGAAGATCGTCATAGATCGTTACTCCGCGTATTGGGAGAATACAACAAACAACAATCAAAGTGAAGGAACTATTTGTTGAGGCACTACGGTTCGACAACGAACTCTCGAACCGGAACGCGGACGAGTTGACGTATATGTTAGTGAAGGCATGCGGCACCATCATGCCGAGGAAATTGGAGCCATGGTACAAGCGGCTCCCAGCTTACTGGTGGAATGATCAACTCAGCATCCTCCACGCTATTTGCCTCAGAGCCAGAAGACGTGTCCAGAGAGCTAAAACCGCAGCAGACAGAGAGGTGCATAGGGTGGCGTTCCGGGCGGCCAGGGCCAAATTGAAATGGAAAATAAGACTGAACAAGACGAACTGCTACAAGGAACTGTGCCGAACCACTGATGACAACCCATGGAGTGACGCGTACCGTATTGTAATGGCAAAGACCAAAAGCCCAACGATGGCTGCAGAGCTATGTCCATAAAAAAAACTGAAGGTTATAGTTGAAGGACTTTTTTCGGCGCACGATTCAACGACATAGTTACGTTCACTGTGCGGTTAGGAAAAAAGAAGTAACACTGAAGGCATGCAAGTCTCGAACGAGGAGCTCGTGGCAGCACCAAGAGCGCTTAAGATGAAGAAGGCACCCAGACTGGATGGAATTCCTAAAGTGGCTTTGAAGGTGATTCAGGCATTTCCGGACATAATCAGAGATAATCTGCAAAAATGTCTAAAGGAAGGCCATTTCCCGGGCAGGTGGAAAATACAGAAGCAAGTGCTGCTGTCAAAGCCAGGAAAGTCTCCGGGGGATCCTGCATCGTATTGGCCAGTCAGCTTGTTGGATATGCTCGGGAAACTCCTAGAGAGAATCATCCTTAACAGGCTGACAAAATTAACGGGCAGTGAACAAGTCTATTGAAGATGCAATTCGGTTTCCGGTAAAGGAAGTCTACGGTAGATGCCATTCGAGCAGTAAAGTTGTAAAAAAAAAGCAGATAGGCGATCGATATTGCGCCATTGTAACGATTGACGTTTTAAAAGCGTACAATAGTACCAGTTGGAAGCTATTGTCGAGAACAGGGAACTGATCTACGAGACCACTGCGGTGCGGAAATCAGTGAACATCACGGCGGGAGTTCCGCAAGGTTCGGTTCTTGGTCGAACGCCTTGGAACGGGATGTACAACGGGGTGCTGACGCTGAAGCTTCCCAAATACGTAGTGATCGTTGGCTTAACGGACGACATCTTATTGTCAGTGACAGGTGAGACACTAGAAGAAGTGGAAATCCTGGCGACCGAAGCCATCGGCATAATTGAAAACTGGATGCAGGGGTCGAAGCTGCAGATATCCCACCACAAAACGGAGGTGCAGTTGGTCAGCAACTGCAAAGCGGTACAACGAGCAGAAATCCCCATCGGAGGGCATGCCATAGCCTCGAAGCGCGTGCTGAAGTACCTGGGTGTGATGATCGGCGGCCGACTAAACTTTAACAGTCACGTAGATTATGCTTGTGAGCATGTGGCAAAGGCCACCAATGTGGTAGAATCATGCCGAATAGCTAAGGACCTTGCAGTAGTAAGCGAGCGGCGTCCACTGGCTAGTGTATCATCATCGATACTGAGATACGGAGGTCCAGCCTGGGTCGCAGCGCTGGGAACAAAATGGAACCAGGCGATGTTGAGCAGTACATTCAGGCTCATGGCCATGCGCGTCGTTTGTACGTACAGAACCCTGTTTTTTTGGAGGTGCGTCATTTGCGTCATTGCCGGAATGATCCCAAGTGACATCACTCTGGCAGAGGACAGTGAGTGTTATAAGAGGAGAAACATCAAGGAAGTTCGGAGGCTGGTGAGAGCGGAGGTGATAGCCAAATGGTTGCGAAAATGGGACTTGGGATAGAACGGTCGATTGACGTATCAGCTCATACCGGATCTGCCAACCTGGACGAAAAGGAAGTTTCTGTCTGGTCATGGATGCTTCAGGCAATACGCAGAACGCCCAAGAAACACCAGAGCACGTGGTTTTTGACTGCCTACGAATCAGCTCATTGCGAAGCGAGATGCTTGCCATCAGCGGGGCAGATACCAGCCCAGTTAACGTCGTCTATAGAATATGTCGTGACGAAAGGGCGTGGAATGCGATTAACGGAGCTATTACGCAGATTATGACGGCTCTGCAGTGAAAATGGCGGGAGGACCAAGAAGTCAATGGTTGAGCGCAGAAGGTTGACGGTTTTGGGGGATGTTCTAACGTCGGAGAACACTCGATTGCTTCAATAAGTGGGAGCTAAATGGCTCATGGTCGGTTTCTGGAGAAGTTTCTTTCCGTCGGAGAATTCTATATCGGAGTAGGGCTGATTCACCGATGGGGACCGCCTGAGTAAAGCGCGACAAAGTTGGGAGCCTACTTGCTTCATGTTGGATTGCTGAATGGTGACAGTTACAGAACGATGTGAGCAATGCTATTAACATGAAGGGTCCCTGAATGGCGATAGTACTGATAGAACTAACTGAATCCAATGGACTTGCAATGATGGCACGATGCATGCTATAGCTGTAAGGTACACTGACTGAATCCAGGCACACAGACGCTTAAGTAACTAGCTACCAACTAGAGCTAAGGGTTTTAGCATGAAGTGGTGCACATAACACATAACACCTCTTCTTCGAAGTAATACCGGAAGGTGGTGCCGGAGGGGAATGCAGGGGAAAAGAGAACGTAGGAGAGTATCAGTCAGTCAGTCAGTCAGTCAGTCAGTCAGTCAGTCAGTCAGTCAGTCAGTCAGTCAGTCAGTCAGTCAGTCAGTCAGTCAGTCAGTCAGTCAGTCAGTCAGTCAGTCAGTCAGTCAGTCAGTCAGTCAGTCAGTCAGTCAGTCAGTCAGTCAGTCAGTCAGTCAGTCAGTCAGTCAGTCAGTCAGTCAGTCAGTCAGTCAGTCAGTCAGTCAGTCAGTCAGTCAGTCAGTCAGTCAGTCAGTCAGTCAGTCAGTCAGTCAGTCAGTCAGTCAGTCAGTCAGTCAGTCAGTCAGTCAGTCAGTCAGTCAGTCAGTCAGTCAGTCAGTCAGTCAGTCAGTCAGTCAGTCAGTCAGTCAGTCAGTCAGTCAGTCAGTCAGTCAGTCAGTCAGTCAGTCAGTCAGTCAGTTTTCAGTCAGTCAGTTAAATATTAACTGTCGTGTCATTCAAATTGATTGAATTGAACTGATTTAGTTGCCGGTTAGGAATTCATTGTGCTTTTACTCGCGAGTAACGGTCTATTATCCAGTTTTACCCAGCAACAACAATCTGCCTTTGTTAGATTTATTGACTATGTTTTAAAGTTTTTCCATTATTTCCATTGCATCAACAGAACGTGAATGAAAGTATAATGTCATTTTGATTAAACGAACCAGTTCCCAAGAATGCATTAACTTGCCTTCAATGTTAAAACAATATGTTGGTGGTACGCAGCCCCATGAAAACGTTTGAAGGGATGAAGGGAATGATTTAAGATTTGACGTTTTTTAACCATAACAAGCAAATAAATTCTCACTCATCTTTTGTCTTTCCTTGTCTAACGTGAAAAATACACTTGAATGTCTGTTTTAATTTTTCTCTTTTAGAAAGTGACCAAGGGAAAAGTTAGTAAAAATTTTCTTAGTTTTCCAACCACAATCGTTCTACTGAAACGCCCGAGAAGTGTTTTTAAAGTTAGTTTTTAAAGTGAAGTATAAATAAATAATTTGTAATTTGTAGTGGAATGATTCGCTTCTCAAAATGAGGACCCAACACATTTTTTGTCTTAATTCGTGATTTCTCGGGTTAGCAGAAACATATCAGTTGGATTAATCTTCGTGTATCATCAGTATTCTACTTTCTTCCATCAAATTACGACCCCAAGCAGTACGTAATAAAACAACAATTTACATCGACCATCATCTTTATTTATTTTCACAAATTCATGACAAATGATTCCGTTGTAAAATTCAAACCAAATCGCTTCCAGCCTCATGCCTCACTGATCTCCAGAGTACCGCATCCGGAATCAACTGAATGTTTTACCACCCCGAGCCGGTCGTACGCTTCCTAAACTGGATCGAAAGCTGGATCGCTTGACTTTACTACCATTTATCATCCTCGCTTGGTTGCAATGCACTTATTTCTCAAACAGCAGCATCATCGTCATCATCGAGATCATCATCATCGTCGTCATAGACTAGGAAAGAAGTAGCAGTATCGTACGTCGCACTCTCCCCCCATTGTCCCAGCACCAGTGGCGATAAAATATTGAAACCTATCTGGCTTGGAATGTATAATTCTTGAGAAGCAGTCCTTCCGCTTTCCCACCCTTACAGGAAGTAGGTATTCAATTCACAAACTGAAGGAATTTGTTCGATCGTTCCGCTCCTTTTCTCTAAGGTTCGTTTTCTCACCTCTTAAATGATGGGATGCTTCCGAAGGGATTGACAATTTCCATTTTTCAATTTTATTTGTGCGCAGTTCAACAGGGTTGGGAAAATAGGAGTGAGCGGGGGGAGGTGCGGTTCCCGCTTTAGAAGGGGACTTCCTTGACTGTGTATTAGACATCGTTGGGCACAAGGTCGTAAAGTTGGTGCCATTATACCGCTCTTCTGGTCAGCATTATTCCGTCTCCGTGGCATTATCAACAAATTTATGGTTATAACGGTTTTGGGATGATTTGTATTAAAACAGCAGACGATTTATCGAGGTCTTTGTTGTATCGTGGAAGGATAAGATGCTTTTCTTTTGGGAGATTTGAGTTGCATGAAATCGAAGTGGATTGAAAATTTCAGTTGATGGAATAATTTTGAAAAATGATTGGTCTTAGTTTAGTATATATAGGGTGTCCCAGAAAATCTATGCACGATTTTGATGCACCACTGTTGCTTCCAGATGACGTTTAAACAGCTGACCCTTACCGAGTTTTATTGTTTACATTTCAATCTATAACTCTGTGAGTCTCAAGTGCCAAGCATTTCTCCAGAAAAGCGCAAACAGATCGTGCACTTTTCCAACGTTTCGCTGAGTCAGTTGGCGAAAATGGAAGGTGTGCACACTTAGAATTATATGCCGAGTCTCGGCTTTCTGGAACCGAGATCCACACAGTCGACCTCTCGGATAATCTCGATTTGGGTCAAACTGAGAACTTATACAGTTAGCTGGGAATCTCGGCATAAGCAAACTGATATATCGGTTAGAATTCGAAACAAACAGAAATGAGGTTTACCGAGATTTCGGTTACATTGTGTGTAAATATTCAAAATGTTTAATCCAATTCTCATCGAAATATTGAAGATGGTGTTTGTGTCGAGTCCAGCTGGTACAAGAAGGCGTGGAGCACAGCGAGCTAGATGGGCGGTTCAAGTAAACAAAGACTTGGAGAGCATGAGGTGCAACCGAGGATGGAGAGAAGCAGCCTTGAACCGGGTGAATTGGCGTAGAATTGTTGACGAGGTTTTATCAATGTAATTGATGTAGTGCCAATAAATGTATGTAATGTATGTAAGCAACACCAAATGCATTTCAAGATAACAGGGACAGGGGAGGGGTCCGAATAGGTATCATTATCATCCAGAAAGGTATTTGTATTATTTTCGAAATATTTCGAAAGCATTTGAATGAGGGTTTCGCAAAGTCTCATCATTTCTGCGATTTTGGTTGGCGGGAGTGACACATCCGCCATCAACCGGCAAATTCCCAGTGAAAAGCATCTTTTAATTTCGTCAAGAGAGACAGTTTCTTCTTTCATCATTTCCTCAACTGGAGCTTGCAATTCAGTAGGGTAAACATCATCAGCTTCAAATTTTAACTTTTTGGGTACCCGCTAGGGTTTTTAGTACGAAACCCTTTTTGGCGGGCTTGTCCTTATCCTTGAAATATGCTTTCAAAACGCACAGCGTATTCAATGTTTCGTCAGACATACGGGATCGTATTTTAGTAGCGAAGCTTCCAGAAACAGAGAACGCTCTTTCTGAGTCTACAGAAGTGGGGCGAACTGTTGCTAGTGAATCATGAAGCATTGACAAGTATTTTCCTTTCAGCTTTCTGAGTCGTAGTAAGTGAACTCTTGTCTTACAATCTTTACGAATCCTGGTTCAGTAATCGAACTGACAGGAACAATCTCGCTTACCTTTGACTGCTGCATCCTCCGTTCAAACTTCTGTTTCATCGGCAAAGCCTCGTATTCACCAGCATCAACTCCATCAGCAGTTGGAGCTACGGTCGAATCCATTGGTTCATCTGTTTCAACACCGTTCAGTCGTTTGAGTATCTCGGCAGCTTGTTTAATCAAAGTAGTCTTCGACGTTTTGAAAAATAAGCCAAAATCATTGCTGATTGACGTTTTAACTGCAGTGTTCTTCAAAAACGCGAAAAGGTCAGCGAATTAAAGCGTCTTTCTGCAACTCGCTGCTTGAGCGCTTCGAAAAGCTCGTTGGCGATAGCGGTCTCCTGACAAGAAAGTTGTTCGAGCATAAAGTGTAATGCCACATCCGCTTCGTACAATGAGCAATCTTTCCGGCACAGTTGTTCAACAGCATTGATGGGTTCAAGAGCGTTTATGATTTCCCGAACCAAATCCATTTCATTATCGGTCATGTTCAGCTTTACTTGTCCTTTCAGATCGATCATCGCTTTCTGTACCGCGTTCCTGACGACGTAGAATCTCTAAAGCATGTCAAACAAGCTATTCCATCGTGTTTTGACGTCGATAACGGCATCTCTTTTCCAAACTCCTGCTGGACGTATTTTTGAAGGAGGTCGCCGTTCTTGACCGGGACAATTCCACGGAGCTTCTTAATGGTAGCGTGGTATTCAGGCCGCAACTCCGCTTCATCGCATTTCCAGCACGAACTTACCATCATCGTCATCTTCATCATCGGCAGAAGAGTCTGAATCAGCATCGTTGGAACCTAAAATTCGAGAAATTACCTAGAAGTTCAGTTATAAAGATAACAATTTGAAATGAACAAACCTTCTCCGCTCAGCTCACGTTGATTGTATGTTGGTTGATTTCGGGAATAAAGCACACTCGTGACAGCAAGGTGTATCCCGTGTGCAAGACAAACTTGGTGATCCGCAGGAATTAATCTTCCAACTTTGTTCATTACAGATGCACCATCTGTCATTGCTGCTACAACGTCTTCGGTGAGCGATAAGCCATACTCAGACAAGATCTCTTCCAACAGCTTGACACATTTCTCGGCATCAATTGATCCTACTCTCCTTTTCACACCCAAGTTCCAGGTGTGCTGACCGTCATGAGCATTTACGTTCATGTATCTGCGGTTCCAAGTTGAAGTCCACTCATCGAAAGTGATACTAAGCTTACGGCCTTGCTTCCTGATTTCACCAAACTCCTTTCGGTACCCCCCAACAACAAAAATGTAGTGCGCTTTGACCTTCAGCCTGATACTTTCCAGTGATTTGGGGATATCTCGAAATCCTCGGGCATATAATCCAAGCCGGATGCCCTCTGAGTTGCAAATTGTGTTGAATGGAATATTGTCCTCAGCAGCCATCCTTGCCAAAGCGGCCTCAAGCGGGGACGATTTGGAAAAATATTGATGAAGTGTGACGATCTTTTTGGGATGTGACGATGTCGTTGCGGTTTGATTGTCTTGAGGTACGTCATCGGACGCCGGACGTTTGTCCAAATTGATTTGATGTACTCCTTTGAGATGTTTTTTTTTTTTCAATCCGGAGGTACTCGAACCTTCGCATTTGATCACTTTGGAACACTTAGCACATTTTGCAACACCACGGTTTTGAATTCCACGAAGAAAATAATCTCCAAACGGAAGTTTCCGGCACTCCTTTCTTGCTAATTGCTTCAAATTCCATCTTCAATGGTACTGATCACTCCATTCACCACCGTAAACAATACTGGACTATGACAGTTTCAATTCTCCGACAGAAGTACGTCACGACTGCATTCATGCAAAGATGATTTGTAGTGGTATTGGTGTTATACGTATGAATATGAATGAACTGAGCGAGATGCAGCTGCTTGTCAATCTTGTCATTTAAAATCGAACTGAGTTGCCAAGGTTGCACAGTGGGTCAGGTGTTTGAAATTTTAGTAAAAAAAATATCATTCTCACTAGCTGCTGCATTCAAATAATGTGGTTTTAAGCACCGGAAGATTTAGTTTCCACTCGGACCAAAACTTTTTGCTTAGTACCGAAAATACTGGTACTTTCTTTAAGGCAGTACCGGTATTTCGGTACCGAAAATTGGTCAGTACTCCCGGAAATTCCGGTACTAAAACCCTAGTCTTAACTATCCAATACCTGCGGATTTGTAGATGGGGGTGTCGCTGAACAATGTGCCTTTTCAGTGATTTGAAATGGCTGTACCTTGATTGGCATTTAGGAACCGTGAAGTCGTAAAATACTCTATCCGTTGATTCCGGTTATTAAAATGCCGCTGCAACTCTTCCACATAGCCCCAACTACGTTCTGACAGATGAAACATATTATGCTCGCCTATTGAGTTAAAGTGGAACAGATAAGTAAATTCATTTGTATTTTCTAAAAATATCGTACAGTCTTTCATCCCCTTGCTGCATTTTATCGAGAAGTTGCTCCATTTTCACAGTTTGTTTACCTTTTTTTTTTCACCGTTCCACAAACAATATACAACTTACTCCACTTGCGAATGAAGCAATATGGCGCATGGCGGTTGACAGATAAAACGCCGAGCCTCGGCTTACGACACTGCTAAACCGATATTTCAGTATGATAGGCAGCTGAGGTCGGTTGAAGTTTGGTTAACGTTTGTGCTTGGCTCCTAGTGTTGCCAAAAATCGGTTTAATAATGAAGATACTCGATATTTCCGTTTCAAGTGATGCTGAGACTCGGAATCGTTCGATTATTTGTCGAGTTATCAGTTAAACATAAAAATGCCGATGAATTCAGCTAAATGTTTAATCGAGCCCGTGAATAATTTTTAAGTGTGAGAGCATCGCAGCAGTTCATGACGCGATTTGGAAGTGATGAGGAGTCTTTCTTTCAGGAAAAGAAAAAATCTGGATGTAAACCGAGGCCTGTGGACAAAAACTTGGACTGGAAAATCACGAAAACTTTCGCCCTTTTTACGTACTTCCGTTCGAGATGTGGCCAAAAGGCTGGGAACTTCGAAGAGTAACGTCGACCGAGCAAAGACACGAAGAAGTCAAAACGAAGTGAAAAACAAGCAGCATCTGTCAAACTACTGTGTGGAAAATCGCCATGCGTGGATAATGAATCCTACGTGAAATTTGATTATAAGACGCTTCCGGGTTACCAGTTCTACACGGTCCGCCCAAGTAGCAATTCAAATGCAAATTGGTTTTATTCATGTTTTATGGTAGTTTTATCATAGCATTATGGAGTTCATCCGGTTTTATCGGGACATTTTCCAAGTTAAGGTGGTTTTAATTCCTTAACAGTTCTCAAGAGTGATTAAAGAACACTTGAAGACACCTCCATAAAACTACATAATTTATAAGTGTAATTCACCTTATCAGTAGTTTTATAAGTTACTTGATCCCCCTCTCAAGACATTGTTTCGCAACTTGCATAAAACCTGATAAAAGTTTTGTAAAAGTTTTATGACATTCTTCATTAAGATGAATGTATCTTGGAAATGCTGCCATAAAACTCTCTTAGAACCATTTGATTTTAAATAAGAGCACATATTCTTGAGAAAGAACATTATGTGAAAAATAAACAAACTGTCACAATGGACGCCCACAGGTGGAACAAATTAAAATCCAGCGGATCGTTCAAGCGGAAATTCAATAAAAACCTATTCAATATATTAAGCACTCCTTCATCTCAGCCACCAACGACAATTTTTTTTTTTTGACCATTCCATTGGATTCGCAGCCTACTGAGACTAACTTATCAAAAGGGTCTATGCGTTATGCGTAAAACGAATAAAATAAAATGGTGCAATGTGTCGCCAGTTGAAAACCGAAATGCTATTTGATTTTATGCCAGTTGTGCAAGTTAAACCTAACATCTCAGGTAGTGTGTTATATGGCGCACCACCGTGGAAATACAGCGCAGTACTTTTGACGTAAGGTTTAATGTGCACTACGATTGTAAAATGTTATGTTAATGTAGAATTCTCCCGAGTCGCGCATTTCAGTTCCCAATAGGCTACACAATATTTACTCGTTGCAGGTAAAAATTAGTATATCATCTGAGCGAAAATCGATTTTTCCCATAATCCGCACTTTTTATCCAAAGTCGGAAGTAGTGTGCTGGAATCGCTCAGTGATCCACTACACAGTGCACTTCTTCCAACGTTAGGTTCGGCGTACAGATCAAGAGAAAAATCATCTTTCGCTCAACTGATGTTTCAGCCATCGACGCAATATTATTATCTGTTCTTCTTCTCAAATCCATTGTTAGCATATTCAAGTTAGAGTTTTTTTATGTTTTAATCGACTTACGCTGATTAAAAACAATAAATTATAAGCTGTAATTATGAACAATAATTATGCATAGGCACTTTTGATTTGAACGTTCTCATTTTCTTTGTTGATGATGTGTCTTCTCCACACTGATTTTTTGGGTATCTTTTGAAAGAGTTGTTTACCTCGAGCAATTTTCACACGTTTTATTCTCGCGTTACTCCTCTTTTTCAAGAATAGAACAAGTAAAGATGATGTTATCGCGGTGCTATTAAAATCTTGTTAGTCGTGTGGTAGAAATATTAGTTTTATATGCGTGGTTTGGGTAGTTTTAGATAAAACCATTGAAAAAATGGCGAGCGTGGCTATTCTGGATTCCCTCCGAATGGTAGCCATTTTCATTTATATGCAGCAAAACTTTCGTTTTTCCAATGCTACGAACAATTTCTGCTGTTTAAAATACATTTTGAAACTAAAAATGGATTGTAGACACAATTTATTCAAGATCTAACAATTTATCAGCCTTGTCACCTAATTGTTGAATTGTCAAGTATTTTTTATTATTCAAATAAATCAATGTTCTAGCAATGATTCCGTGGCGCATTAAAATTTTCGAACTTTTATGTTATAAAACACCAATAAACTGAACGTCGCATGAAAAATTCATCAATTGCAGGATAAAAAACTCAAGCATTAATGGTCAATTTTACAATTAAGTTAAATACGTATCCACTTTGGAAAAGAAACATCATATGTATATCGATGTTTTCTTTTCTCTCGTTCTCCCCATTCAGCAGAACGAATCCAAAAATGGAATCTTCGAAACATATTTGTGACGGACTGGAAGTGTTCTTAAAGAGGAAAATCATAAAACTACCAAAACTTGTGGTAGTTTTATCATAGTTTTAAGCATGTCCTGCATGTCATTACAAGTATGTACCGATAAAACTATCAAGTTTTAAGCGAATCTTGGGAAATAGTCTTGAGAACCTCCTGTAGTATGGGCCTTTTGAACTTATGAGGGTTTTATGGCTGTTTTATCGATGTCATGTAGAATATCTAGTTTTATGCGTGGTTTTATGAAATGAGTCTTGAGAACTTCTTCAAGTGTACCTTAAAATTGAATTTGTTACTTGGGCGTGCTGGTCAAACTATTGACGATGCCGATAAGTCAACTTTTCAAAAAAATTCCGCAAAAAGTCCAGTGAGGGGGGAATGCTTCTAACATCGTCTGTAATAACAGACAAAACGATTGCTGCTGTTTTTGTCGTTGCAGGGTAGGATTGGAACGTCGCCTGCCCCCCACGGGCCAGAAACAAAATAAGCCCTTTCTTTGTCGGACGGAATTAGCGTAACACCCTCAGCACACGGTTGCCAGGTGTACAGCGAACAAATCACCCTATGGAGCCGATGGAGTCCCAATCGAACCTAATGATCTAAATCCTCCCCACTCATCACAAACAAGACCTGTGTGGGCTGTGTGAACTGTAAAGGTAGCTGCGGTAATTTGCGTAAGGCAGCGGATTCCATCAAACTTATGAAAGAGACTGGAAAGAAGCATAAAAAGTTATTGGCAAACAGTCTGTACTGAAGCTAATGAGCAGTGTAAGATCAAATGTCCGCTCTTTGGCGTATAACCCAAATAACAATTTTAGTTTGTTAAACCATTTCTTCAAATTCACTGTTGAGCTTAATGCTGATCAACAGTCAGCTTATTTTCTAATCAAAACTGCTATTCAACCTTTGTTTACTCAAAATTGGAGAATCTATTCAACATTCGCTGCTTAACAATATTTGAATATAACTGTTTGTTCAACAATTCTCATATGTATTTATTACACATAAATATTATTTAACAATTGATATAACCATTGTAAAGCTTCAACACAACTCTTGGAGCACTTTATAAATGAAACAGTCATACAAATGATGTATCAACCATTGTAGAGCTATACTACACCTCTTAAACAAAAACAAGCTCTATCTATAATAAAATGAAATTTTAGAGAGCATAATTATTTACCGATAAAATGTACTAAAGCCATTGCTGTTCATGTGACCATTTTTTATTTTGTTCTTCTGAATAATGGTTTGAAAATGGTTTTTCAAAGTTTATTCAAGAACTTTATCTATCGTTGTTAATGACCATGTTTCCCTCATTTATCATTGTAATTAATTTAAGGCATTGAATGTTTTTATTATTTATTCGTAGCAGTCGTTGGGATATTTAATTTATTATATGTGGTATTTATATTTGTTCATATGTTTGAAATAATTTGTTTGAATACAGTACCCAAATTTGATTTTGCTCGATTCCAGACTTGAACTCGTGGCCCTAGATTGAAGGCTGCCTTGTTTTCCATCTTCTCCATCCTTGGTTATGTATTTGACACAATCAGAAGACGTATTTAAAACGTCAGTCTCTAATTTGCATGATATTGTTTAACAATCGTTAGTCAACAGTCACATACATGGAGCTTTGGCTATGAGCTCGATTAGAGTTTTACAATTGCTCCATAAACGTTAAAATGTTAAACATGTTAAAATACGATAGCTGCACATAACTGATTTAGCATTGTACAATTGCCGAATAAATGTTTTACTTTATATCTGGTAGCACTGTCTTATAGCAACACACCACTGCTTGGTAGCTGTCAAAACAAATCATTTGTTGTTGGGTCATCGTTTTAAAGAAGTGTGATTGTGATTAAGATGAGCAGAGGTAAGTAATTATAAGAAATAACTTTAACATTCGAGCTAATTTGCATGATTCACTTATTCTTAGGCGACATTTTCTTAGTGGTTCAGACGCACGAAGCTGGGAGACCCGTTGTGACGGTGGTGCCACATCAGTGGGTTTGCGGAAACGAATTATTTTGGCCTAGCAAAAAAGCAGATGTTCTCGCAAAATTTCGACTTCAAAACCATGTAGCAGTTGGACCAAAATGCCGTGTTCTGTAAAACGGAGGTATATTCCTACGTTCTCGGAAGCACAGCAGGAGGCGGCGGATTTATCTGGAATGTCAACAGAAGCTTCAGACTTTGCATCCAAACGGACGAAAAAGGTGAAAAAAGACAAAGTCAGTAAGAAAAACGATTTCAATGATCTGCTGACTAGCATCTCAAGTAAGCATTTGTTGGCATTTATTGAAAATTATTCTTCATGCTAATCAATTATTCTCTCATCAAGGTGGATCACAACACATGCAGCCTCCAAATGCACATACTCTCAACTCAAACGAAATCTCAGATACTACTGCGGAAGAAGTTATAGCTCAGCCGCTGGAAACGGTCTTCTGTCAACCAGATCTCAGTCAACTTTTGTCAACCACTCAAGGATTTAGGCTGGAAGGATTGTCATCCGTTCGTGTTCCGATAGAGGCAACGAACAATGCCGTTATTTCCAGCCACGAAGTAGTGGAGCAACAAAATGCTGTAGTAACTGATGGATATGTTGTAAGCATTCAGCAAGTATGTGGTTGAATTTTTTCAAATCTTGCAAGTCAAATAACGATAGCCATCTAATGTAACTTGACTTTCTATGTGACCGTAGCCGAAGTTTACCTGTATATATGGATTTTCAAATACGTAAACAAAACCCAACAATTTTATTTTGTTTGTATTGCAGCCCGACCGAGATAGAATTATAAAAGAAATTTCCGCAAAACTGGACGTGGTATGCGGAAAAATCATCCAACAAGTTCCACAGGTTATCTCCAATATGGTTGAGAAGATGCTTGTTACTACAGCCGCATCATTGGAAGTAAAATTACGAGCTGCTATACGAGCTTATATCATTCATGAGAATCTGGACGAACCTACGTCATCTTTTCAATTTGTGCCAATAGTTTCTGTTGATGGAATAAAAGCGTAGGAAGAAAATTTGAATGATCGCAAAAAGATTAGTAAGTATACAACTTCCTATACTACTCTTTAGCTACACGTCTTGTTTGCAAAGCGTGTCAAAAGGTCACGACATAAGTGGTGACTATTAAAATAATTTTCAATTCTCAGGTCATTCACATGAAGAAGCAAATTGGACAAACTGGAGATAATTGTAATGGACAAAACGTTTGTTACGAATTAATTGATCACTTTTTTGATCGAAAGGTCCTACTATTCTGCTCTTGGAGTGGTGGAAGCAAAGGGGAAACAACGAAGTTTTCGATGAACTGTGAAAATATATTGAATATTTTTTTCAAAATTGTTCACAGTGTTAACATCACATTTTCACGCAAGCTTCTGGAGGACTTTTTCAAGAAGATCACGAGGAATTCGAAAAAACGCAGTGAAGCTAAGGGAATGAGACAGTCATCTATCAACCGTAGATCTAAAAAAAAGCCAATTACAGGTACTTTTATTAACATGACTATAAATTCAATGCTTATTGCTGTTGATATTTATGTTTACAAAAAAATAAAAAAATAGTAGATTCAATTAACACTCTCATTCCACCTAAAAACAACAAACAGAAAGAGGCTAAAAATAAAAAACGGAAAGGTATTTCACTTCCTCGATAATCCTATATCCGTTTCTAACATTGTTCAATCCCAAAAAGTCCCAAATTCGGAAAACGATGACGATTTTGAAAATGCTGATGTTGTTGAAGAAGAAGAAAAAGAAGAAGGTGACGAAAAGTCAAATAATGGTTCTGAAGAGGAGTATGAAAGCGATTAATATTGTTAGAAGATCTTCATTTTGCTTGTCAATGAATGACAACAGTTTCAAAAGGACGAAAAGTCAAATAATAGTTCTGAAGAGGAGTATGAAAGTGATTAATATTGTTAGAAGATCTTCATTTGACTTGTCAATGAATGAGAACAGTTTCAAAAGGAAGAAAGTAATTTTTCCATTCGTATTTATGTTTTAACAGAATAGACTATGCATTGCCATCTATTTCTCTGAGATTTTTCTTTTTCTTAAACTAATAGTCCAAACTCTAAATATCTGATCCTAATACGTAATTTAAAAAAAAACAATCTTGAACAGTTTCAGGGTCAGTTTTTGATAGATAAGTTTTATTACTTGAAAAAGTGACAGAAAAATGTAAATGCATGAATGCAACAAAATTAATCGTTAATCGTATGTAAAAGTGGAATGTAAACAAAACTGTTTTGTCTATGTGGAATGACTACAAGCTTACAAAAAAAATTGTTTTTACGGTACTTAGTTTAGTGATCCCAAAGAACTAAATAAGCAATATAATTTGTAATTTACACTCCAACAAAGAAATACAAGCTGAAAAAAAAAACTGTTTATCTCTGTTTCCATAACAAGCGATACAGTTCTTATTATTGATTTCGTTATTAATTTTTTTTTTTTTTTTGCTTTATGAACATAGTAGCTCAACCGTTTTCAGTTAGAAGAGCTGTCAGAGTGTTCGAACATTATTCATCCATTCATCCATCCAAATCTCCGTTCAGTTGTAATCAGGTGAGAATGGAGGTTCTACGAAAAGAGATTGTGCAGCTCTGGATTCATGGAAACAGTGTCGAAGAAGCTTTCAAGAATTTGCTGCCAAGATTTCCACGTATTTGTGTAACGAGTGCTCCAAAGCGAATGAAGATTGGAAAACTTTATTTCAATTCACGTTGGATAAAATGGTCTCGCGTTAGCACGCGTTTTGAAAAAGAAAACGATAGTTGGCTCCAAAAACCTCACGATAGAATACTCCAAAAACCTCACGGAAAAGGAAACTTGAACCATTCTCCAAAAGCTCCCGGAGGACACAGCAGAATCGCCTGCGGGAAATAAAATCAAAATTTACCACCGAAGAATTGGGATTCGCAGCAGCATCAAGTGCAAGGGCAGAAGGTCGTCGTAATGCTGGAAAGATATTTGGAGAAATTGCGAAAAATCCAGAATCAGATCTAACAGACTCATTTACATCTGAAACCAGTCATGATGCCGCTGCATCAATGTCTCCCGAAAAGGCAATCGACTTCATATGTCAGAATGATTTCAGCAAAGCACAATGCATGGACGTACAAATTACCAACATGGAGCAGGGTATTGATCTATACCCGTCGTATAACACTATAATAGAAAGAAAAAGGCTTTGCTATCCTTCTGGTATTTAAATTTCTGGCAATGCACAGTGGGCATAATCGAAGCTGTAATCGGACTTATTTCAAATCCGCTGGTATTTGTACATGAACTGATGTTTTTCTATAGGAAAAAACGCCAATAAATCGATTGCCACTAATTTCTTCCTGTGCAGAGCATTGGAAGTGGCTCATTTTGCCCCATTTCACCCTAATTCAGTGTGTTCGTTCAGTTTTTACTCCGATAACTACAATTGCCGCTGTAGTTTTTGCTTGAAAAGGGACATATCTTATGTGAAAAACTCTCAGGAATCGAATGGTGCCGATTTTATGCTATGCAGAGGTCGAAAAATAGTCTATTTTGCCCCATTTCACCCTAAAAATGTGTTCGTTCAGTTTTTACTCCGATTACTACAATATCCGCTATATTTTTTTTATTTTTTACTCCGATAACTACAATTGCCGCTATATTTTTTGCTTCGAAAGGAACATATCTTATGTGAAATCGAATGGTGCCAATTTCATGCTGTGCAGAGGTCGATAAATAGTTTCTTTCGCCTCATTTTACCCTAAAAGTGTGTTTTTTCAGGTTTTACTCCGATAACTACAATTGCCGCTATATGTTTTGCTTAAAAAGGGACATATCTTATGTGAAAAACTCTCAGGAATCGAATGGTGCCGATTTTATGCTATGCAGAGGTAAAAAAATAGTCTATTTCGCCCCATTTCACCCTAAAACTGTGTTCGTTCAGTTTTTACTCCGATTACTACAATATCCGCTATATTTTTTGCTTCAAAAGAAACATATCTTATGTGAAAAACTCTGAGGAATCGAATGGTGCCAGTTTCATGCTGTGCAGAGGTCGAAAAATAGTTTATTTTGCCTCATTTTACCCTAAAAGAGTGTTTTTTCAGTATTTACTCGGATAACTATCGAATGGTGCCAGTTTCATGCTGTGCCGGGGTCGAGAAATGGTCTATTTCGCCCCATTTCACCCTAAACATGTTTTTTTTTCTTCATATTTTACTCCGATAACTAGGGTATGTGTCCCTTAACTCAGCCTAATAAGCAAAGATCGATTACATATTTTATCATAACTCATAAACTATTTTAGCTTGAAGCGATATTTAGCTAGTTATACACTTGCTTAGATACGTTTAATAAGAAGATTGCTAGTATGTATCATGACAAGCTATACAACTCATTTTATAACGTCAGAAACTTTCGAGGGATATGGATGTAATGTCGGTCTACAAGCATCAAATTGGGTCTATTCATGGATGCAATTTCGTCCCATTCGTTCGATTTTTTATTAAATGCAGTCTTCGTATGGTTTTTTTTCCTGATTTCATGATTTAAGACATTGCCAGCTGTATTAGCTTTACCCAACAAAAAATTTATGAAAAGAAACTTAACTTAAACTCCTTTGAAACACTTACGAGATTTTCAAATATAATTTATCGGCCCTCTGATAGTAAAAACATTATAATTCACTCTGCACAGGTATTGATCCTTCGGTTTGTATTTAGATGAGCCATTTTAAAAATATGCAACAGAAACCCATACATTTCCATTGAAAATTACCAATAACAACATTTTTATTAAGTTTTCCAGGCAACAGGCCATAATTGGGAACAAAGAAAAAAATATGTCCCTAACACTGGGTCCACGGTTTTCTTGATTAATCATTGTTATTTTATCTGTGTGAACTTTTAGTTTATAAGGTGTGACTATTTTCTATACATCTAGGCTGCATTATTCGGTTTATCGGTTGAATTTAGCCAAATTTAGATCATTCGAAGATCATGGAGATTTTCTGTCCAGCTTAACCAATGAAATCAGGATGTCTAAAAAGTTAAGAAAATCGTTAATTACACGGAAGTGTACAACAGTAAATTGATTAATAATGTCTGAATTCCTTCGAATTAGATCGGTTATCATGATAGCAATATAATTTTGTTGATTATCTCTGAATTAATGACATATTTGGTGCATAGGCCGAATGAAGGAGCTAGGCTAACATTACATCCCCTAACCCTACAATCGGACACCTTTTGGTAAGGCAGGTTCGTTGGCCTAGGGGGAAAGAAATAGGAAAGCGCGCGAAGTAGATGTATAGAGCTCTTTAGGGTGGGGTTGGGGAGATAAACAGTCGACCTATCGTTATCGATTCATTGGTCCATATGTCTACACGAAATATTTAAGAACATTTCTTTAATTTTTTTGGTTCATGGATTAGTAGGACGGAAAAGTCCGTGGTAAAAGTAGTGTTTTTGGCAGGGGGGGGAAAGGGGCATGGTAGGTGGGACCGAGTTTCGGGTGTTTTTGGGGTTGTGGGGGGGTTGGGGTTTTTGTTTGTGTGTTCGGGGGGGGTGTGTAGGGGGGGGTGGGGGGGGGGAAAAGGTGGGAAGGGGCAAACTTCGCTGTCGACACTTGTGAGAGGAAAAGCGGGGAGGTACGTCCAAAGGTTGGAGGCAGCGGCAGTAGTAACAATGGAAACATGGCTCGTCGTCTCTTGAGTGATCCATACACTTTTGCTCAGATCCTGGAAATCGACAAAGAATTTGTGGAGAAAATTCAACTGATTAGCTGTTTGGCACTGTCGTCGAACATTTTAGATGCACAAAAGGTTAAAAATCTCTACAACGACATAAAGAATCTTGTGACTTAAGAATTTGAGTTTGTGACACGTCTTCCTCCATCTCTTCACAAGTATAGTCATATGCCGGAATTGATTGAGCGATTAGTAAGTATACAAACTAAAACTGAAAACATTTTATATAACAAAACCAACACAAATATCTAATTTATTGGTTTCAATTCTAGTCGTACCCACTTAGCTTCATTGACGAGCAATCAGGAGAACGATGTCATAAACGCTATAAGCATGCCCGGCACCATTTGATTTCCCAGTACACTGCAGTGTTTTCTACGTAAGATATGTTCCTTTTCAAGCAAAAAATATAGCGGCAATTGTAGTTATCGGAGTAAAAAAAAAAAACACATATTTAGGGTGAAATGGGGCGAAATAGACCATTTCTCGACCCCAGCACAGCATGAAACTTGCACCATTCGATTTCTGAGAGTTTTTCACATATGATATGTTTTTTCAAGCAAAAAATATAGCGGCAATTGTAGTTATCGGAGTAAAAACTGAAAAAACACACTTTTAGGGTGAAATGAGGCGAAATAAACTATTTTTCGACCTCTGCACAGCATGAAACTGGCACCATTCGATTCCTCAGAGTTTTTCACATAAGATATGTTCCTTTTGAAGCAAAAAATATAGCGGCAATTGTAGTTATCGGAGTAAAAAATAAATAAAAACACTTTTAGGGTAAAATGGGGCAAAATAACCTATTTATCGACCTCTGCACAGCATGAAATTGGCACCATTCGATTTCTGAGAGTTTTTCACATAAGATATGTCCCTTTTCAAGCGAAAACTACAGCGGCAATTGTAGTTATCGGAGTAAAAACTGAACGAACACACCGAATTAGGGTGAAATGGGGCAAAATGAGCCACTTCCAATGCTCTGCACAGGATGAAATTAGTGGCAATCGATTTATTGGCGTTTTTTCCTATAGAAAAACATCAGTTCATGTACAAATACCAGCGGATTTGAAATAAGTCCGATTACAGCTTCGATTATGCCCACTGTGCAATGTTTGACATCATAATAATTCCTATATATACAACAGGTATTCGCATAAAGCCGGCTGGGGGCGGTGTTTTGCTTGATGTTCTGGTTGATCCTACTGCGAGGCGCCTAGTTGAGATCATCTATATTGGAACCGTTTTTTTGTGGAGGAGGGGGGTTTTATTGTTGGGAGGGGGGGGGTGTGGTTTATAAAATCGTGGGCGGGAGATTTTTTATTTTATTTTTTATTTATTTTATTTTTTATTTTTTATTTTTATTTTAATTAAAATAAAACTAATTTCTTTTTTTTTTATTAAAAAAAAATAATTTTTTTTTTTTTTTTAAAAAAAATTAAAAAAATAATTGATGAGGATGTGAAACTTTGTGAATATAACGATAGCAATATATTTGCGGTTTCAATGGCTCCTTTGCGATTGTGCACGGAAACGAGTGAAGAAATTATATGGAATAATGATTTTCCATCATCTTTCTGCCTTTGCCGGCCCGGCCCGTTATATTAATATTCGAGAAAGAGAGTGCGCAACTAACTAACCAAGTAATTTCGAAGATTAATGCTGAAATCGTGAAACTAATACCAACTACAATTGACAATGTTTCCATTACTGCAAAAATGTGCTTCACCATGGTGGACACAAATATTATAAATGATTTGACGAAAACACATTTCCTTTCTCCTTTCCATTCTCTTAAGGAACAATTGGGTTTAAGGATTAGTGAACCCCGTCCAGGAGGTGGGAACTCAAACTCCGGAAACGTCGCGAGGTGCTTTTTCAAAAACTATAAGGTTATTGCTGATATTACAGGGCTTGATAAACATAATCTAGAACGATTTAACGTAATTTTAAATGTGATTAACAGCAAAGCTGAAATCAACATAAATGCATATGAAGACATAATGCATATCAAAATAAATGCACCAGAATGCTCTTCAATTCATTGTACGGTTGGCATGCACTTTTTCCAACTATACATAAATTGCTGGTGCATGGAGCAGCGATAATAAAACAGTTGTCTGAAGTAGTGCAAAATGAAGACTTTAAGTTGTGTTGAAATTCTTTGAGCGTACCCCAAATAAGTTTGTGATAGAACCGGATCATCGGAAAAGGCGAAAGTGAAATGGACAACTTTATTTACCTTTTAAGTAACGTCACTTTTTCCGGATCCAGCTTGTGCGTCTCCTGAGCAGGTGGTTCTCCATCGTCTGCGGCTTTATTTCGTCCTTTCGGATTATTGGAGGGTCTGCCTGTTGCCTTGGCTGTTGGGAATAAGCGGAAAAGCAGCTCTTTGACAAAAAGGTAATTGCTGTCTCCGGAATTTTGCGATACGCTCAAGAGCCACTCGGCTTTCGAATACCCTGCACGCTCGATAAAGCTTCTGTCGTCCCTGTTCATCACTAGAGACTCCTGAAGGTGCATATTCAATGTTCACAGCCTTGTGTTCTCTTCCTTGAGATTTTTTTAATTTTAGCATCTAGATCGTCAATACGGCGCCACAACTCCTTGATGACTTGATCCGACTTGTGGCTTACGTGTGTCTCCCGAAAACCTTCGAACAGTGTTTCATATGGTTTCGAAACGTCCATATTGCCACAGGATGGAATGGTATTGTGTTTCGAAGATGATTCTGCTGCACTGATGAGAGTCGGAACGTCAAGATGGTACGATGAATCTTCAGATGTGGAAGGACCAGCATCGTCACGCTTTTCCGAAGGGGATCCTAAATAATTCTTCTTCTTCTTCTTCATCGACGGAACGTCATACCGGGACCTGATGAAACGTTTCATTTAAGGTTCCTCGTTCTCGTTCGGCAGAAACTCCTGTGCCTCCAATAAAGACTGATCGTTGTTCAGCTTAACCGGAACGTTGGCCGGTGGCCGACATTTTTCTTTTTAGGTTCTCCCTCCGCTTTCGAAATAACCTTCGGTGCCTGCAAAGGAATTGAGGCTAGAACAAATTCTTAATACAAAATTTTAGTTCATACCATATTGCCATTTTGAAAAGATTCACCATATTTTCGGCATTCGCTTTCTTCGCTTTTTTATTTTTACGCGGGCGACCCATTTTTGTTGATTTTTCAACTAATTAAGTGTAATTCGGTGCAGAAAAGTATAACGTTGAAGGAAACTCTCATTTTATTACCAAAGTAATTTTGTCAGCTGCTCAAATATGGAGGAACTGCCATTTTAACTTATACGTAATACGGAGCAATAAAGTATTGTAGAAAATGATAGGACAAGAAACGGTCAAGAAATGCTATATATATAAATATGCACATAAAACTTACTGATGAAACAATTTATTATATATCAAAGTGTAAGATTCGCACTCAAGTTGATTGATGTCTGTTTGTTAATTGACTTTAAATAAAAAGAGAAAGTAATACAATTTATAATTTTTTTAGTTTACATTTTTTGTAGAATACTTAATTCTATAGTTTAAAACATCTCTCCATGCATATCACTTCTTTCATTTATATTTATAAATAGCGCAAAAAACAAACAAAATAACTTAATGAAACCCAAATTAGTTATGATGGCAAAATTTACCATTCAGTTGTTAAATAATAATTTTTCAACTTATGTAAAAAATATCTAAATAACAAAAAAACTAGCAATGATAACATATTTCGTTATTACATTGCAATTAAGTGTTATTCCTCAATAAGTCAAAAATGTCAAATCCAGATGTCAAAGTTGTTTTCAAATGGATTTCCTTGTTTGGACAATGTTCGGTTTATTGAATTATTGTTTGAATATTTCTTTTGGCACAGTGAAACTAAATTCTTGCCTCGATGATTTTTTGTGTGTTTTATATTGCAGTGGTTAAAAATAAATAACGCAAGCAGTCTATGAAAATTTGTAGCCAAATTAAACGGACCAATTTAAGATATCATAAAAAAAAACTAGTGGGTCAACTAGCTGAATGTCTAGGTAAAAGGTGTTTCGATCAAAATTTGGTCGACTTAAACTTGACGCCTTGAGGCCGACTTTGAACAGCTTCCTGGACAGAAAACTGTCAAAGTTCGCGAAGAAATATCTGGTATGGCAGACCATCTGTACCTGTGGCTTGAAGAGCAACGTTTACATTGCAACCGGAACCGTCAACCAGGAAATTTATCTGAGCGAGTGCCTACAAAAACTTCTACTGCCTTTCCTGAAGCAACACAACTGTTCTGTTCTATTTTGGCCGGATTTGGCATCTTGCCATTACGGAAAAAAGGCCATGGAGTGGTTTGCTGCTAACAACGTTCAAGTGGTGCCCAAGGACAAGAACCCTCCCAACACGCCTGAGCTCCACTCAATCGAACAATATTGGGCCATCGTCAAGCGGAACCTTAAGAAGACTCAAAAAACGGTTGTGTGCGAGAAACAGTTCAAGGCAAACTGGCGTTCTGCGGCGAATAAAGTGGACAAGGAGACTGTACAAATCTTATGACAGGTGTTGAACGATAGACCCGGCAGTTTGCATTCGGTAAAAAGTAAGCTTTGCTGAATATTTGTCTTGTATTCTTTATTAACTGAACTTGATAAAGAAAAAGAATTTGACCTATTAATAAAAACTTTGATCGACTTATACAAAGTACTGTTTGACCAAATTTTGATCGGAACACCCTTTATTCCTTGTTGGTTCTGAAATGGCTGAAAGTCAAATCTAAGAGCATTGAGTTCGATTCTTGAGCCTGTCTAAGATTTTTCCCAGTGAAAATTTCCTCGACTTCCCTGGTTGGAGATGAGAATCTTAAGGCTGGCGGTTGGACCTTTGTTTGGTGGAATGCAATGGCCTCGTCGGGACCGTATCAGCTGTGTGACAGATAGGATATTGGCTTGTCTTTTGATAAATGATCTTATTTTGGATGCTGTGGCAAGGATTATAAAAGGAATTTCTGGATCGCTGGGAATATCTACGAACTTTTATGATTACCATCAATAGCTGTTTCAAGTTTGAGGGAATTAAATGAAACTTGTTCGTTTTTGCGCATAACTAGTTTAAATGTTGTTCAGTAAATTATCTTAAAGATTAATCGTCCAGCTCCAACCTTTGTACTGGTAAGTGGTGGGACCATCATCATCATCAAAGATTAAAACATTTCAATTTTGTGCAGACTGAGTATTCCATTATAAAGAGTACCTTACTATAATGAAATATTTTATTGTGAGGCTTGCAAGCCGAAATTGCCAGGATTTCTGAAAAATGAAAATAACTAAAATCATTAGATAAATGAGATCATAAAGATAGTTGGAACTAAATGGAAATACTATTCTTCTTCTTTTCAGTAAGGATCACTAAACACCGTGATATATAGCCCTTGCGCTGAACTGGCCGGCTTGACGTGCCGCAAGGGCTCAGTAGGGATCATGACCCGAAGCTAAGAGTCAGTTCCATTGTGGTTATATCACATTTATTAGCAGAGCAGCACATCGAAATTTTAGGTTCATTATTCTTTATATGCTATACAATTTCAGATCATCCATGGATATCCCAAGTTTTGTAAAATAATTTCAAATCAATTTTTTTTTCTGGTGGCCATGATACATTATCTAAGCTTTCAGGTTCATGGTGGATGTGCGGGTCCGTATACAATTGCAGCAGGACCACAATCTGCAGACACGTAAATACAAATGAAATTATTATCGTTTTATATTATAATATCCATTCACTACATTTTGTATGCTTTTTTATAAGTCATTTTCAGCTTCACATTTATGCATCCTTGTCAGTTATAGCTCATCTAACCTACGTTATGTATTTGAAAAGATAGGAAGGTTTTGATTGTTTTTTTTTTTTAGAAAGGATCATATTCGAAAAATTCTACTTAAAACAGCACTTTCCTTCTTCATCAGAAATATATATTAATTCAAAACCTAACAGTTTACAATCATTCATTTCCTATTTCACAGACATGAGGAATCATTTATGGGTGTACAAGAGCTATAGAAAAATTCAATTTCCTAATTTTTTATTTTAGTTTTATTAAGATTCAGTTTTTAGATTCATACTCATCTGAAATTTATTTCGCCTTATTATTAGCTGTCTTCAGTTTTTCTAATATTATTATGACATTAATACACATCTAATTTTTATTTTCAGTAACATACCAGTAGATGTCATATATATCTTGTACCTACGCTTATTATGTTCTCTGACTATTATTGTGAAAACAAATTCTAATCTTAGTAGATCTTATTTCAATAGAAACTGCAACAGTCTTTCGATGAGTGGATGGTCAGATTAGTTACGGATATATGTATTCTACTATAGTTTACTGGCTTGCTGGTATTATTAATTTATATTTGAACGTCAGTTTATTATTTTATGTTGTGATATTAAATGATGTGACATAATTGCATTTAAATTCATTTCATTAAAATCGCTATTTCAGATGAGACTCACTACATAAATTATTGCAAGGAAACGGAACAGCACATCGAAATTTTAGGTTTACTATTCTATTGCTATATAATTTCAGATTATACATGGATATTCCAAGTTTGATGAGATAATTTTAAATCATTTTTTTTCTCGCAGCTACATTGTCTAAACTTTCAGGTCCACAAATGGAATTGTTATTATCATTCTTATATTCATTCATTATATTATTTGTCATTATAATATTCATTCGCTATATTTATTATAATTATAATATTAATTCACTATATTTTATACATTACTATATGACATTAAATATATATTGGGAAGGGAGGGAGCATCAGGGTATCACTCAAGCTGGAATTGGACAATGGAGTGGTATGACAACCGGCGTCTAGGAGGGAACAAACAGTATCATTTTCTTTATCCTACCGATTCGATTGTGGTGCTGTGAATTCTACTCCAACAATTTCAGTGAGAGTGACGCGCCCTTCTTAACAAGCCATCCCGTAGAAAGCTTAATGAGTATTGCGAATTGGGTTATTCGATTTGTTGGATCGTATCGTTGGAAGGAGATTCTTATGTTCCCGCGGGTTTCGCGTAAGTGTCTCTGCTTACGGGTCCGCCCCACCGTTTTTGGCCCTTCATACAGCGTTACTGTGAATGCAAATCGGTAACTCAATTTGATCTTGCTATTAAGTGGAGCTGCATACATGACAAGGTCTTAGAAGGGATGGTGGCTACCTTACATACATACATACATCATATAGTTTCATAAAGTCGTCATATAGTTTCATAAAGTCGTTATCAAGGTTTATTGGTTAGATTTCATTGAGCCTGATTGAAATAAATAAATCATCGAATGTAAGGCAAGAGGTTAAATACAATTAAGTGTAGAAACCCCCTAACATGAAGATAAAAGGAAATTAAGCAATAAAATCTACGCCAATCTGAATGTTTAACCAATTCTCATACAAAGAATAATAAAACTCCTATCCGTGTGTTTCCATGCAACGTCATGCATCATTCTGTATACTCATAGAATCTGAACGAAAGCACAATTTCCATCGGGCTGTGCCACATAAATGAATGAAAATTTCAATAGAAAAAAATACCATAAACTCATCGACAAATGGATCCATGCTTGTTCATACGTTCAGAAGAGAATATAAATTTAGAAAATGAAATTTTTATTGAGAGCATGCCGTAGAAAAATGAAATCAAGCCGGTCTCTTATGGTCGCTCAGACGATGTACATTTTTTTCCTATCGTTCCGATCGGTCAGAAAAGGTTGACGCAAAAAGGAAATGTAATTTCTCAGCCGGAAAAATGAGCACATACGAGCCAACGGAGGAAAATTGACGAGGAAATACAATATTGCACCATGTGTAGTGAATGTAATTTCAGAGCTTTTTGATCTTTTTCCATCAAAAAAAGATCTGCAGTACCTTCTGAATTGGATTAAAATGTTGTGAATAGCTCCTATCCATTGCAGATTCCTTCGAAGTATGTTTCTTGTTGCGTAAATAATTTTTCGATAAAAAATGCCTCCGTCCGGTTTCGTCGAGAGTTTACATGCGCTTCGATCATTATCACCCCATCATCACCGATCTGACGCGGCACCAAATCAAACCATCAACGCATCGTCTGCGCGCGACACAGTCACGAAAGACCAGGTATTAAATAAATAACGTCAATTATTTTTTGAAAGAGTCTACCCGGCAATAAATCTTACCCGAATCCAGCAAACACCGATGGGCCAACCGGTTCACATCCTGGAGACGACGACGACGACGACGACGACGATGGTGACGATGTCCTTCTGGCGCTGCGGTTGACACGCACACATCCCGCGGGTCTCACTCACAATTCGGCGAACGGTGCAATTTATGACCTAACAATGTTGCAGAAACAAAAATGCACACGACAAAAAAAAACATGTGTACCTGCGTGTGCAACTCGGAATCATCACCATCGATAGGTATTTTATCGGAGAAAAATGGTCATCCGGGGCCATGTCCATGGAGGTTCGGAGAATGCATCGCAGTTAACAACGAACGTGATCACTAGCAAATTGCATAAAATATGATGTCGCGTATCGCATGGATGGTGACAGAGAGAAATTACGGAGATCGGAATTTTCGTGTTGATTTTGCTTTGGGTTGTCGGAATTTATAACTGCCTTGGAAACTAATTCGAAATTGTGTCTTCACAAACATTAGGTTTGAATCGGACAGCTACATTTCATCTGCTTCAATATCCATTTTCGGCTATCCTTAATTCACGTTATTTGCAGAATAAAGCAAACACAAATAATTCAAACAGCAAACGGCCTCACTTCATCATTCTATTTTGAAAACTCCGAGCAGATCAGTGAACAGATTATGTAGCTTCAACAGAGTAGCTAATTTGCTAAAGAGCATTGAATCATCAAACAACCGAAAGCCCGTAGCTTAGGCTATTGATTCATAACACATAAAGTACCAGAAATGATAGCAATAAGGCAGATTGAGAAAACATCACACATCTCTACTCGTTTCAGTATGTACATAATCTCCTAACACATTTCTGTTTAATCAAAGCGCCGCTGCAACGGAAAGTACTTGCCCGTGTTCCGAACGGTGATGGATTAATATTTCACTGTGGAATTTCACCGTCATTGAACGTTGCATTTGCTTCCGTTTCAAGCAATAGATCATCATCATCATAGTCATCATCGAGTTGAATGGCCATCCGAACCACGCCGTCAGGATAGAAGATTAGCGAGCTTTCCTGCGCAAAGGTGTATTTCAATAAACATCAAACGGGGAGTCGGTCCTATCGCGCTTTCATCGCTTTGCCAATCTGAAGTGCGCTCCCATGCTTCAAATGGGCTCTGCTTTTAATAGTTTAAAATATGAATGTTCCGCAAGCCGTTGAATTATCGAGCGACCAGCAATAGCACAGTGACCGATTTCCCCAGTATCACGTTGCACGATTCCCCGGTGGCCAGACGACGCGTGAGGCCAATCCCTGGATTGTTTGGTTACTGATAGGACCTAAACGTACTCGGAATGCAATCAAATCTGTCCAATGATTGACAACTTAATGACAGGTAGTTAAGCTACTGTTTGCGAACGACTCGAAAATCCCTGCATGTTTCCGAGACATCGCGTTATTATTTTTGTTGTTGTTGTTGTTGTTGTTGTGCCGAATGGTGTCAAAACTTTTGCGCCACTCGTTACCATCGACGGAGCCGGAGCATTTTCGGAAAAAGGAAACCAATTTTCGATCGCTCACCGCACCTTTTGTTTATTTTGAGTTTCACCGAACGCTGTTCAAACATTGCGGTTTCTCGACTCGTGAGAGGGGTTCAATCAAACGGACTGTTAGGCTCTCACATCGGTTAAAGGCAGGAAGGGGGTCTCGGTTGCCAATAATCGCACCGTCCTGGGGAGTTAAACGCTTGTTTCGCTGGTTCTCTAACTACAGAGTACGGGGTGGATGTTTTGCTTTTTTGCTAAGTGCCACCAACTTCGATCGATACGAAGTATACTTTTCCAATATGTGCTCACGGCATCAAATTATCATATTAGCTACCATATTTAGAATCGCTGGTAGTGGGCTTGCGGGAACGGGTAATTTTCTATTTTGTACGATAATTATTTTGATAGCGTGCACTGTGATCGACGGCTCTAGTTTTAATGGGGTTTGGGACAACAACATAAAAAAATCGTTCATTGAGATATCGTACATTTGAAGTTGGAACTTGTTTGAGGAAGGAAGTTTTTTAATGGCTAGAGGGTTAAACTGAGCCATATGGAGTAGGAATATACCTTATAGCCTTCTTTTTTGTCAGGATGGCATGAAAAGGCGTTTAGTAAGGCCTGTACTCGAAAACAATGCACCAGACAAAAGTATTCGCCAAAAAATTATTTTAAGTCGGATTTTTTGAAACTTTTAGGGAATAAACTAATACACATGGATTATGTTTCGGCATAATTACTTCCTTCAATTTCCTTTCCATCGCTGAAAGCCCGCCCCTTTTCTTAAGACCCCTCATTACATTTTGTGCAATGTTGGAGCCGACCTTTTTGGTCACTTTCATCCATTCTTTCTTCAACTCTAGCTCGTTTTTAAACACTTTGGACGATTTTAGAACTTTAGCCTTCATTATGGCCCAAAAACTTTTCACCGGAGGAATCTCTGGTCAATTTGGAGGGTTGGCGGTTTTTTGGTACAAATACAACGTTATTGTCTCTGTACCAATCCAACGTCGATCGCGCGTAATGGCATGTTGCCAGGTCCGGCCAAAATAATGTCTCGCCTCCGTGGGACCGCAGCAAGGGCAACAGACGCTTCTGGAGGCACTCGGTACGGTAAATTTCGCTGTTGATGGCACCCGTTGTGATGTACGGTTTACTCAGTTTACTGCATTGGCATATGGCCTGCCCGAGCAAGTATGTTTTTGGTGAATTCGTCCACTTTCCTTCCTTATGTCTTCCGGAACATCAAACCGTGATTTGGCAACGTAGAACTACAGCCCCGGTATCTGCTTTGCGTCTGTCTTGATGTAGGTTTCGTCATCCATAACCACACACATCGGTTTGGTTAACCACTCTCGATACAGCTTCCTTGCGCGGGATTTGGCCGCCGTGTTTTGTTGATCAAACGGTTCGGTGCCTTGCGGACCTTTAATACCCGAAGGCGGAACACTTTGCCTTCAGAGCTGCGTCGCGAATTGAAAGGTTCGGATTACACTTGAAATAATCCAACACCTTCCGTGTCTTCACAGGGTCAGCTGGCTTCGATTTTCTGCCACTTCCAGCCCACCGCTCGGTCGTCTGAGACTCCTTAAACGATTTTACCACCCGAGACACAGTTGTATGGGTGATTCCCAGTTGTTTTCCGATCCATCTCATGGTCGCAGTTGGATTTTCCATGACGGCGCGCAAAATTTTCCGGCGATTTTATTCTTGTTTCGATGACATCTCAATAACCACTCAACCGATTGTTATGAAATTTTGCACATCTAAACAATTCTCTGAACTAGTTATACCCAGATTTTCGACAATTTTTAGTCACGGACAAAAAAGTTACACACAGATAAGAATGGTGCATTTTTTTCAAATACAGGCCTTAATCTATTTTTAAATTCTATAACTTCAACAACGAGCTTCTGGATAGTGATTATTATTATAGACCGGAAAATCATAACCTTAATATTAATGCTAGAAAAGGTACAAAATAAACTTGCGTTTTTGCTTAGATGACCGCACATTTTGTAGTTACTACTACTACACCGTTGACCGGAACCAGCAAAATTGCACATAGGTCCCTACAAACGGAGCCTGAGGTTAGCAAACCATTATCTATCAACACGTTTTGAACATTCTTACTACATGTAGTTAGTTTTACTTCCGTTGTTATAATAGACCGAATTTACCTCTGCATCTCCCCGGTTGTCGCAGGAAGGAAGTTTTGTTAATATGGAAAATACATGTGATCTGAACTAACCTTGGAATGTGATACGATTTAAAGAAAATAAAGAGGTTGTCCACTAGGCACGAGATTTCATAGTTTTGGTTTCATGATTTGTATCAGGATTTTTTCGTTCTATTTTATTGTATGTACATATCGACTAAGGTCGACTTAACTATTCAGAATTACCTCACTACGCCACATGTATGTACAGCATGTACAGTTACAGAATAACGTGGATCTCGACATCCTTGACATATTGCAAGATTTCGTCTTCGCAAATATGATCGAGTGGTCAAGACCTTTCCCTATTACCTGTATTTTGAGATCTAGACCAACTATGAATTTATTGAGTGGGGAGAAGAGCCCGCCGTAAATTCACGAAAGTTTATCAACAGGGAGTTAACAATTCCACTCTCTCCATCCAAATTGCTACAATCCGGTGTCCTGGTAGTCTTTTCCTCACCCATTGCATTCAAATTATGTAGAGAAATAAACATGAAAGGTAGTAATAATTTTCGAACATTTGTATTAACGCTTGCATATCTATTCCTAGAACGGATAGCGAGACATCCCCGGCATCCGGAATTGATGTACTTCAACACCCGAGTCATCCAGTCTCTCCATCCCAGTTTTGACTCTGTTCCTGGTAGATGCTCGTCTCAAAGCTGGTATCCCTCGTCTGGATTTTCGCTTCATTTCCGTAATCAATTTTTCTCGCTTGCGAATCTTCGGAGTAGTAGACGTGCTAGGGATCGTACTCTCATCGGGTACCGTATATTCAGAAATTAAAAAAAAAAAAAGCTTTTGGAGCAATAAGAAATGAAGTTGATGCAGTTATTTGTGTGGTTCTTAAAATATATTTAAATTTCAATTTTTTGACGGCAATTTTTGAAAAAAAAAAAAAAAAAGAAAACTCGAATTAATTCATCGATGGTGAGACTAAACCCTTCTTACGCTTTACCAGAATTACGAACTTTGCCTTAAATATTGTCTGGATACATATTTTCATCGAATTCCAGGAAGATCCAGGAATATTCGATTTGTCATACATTCAGTTTATAAAATGCACTATTTGTCAATCCTGAACATGTTATTTATTGATATGATTAAAATATTGATCTTGTTGTAGAAGCCATATAATAGACAATATTTTGTAGTATATGCTAAGCGGTGGTATTGATTATCGTTATGGATTCAAGATGCTAAATAAGTACATGTTCGTTGAAAATTGTGTGATTCAAGTAAATGGAGACTTTGTGTAATTTTTGAATCTACTCATTTCAGTTCAAAACTGGACTACTCGAGCCAATCGATCCTGCTCTAATTCTATAGAGTCGCATAAGGAGTGTATCGAATATAAGCTATCCACATACATTTGCGTTGTACGCATGTATTTGGGATGGTTTTTTATGCTCTGAACACTGCATGCTGTGCGTTTGACTGTCAGCTTTCTTTTGTTTACTTGTTTGTGTGGTTCAAATTCTGCGTTTTCAAAATGTCGCGTATTGAAAAGGAAGTGAAAATTAAGATTCTGGACACATGGCTAAGTGAGAAGGGTATTACTATGCGAAAATTGGCGAAGCGGTTTGGAATTCATCATCGAGTATTAAAACCATCATTAATAAGTTTGGAGAACACTATTCTTTGGATGAGCTACCAGGAAGAGGCAGAAAACCCGGTTCTTCCAACCCGAAACTGGAGCAGAAAGTGGCATCTCTAATCATGAAGAACAAATCAATGTCCATACGTGATTTGACCAAAAAAGCAGGAACGAGTGTCGGAATGATCCAGCGTATCAAGAGGCGAAACCACCTGAAGACCTACAAGAAGCAGAAAATCTCGAAACAAAGTGCAGAACAGAAGAAGCGAGCAGCAACAAGGGTCCGGAAATTGTATTCGCGTCTTTTGCAGCGTCCGGATGCATGCGTTTTGATGGACGATGAGGCCTATGTAAAGGAGGACTCAAAAACCCTTCCAGGTCCACAATACTTTACTGCCGTCGTTGGGGAGGATGTGAGCGATGCGGACAGGTCGATTCAAGTGGAGAAATTCGGTCGAAAGGTACTGGTATGGCAAGCAATATGTTCCTGTGGTTTGAAGTCAACCATTGTTTACACTACCGGAACTATAAATGCGGAAATCTATCGCTCTGAGTGTCTCCAAAAGCGATTGTTGCCTTTATATAAGAAGCATAGTACACCTCCACTGTTTTGGCCGGATTTAGCGTCGGCTCACTATGCCAAAACCACTCTCAATCGGCTTGCGGAAAAGGGTATAGATTTCGTTGAGAAAAATATCAATCCACCAAATTGCCCTCAGCTTCGACCCATCGAACGTTACTGGGCAATCGTGAAGAGGGTCTTCAGGAGGACTTGTAAGGCAGCTGGGAACATGCAGGAGTTCAAAAAAATTGGGCTCAAGCGTCCAAAAAATGCGATGCAACACTTGTCCGGAACTTGAAGAAGAGCATTCGATCCAAAGTTCGAAAATTCGTGAAGGAATAACTTAAATTTCATTCGGTCTTCATTATGTTCAAGTTTAACCTCGTACAATAAATGATCAATTTTTTGTATGAATAAAGTATCGGTTTTCAACATAATTTGAAAGAAATTTGTGGATAGCTTATTTTCGATACACTTCTGGTGAGGTGAGGCTGGTGTGGGTGTCAGCAGAGGGAAGAGGGGGGGTGGGGGGGGGGGATGGTTGGGGTTGGGGGTGGGAAAGAGCTATTTCGTAGTGGTGCGGTGGTTTGGTTGGTCTTTTATGTTTATATGGCGGTTGCGAGTACATTGGCGCAACAAAACTAAAATCGGTATTCAAATAGCTCGGGAGGGGAAAGGTGGTTATAAGGGCGCGGTGTGTGTTTGTGTTTCGTGGAGGGGGAGAAAAAAAATAGGTTGGGGTGGGGTTTTGCGTCGTAGTGGGGTGTGGCAAACGAAGTGCGGAAAGGGGGCGGGGGGGGGGTTTGGTTGGGGAGGAGTTTTTTTCCGGTGTGGCTCGGGGTTTGTTTGGGGTTTTTCTATGTTTTTAGGTTGGGTTGGGATTTATTGGGGGAAAAAAAGGGTAAGCGGTGTGGGGGAGAAAGTGGTGATAAAGGGGGAGTGTGTGTGTGTTTGTGAAGAGTGGGGAAAAAAAAAGTGGGGGGTGGTTTGGGGGCGGTTCACAAACGGGTGAGAAACACACTCACATACACTCTCTCTCACACACACACACACACACACACACACACACACACACACACACACACACACACACACACACACACACACACACACATGTACTCAGTTCGTCGAGCTGAGTCGTATGGTATATGACACTCGGCCATCTGGGCTTCGGATAAAAAGTCGAGTTTTCAAGCCATCTTAATACCCTTCTTTTGGTTTAAGAAGGAGTAAAAAATGCAAATCACATGAGCTCTAAATACGATTTTCTGGGGTTTTAGGACCCAAGCTAACGGAAACTGGCATGGAGCTCTGGGTCTAAAAATCTCCGTCGACCAGTGTTATTCAAAGTGCAGAATTGCGAGCGAAAGTGCTGTCCCTGAAATGGGCCGATGATTTTGCTGACTCGGTGCCATTTGAATCGTTAAAGACGTAGTTATCTAATTAGCCTACGTCAAAAGCGCAAAATGAGGAGCCTTATAAAACATAAAGTGGTCAAAAATCATACCTCATACAACAATAAAATAGCGCCAGGTATGGGATTTGATCTCTAGACTTTGGCGTGAGAGGTTTGTAGCATCTGTGATTTGCTTCTCGTTGGCGATGAAACCACAATATTGTACAACAAATCCATCGTTATGTCCTAAACCGTGTTTTGCTGAGCTTGTTTGGTGTTATGTCATTTCAACAGTGTTTTAAACTATTTATAAAATCTTGTCCTGTTTATGTTTTATAAATGTTTTATAGAACGATGTTTTTAAGAACAACTTTTATGATTGCAGAAGTGAAAACAGTATTTTTAGCTTAGTCATATGTCAGAAAGAACTGGTTTGGCCCATGGATCATATAAAATACGAAAGGCTCAACCGCTCTGAACTTGACATGTTTTGAAAAACACTTATAATACATTTATAAAACAAACTATTAGAAGTCGTTCTTAAAAAGTTGTTTTTTGTGTGTTACTCGGGGGATTGTTGTCCACGACGTGTTTTTTTTTTTTTTGGGTGTTTGAAGGGAGGAAAAAAAATAAAAAAATAAAAAATAATTTTTGTTTTTTTAAGAATTTTTTTGTTTATTATTTTTTAGTTGTGGAGAAATGGAAAAAGGGGTATTATTGAGGACGCGCGCAGAGATGTGCGAGGGGGACAAAGGGGAGAGAGTATGTGTGGAGAAAACAAAAAGAGCGGGGGGGAAAAAAAAGAGTGAAAGTTTCGATCTCGTCGTGTTCGGTTCGCCAGTTAAAGTGCTCCATACGCGTATCGTTTTTTTCGCGCCCCCCCAGTGTTATTCTAGCAAAAAATTTGCCCCAGTGCTTTGCGGTATCATCCGCTATCAATCTAGCGTTATAGCCAGTGATTTAGTATAGAAAAACCACCGAGAAAAGGCAAATTATTCCGTCTATTGTGTATCCGAAAACAGACGCCAATTATCGCCATTGTGTTGGATGGTCGAGCTTGGGTAAGTGCAGTGATTGTTTGAAAGTGTTTGTACACAAGAAAAGCTCCGTCCAAGCTCTTGACGCCACCTCGTAGCCAGTGAATACCTTGCAGCAGCGCTACCTAGTGATCAGTATATACACAATTGTAGCGCCACCTGGTTCTCAGACTGGAAACCATCGTAGCGCCACCTGGATCTCAGACTAGTAACTAAGCAGCGCCACCTGTGTTTCACATCGGTTACTAACGCAGCGCTATCTGAACTTCAGTTGCTAACCACCAAGACGCCACCTGGCGGTCAACATTGGAATCACTCCAGAGCCACCTGACCTACAGTGCGCTAACTGGTAAATAATACCGGTAAACTCATACAGCAGTGATCAGGTGAGTCACCTTACTCGTTGATACTTTTACATCTCCCATTGGTCGGAGTCTAAGGAATGCCACCGGGGGATTTCCCCCCCTTCCCCCGCCAGGGGGAGCGGGAACCTCCAACCGGAGGGACGGTGTTTACACCGGAATCTCCTTCCCTAGTTGGGGTGACACAGAGGGCAATTTTGGGCAGTTAAACGTGCTACGTTTAGAAGCGGTCCAAGGGGAACTACCCAAGGCCCCTTTCCTCATTCGGAAATCCGTGGAGAGCTTCCTCGGTACTAAAATTACGGAGGCTTACCCGGAGAAACGAGGCATCAGCTACGTAATAAAAATGAGAAACCAAAAGCATATCGACACGCTCAAGAAGTTCACCCAACTAGCGGACGGCTTCCCGGTAAGAATAGTCGAGCATCCCACCCTCAACTCAAGCAAGTGCGTCATCTCGTGCTCCGAAACGACTGCCCTCTCCGACGACGAACTCCTGGAGTCATTTAAAGATCAGGGAGTCTGCGATATCCGGAGAATAACAAGATCCGCCGGTGAGGGAATCGGCAGAATCCCCACCCCCACGCTAATCCTCACGATCAAGGGAACCGTAACACCAGACAACGTGGATTTTGGCTGGTTGAGATGTCGAACCCGGCCATACTACCCATCGCCAATGCTATGCTTCCAGTGTTTCCAATACGGTCACACCCGAGCCCGTTGCCAACAAGCCACCCCGACATGTGGAAACTGCTCCGGCAATCATCCGCTATCCCCGACAACACCATGTAATGCAGCCACCTTCTGCCGAAACTGCAACGCCAGTGACCATCCCATCTCCAGCCGGAAATGCCCCGTCTATGTTAAGGAAAACACCATCCAAAAAATCCGGGTAGACAACGGGATTTCATATCCAGCAGCCCGTCGAATCTTCGATAACGACCACCAGCAACAGCATCAAACTATGGCCACCGTAGTCAGCGCAGATAACGACAAACGCTTCGAGGAGCTAAACAAGAAGCTGGATGCCGTCCTCAGCGAATTAAAAAAGAAAGACGACACCATCTCCGCCCTACGATCTACAATGGAAGCCAAGGACCTCGAACTGGAGAATTGCCATAGGAGAATTGCCGAACTGGAAAGAACCACAGCAATGCCAGCTAGATCCAACGCTACACGCACACAACCAGCCCTCCCAGCTATTACATCAGCCTCTGCGGATCACCAAGGCGGCGCTGTTAGCAAGGAAAGAGGTGCTAACCGTCTGGAGCTAACTCGTCACCACGGAACCATCGAGGATCTTGTTTCCGAAGTCAATCTGCTGAAAAAGAAGAACACCATCCAAGAACAGGTAATAAAATCGATGAAGTCGCCCGACCCAGTCAAACCAGCAACACCTAAGCCAGTGACCAAAGACCACAAAGGAAAAGCTACAGTGGGCAAAACTGACAGCCTTGACGGAGCCGCTAAGGCGTCAAAACGCCACAAAGCTAGCAAATCCCCTCCACCCACTGACCTCAAAGAACTACTCACAAAGGACCCAGACTCCGACTCCCTCGCCTACGACAACCCTCCCGTAGAGGACATCGTCTTGAATTCATCATCACCCGAAGACGAAAAATCACTACGGAGACACAGAAGCGGCATGGAATTCTAAAAATCCACCACTCAGCTCATCCACCGACGACCGACCACATTAAAACCTTCCAATGGCTTCGCACGGACCCGACTGGAGCAACCCAAGCGGAAAACCATCCCAGGATGAGCTGAGCCCACTCTCCAACCACGATTCACCGATCACGACACAAGAACCCCCAACTGTAATGGATAAGGTCTCGGGTAGTCGGGACCCCCCTGGTGCGGACGCTACTGGCCCACCGGAACCAGGGACCACCCCCCGGCGCTCGTTGACAAACTCCAGAGGCAGGATAAATTGCCACAACAGATTCCCAGTGGAGCAGCGGAGCAGGAGAGGCCCCACCGGTGCGGACGCCCTATACACACCGGAACCGGTGGACAACCCTCAACCCTCCGATGCGGCTGGAAGAGGGACGGACAAGCGGGTTTTCCCGTATACCCCTGAAGATACTGTTATTTTGGACCATATATTTGAGACGGACAAACAGGAGCTTCCGTATCCCTCACCAGATGAATCATGTGAGACGGAAAAGCAGGTAAACCTGTATCCCTCACCGGACGGATACAACCCCCGGATCAAGGAAAAGCACCCAGTGATGCATCGGAGGAGAAGAGGCCCCACTGGTGTGGAAGCCCTTTACACACCGGAACCAGTGGACACCCTTCGACCCCCCGATGCAACTGGAAGAGGGACGGATAAGCGGGATCCCCCGTATACCCCTGGATGGATTAGAAACAAGAAACTTGGAACATGCGAGACGGACAAACAGGTATCCCTGTATCCCTCGCCGGATAGACTCTCCGAAAACCCCGACAACAACACCGAAACCGACGCCGACTGGGGAAGGGATAGGGCCCCGGGCGACCGGAGTCACTCACCAATGGACATTTGCAATTTTCAAGCAACTGGAAGCGGCCTCCGGCACTCGTTGGTCACTCCCCTAGACCCAGTCCATATTCCACTAAGGAGATCAGTAAGACTGCAGGAAATAAACTGCATACCCATCGAAGCCAGAGGCAACGCAGTCCTCTACGACGCCTGGAGAAGGAGCATGGGTGACCCCACAACACCAACTGCGGGCTCCTCACGGTCAAACGCTATGTGCAGAACCGCCACAACATCCCCTTTGGCAGCAGGAAAAACACGCCCCCAATCCTCAACCCAACTACTCCCCATCCCAACTATCCCCACCCATATATCTCCCCCTGCTGCCATGTCCTCCTTCCCTCACCCGGCATCCCTCTCACCTAACCGCGACCAAGTACTAGCCATTCAGTGGAACATCAACGGCTACCACAACAACCTCGCAGACCTGGAGCTACTCGTCAACGACCACTCCCCAATCATCCTGGCTCTACAAGAGACCCACAAGGCCACCCCCTCCCAAATGAATCGATCGATCTCCGGTAAATACAGATGGACATCAAAAACCTGCAGTAACCTGTACCACTCAGTCGCAATCGGAGTAATGTCTCACCTACCATTCGTCCGCGTTGGAACAACTTCCGACCTACCAATAATCGCCATCCGCATCAAATACCCGCTCAATTTAACTATCATATCAGCATACATCCCCAACCAAAAGCAGACCAACTTAAAAAACCGGATCACAGCATTCCTGGATTCTTTAGAAGGCCCGATCCTAATGCTTGGTGACTTCAACGGCCACCACCGAATCTGGGGCAAACACCCAACAAACCGAAGGGGTGAAACAATACTTGACACCGCAAACAGCCGAGACCTGGTTCCCCTCAATGACGGATCCACCACCTTCACTCGAGGAAGCCAAACATCTTCCATCGACGTCTCTTTCGCCAGCTCCACCATAGTCAACAGACTACTTTGGACCATCAAGGACGACCCGTTGGGAAGCGACCACCACCCTATCAGCATACACATTGACGATCAACCCCAATCGATATCCAGAAGACCACGCTGGCGATACAAGGACGCGGACTGGTCTTCCTTTCAGACCAATATCAGCCACATGTGCAACTCCAACCCCCCCAACGACATCTCCGAATTAATCCTAAGGATCCGAGAAGCCGCCACTACATCGATTCCCAGAACAAGCCCAATTCCAGGAAAAAGGGCCCTCCATTGGTGGTCCCCGGACACTAAGGCTGCGGTCCGTGCCAGAAGGAAAGCCTTAAGAGCCGCCAAGCGACTTCCCGACGACCACCCAGGAAAACAACTCTCCCTAACCAACTACAGAACAATACGTAACCAATGTCGAGACACCATCCGACAGGCCAAAAAGGACAGCTGGGAAAATTTCCTAGACTCTATCAACCCTAGTGAATCAGCCTCTACCCTATGGAGCAGAGTGAACGCCCTTAGTGGTAAGAGAAGGACCAAAGGTATCGTAATTGAAAAAAACGGCCTAACAATCGCAAACACCGACGAAGTCGCAAATACCCTCGGGGAACACTTCGCCGACCTCTGTGCAATCAACAACTACAGCGAAACATTCCTGCGAAACAACAACCCCAGTACCAACGACATACCCAACTTCCAGATTCCACAAGCCCACGACGACGATGACATCAACCTCCCCTTCTCATACCGTGAACTGGAACTAGCCCTATCCAAAACAAAAGGAGAATCTGCGGGACCAGACGAAGTCGGATACCCCTTATTACGCACCCTACCACATGCAGAACGCCTCCTCCTCTTGCGACTGATCAACCAGGAATGGTCCAACAACAGCTTCCCTAACGAATGGCGACACAGTCTCGTCATTCCAATCCGGAAGCCGGATGCACCAGGACACGAGGCAGGAAGCTACCGTCCAATCTCTTTGACGTGCTGTGCATCCAAACTAATGGAGCGCATGATAAATCGGCGCCTTATTAACTTCCTCACCGAGGGCAACCACCTAGACCACCGACAGCACGCTTTCCGCCCAGGCCAAGGAACAAACACCTACCTCGGTTCCTTAGGCGAAGCCATCCATGAAGCATCCCAACTTGGTCACCACATAGAGATCGCCGCGCTAGACATTGCGAAAGCCTATAACAGAGCTTGGATGCCGAGTGTCCTCAAGCAACTGCAGTCATGGGGATTGAAAGGACACATCCTCTACTTCATCCAGAACTTCCTATCCCATCGCACTTTTCAAGTCACACTAGGCAACCATCGATCTCGCACTTTTACGGAGGAAACTGGAGTACCGCAAGGCTCCGTCATAGCAGTAACCCTCTTTCTAATCAAAATGAACGGAATCTTCGAACGCCTCCCCAGTGGCATACGTCTGTTCATTTACGCAGACGACATCATCCTCATGGTCACCAGGGCCACAGTTAAAGCCCTCCGGAAAAAACTTTCACAAGCCATATCATACGTCGCCAATTGGACCACCGAAGCCGGATTCCAACTTTCAGTAAAAAAAAGCGGCTACATTCACATTTGCCAATCCAGACACGCCATCCTTAGATCCCCAATCAAGATACATAACGACATTATACCCCTCCGCAAAACCCTCCGAATCCTCGGCATCCTTCTTGACAGACACCTCACGTTCTGCCAGCACTTCAACAACGTCAAAAATGAGTGCAAACCCAGAATAAACCTCCTCAAAGCGCTAGCCGGCAGACATCCGAACGCCAATCGAGACACCAGATTGCAAATAGGAAGTGCAATCATCAACACGCGATTGACATACGGCCTGGAACTAACGTACCTGCGTCACACTGACCTTATCACCAAGTTAGCCCCAACGTACAACACTGCAATAAGACTAGCTTCAGGACTCCTCCCCTCCACCCCTGGACACGCAACATGTATCGACAACGGCAAGCTCCCCTTCGACAAGTTCATGATCAGGGCAATCTGCCACCGAGCTATTGGATACA
>JAHHFK020002284.1:0-85014 GCA_024533555.2 Aedes koreicus
AAGGACTTTATAAAGATAACTGCACTTGAAAATGTTGATATTATTGCTTGAATAAGTTGAAAATGGGATTTGAAAGAAATAGAACAAATTTTCGCATTATTTTCTGCCGCACCCTGTACCTTTCATTAAAGCCCATAAAGGTCCCGTGAAGTTTTGGCCAGATTTGGCGAGTTGTCACTACAGCCGGGAAGTTATCCAGTGGTACCGCGATAATAACGTAGCTTTCATCGATAAAAACATAAATCCACCCAACTGCCCGCAGTTCCGGCCCTTCGAGAGATTTTGGGCAATAATGAAGCGAAAGCTTAAGAAAAGTGGAAAAACGGCTCGGGACGCGACTCAGAAGACCAAAATTTGGAACAAATGAGCCAAGGAAGTTGACTCCGGAGGTGTGCAGCGTTTGATGGGAGGAATAAAGAAGAAAGTGCGAATTCTCATTAGAAACGAAGAGAGATTATTTGTATTGATATTTTTTCCTTAAAGTGCAGTGAATTATCTTTTTTTTTTTGATGTATTAAACTGATTTGTTTATCAATCCGTTACCGAGATACAGATGATTTTATTATTCCGGATTCTAAATGGACACAGCTTTACTCCATTCCATAACGTTTAGTCATAGAAGACAAGAAACGTTTTACTACGTGCTACATTTGAGAACACCAGGGCAATGATCCCCCATTGCATCTTCAAGTGATCGTTACAAGCTGTCCATTTGGTTCAGGCACTTTTGAACGTTGATGTTGCAGCCTATTCACACATGAAATCTGCCCCGACCAACTCGGCAGAACGCGTCCATACCCAGGGCAGGGTTTACGTTTCCATTATTAAACTTAAACCTTATACAATGTAGTATAGCCTCGAATAAATTATTTTACAAAACCTGAGAATCCCAAAGGCAATTTGAAATTATATGTCATATAAAGAATATTATATTTAAAATTTCGATGTGCTCTTCCGTTTCCGTACCATTTTAGTCATTTGAAGTAGATCTCATAGGCTCTACACTGATTTTAATTTTATTATGAATGAATTACCTAAATAACTATTTAATAATAATAATGTGGCAACGACAGCTAAATAGTTGAACTTAGCTAGAATTGAAATAGGTGACTCAACTAACTTAGCTGATCAACCTCTCATTGAAAGACTTCAGCCGTTGCTGAAATATTAGTATTTGTATTCACAATAATAGTCAGAGAACACAACATATGTCTGTACAAAATATATCCGACATCCACTGGTTGATCGCTGAAATCATAAGCTAGGTACGTATCACCATTTCAACAGTCCCTGAAAAAACTGAAAACAGAGCAGATCACTCCAATCATCGAAGCTGAAATTCCAATAAAAATATACGACATGTTTATGAAAAGGAACAGATCATTCTACAAGATACGATTTCAAAAGTCCTCCTTATACCTACATGAAACCTATAAAAGAAAGCATTTGTATGATGGAAGAGTCTAGTTTGATGTGTTCTTAACCAATTGGAATATCTAACACAATGCCACTAAACAATCATACTCAAATAAAATCGCGCACCGCCTACAAGCGCATGCCAGTCCATCACGGAAACAGCAGTTGAACTTCAGAAGTGCTACTTCAATGCAAACGTTCTGCAGAAAGGGTGACACATAAATACAGCTTCCAACGCTTGTTATTCTGCTCCAAGCTGCCAAGAAAAATGTTACCGGACTACAAAGACAATCCCAAAACGTGCTGAAACAACTAATAAAATTATAATGAAGAATATATAATGTGATTTCCAGGTACATACACGATCTTCTGTCGCACGTCCTCATCCCACTACCGTCAAACCGACAATATGGTCATTGCCATGTTTCAGCTGGCAGTCATTTGTGATCACACGACTTGTGGAGGCACCAGATAGGAACCTGTAAGGACGTCTCTCTCTCCAGGCTGTCAACTCACCATTTTGAAGTTCCACCGGAAATGCTATACAATCTTCAAAAAAAGTGGAACCATTCAATTTTTGAATACTTCCACTCTCCACGAAAATCAAGCAAAACCTTCGTAGATATTGAGCGATTAAAGATCCTTACGTTCCAAGCTACACAACTATAAAACTATGCTGTCGATAGCTTTTGCGATGCAAAAATTGACACGTCTTGTGAAAAAATAAACAAATAAATAAATAAATACAAACTTTCCTGTGCGTGACAAATACTGCCGGACAAAAACAATAACCACTGTAATGTTTCTTTAGAATTTCGTGGAGAAAACCCCACGCTCAAAATAGGTTCTCGAAAGGCGGAACTTTTAAGCAGGGTTTCCACCTGACCGCAACTTGCCCCCTTCGCGTTGGTGTCTAGTAGATTATCTGGTCTTTTCACTCCAACGCGAAAACGGCACATCCGGACACTGCACGGTCTAGCGATAAACCTACTCTGGTCCAGCTTAGATTGTCTCAATACGTGTGTATGTACGAACGAGACGGCAAACAGGGAAAATACCCGGCGTGCTGTTCCGCCTTATAGAAAAGGGTGAAATGAAATCGTCTCTAACGATACGAAGCTAGAGCTTTGAAAGTTTGATTAGGAACCCTAGCAGCACATTTGTTGCAAATCGGTTAAAGCAACTTCAATGTAACTCAATTGGGTCACAATCAAGTTGGTGAAACCAATTATGATGGGCATTGTGTTACTTGGGAGTGTTTCATGTAACGCCAAGATCGTATGGCGTAACCTACAATGCAGAAAGGGATACGTTGCACTTTTTTCCTTGCCACCAACATCCTCCCTACTTTGCCAAATAATGCCATCAGATCACCACAGCACGAAGCCAGATTCAATCTGTTTGCCTTTGATCATGCGTTTCAACGCATGCACTCGCTGGCCCAGCCTTCCGTCTTTGAAGGAAACCGCTGCTGATGCCGGGTGCTTGCCGGCCAGCAGCAGCGCTCACTTCACGCTCCTCTCCCGAAGGTGGCCTCCGTTTTGGTGATACTGCTACTGTTTTCACTACCGTAGGATTCTTGGGCTCCAAATGCAAACATATTAAATGGAAATGGATTCCGGTCAGTTACTTTGCCAAAACTTTGAAGCACAAAATACCGGAGACCTAATAGAAATGAGTGAAAGAAATTGACACGAGCTAAAACAAACACGTCTACTTGCGATCAAAGCATAAGGAGTGTATCGAATATAAGCTATCCACATACATTTGCGTTGTACGCATGTATTTGTGATGGTTTTTTATGCTCTGAACACTGCATGATGTGCGTTTGACTGTCAGCTTTCTTTTGTTTACTTGTTTGTGCGGTTCAAATTCTGCGTTTTCAAAATGTCGCGTATTGAAAAGGAAGTGAAAATTAAGGTTCTGTACACATAGCTAAGTGAGAAGGGTATTACTATGCGAAAATTGGCGAAGCGGTTTGGAATTCATCATGCGAGTGTTAAAACCATCATTAATAAGTTTGGGGAACACTATTCTTTGAATGAGCTACCAGGAAAAGGCAGAAAACCCGGTTCTTCCAACCCGAAACTGGAGCAGAAAGTGGTATCTCTAATCATGAAGAACAAATCAATGTCAATACGTGATTTGGCCAAAAAAGCAGGAACGAGTGTCGGAATGATCCAGCGTACCAAGAGGCGAAACCACCTGAAGACCTACAAGAAGCAGAAAATCTCGAAACAAAGTGCAGAACAGAAGAAGCGAGCAGCAACAAGGGCCCGGAAATTGTATTCGCGTCTTTTGCAGCGTCCGGATGCATGCGTTTTGATGGACGATGAGACCTATGTAAAGGAGGACTCAAAAACCCTTCCAGGTCCACAATACTTTACTGCCGTCGTTGGGGAGGATGTGAGCGATGCGGACAGGTCGATTCAAGTGGAGAAATTCGGTCGAAAGGTACTGGTATGGCAAGCAATATGTTCCTGTGGTTTGAAGTCAACCATTTTTTACACTACCGGAACTATAAATGCGGAAATCTATCGATCTGAGTATCTCCAGAAGAGATTGTTGCCTTTATATAAGAAGCATAGTACACCTCCCGCTCACTATGCCAAAACCACTCTCAATTGGCTTGCGGAAAAGGGTATAGATTTCGTTGAGAAAAATATCAATCCACCAAATTGCCCTCTGCTTCGAACGTTACTGGGCAATCGTGAAGAAGGTCTTCAAGAAGACTGGTAAGGCAGCTGGGAACATGCAGGAGTTTAAACAAATTTGGGCGCAAGCGTCCAAAAAATGCGATGCAACACTTGTCCGGAACTTGATGAAGAGCATTCGATCCTAAGTTCGAAAATTCTTGAAGGAATAACTTAAATTTCATCCGGTCTTCATTATGTTCAAGTTTAACCTCGTACAATAAAGGATCAATTTTTTGTATGAATAAAATAAATTTCAACATAATTTGAAAGAAAGTTTGTGGATAGCTTATTTTCGATACACTCCTTAGTTAAATAATTTGTAGCTTTAGAGCAAGTTCTGTCCAACACGAGTGAAGCTTGTAAATAGATGTTAAATAGATTGAAATTGGGGTTTTTGTTTAGTTTCCGTTTTTTATTTCTTTTTCGTCCTTTAGCTGGCTCATTCGCCATTTTCAATATTGCGTTCGTCTATTCAAATCAAGCACATTCGTTTTAAAACAGAATCGTGGCTTTAAAGTCTAAAGAGACTACGGAAATTATATAACTTGAATGGATTGCCGGAATTTTCGTTAATTCTATCGGCAAAAGGTGTTCATTTGAGATTTAAGTAGCATTTGTGCGTTAGAAGTGGGGTTTTCCTAAAGTTCCGTTCGGGTGGTTCCTCTGATAAACCAGATTCAAAATTAGTCGGGCATATTCAACACGACCAGTGGCCTCCCTTAATGGGAGTGGCGCTTAAGCCATCGCGTTTGACTGAGATTCAGCACCTTTCCCCCGCACGGTTACAAACTACATCTCAAAAGACTCCCCCGCAAATTCAGCGTAACAATTTATAACAAAACTTAACAACCTCCTACCCATTGTTGCTTTACGTTTTATTTGAACAAACAATACAAAGAACCCTAATGCCCAATTTGGGTTTTTTTTAGAAGTGAGGGGCGGCACAATAATCATAAAAAAAAAAAAAAAAATTTTTAAAATATTTTAAAAAACAGACAAAAAAAAAAAAAAAAAAAAACAAAAAACATAAAATATTTAAAAATAGAAAGAGAGTGATAGGACGAGATAGTTTTTGTTTGGTGTTTGGGGGGGGTGTGGAGAGTATTTCAGTTTTTTTTTGGGTTTATGGAATATAAAAAAAAAAAAAAAAATTTTTATCTCTTGTGAAAAAAAATAATGTATGCGCCGAAAAAAAAATTATTTATTTTGAGTTTTGTAGATAAAAAATAATTAAAAATAAAAATAGGAAAAAAAAAAAAAATGTTTTTTTTTTTTCTTCACCCGCACTGACGAAACTACCCATGCAGCTCATAGTAACCCATGAGTCAGCAAACAAAATTTGACAGCTCTATCAGTCGAACTCTAACCGTGATGACAAAAACAGTGAAGCAACTCCGTTCAGAAGTGTACGCGTTCAAAGAACGGCACCCCGCCGCGTCGAAAACGGACATCGTGCGGCACTTTGTGGACGCCGGATACGCCCGTTCCAGCATCTACAACATCTTGGCACTATTAGACAACAATCAGAGCATCGAAAGAAAGTCCGGTTCCGGACGGCCGACGACCCTGAGCGACAAGAAGCTCCAAAGGATGCTGAAGACAAAGACCGAGGGAAAAGTGGCTTCATCACTGCGTGCGCTTGGTCGGGAGGTCGGTTCAACCGGCCAAACAGTGAAAAAGTACCTGGCGAACATGAACACACATGTCAGGAAACGGAAGTCGCGTCCACTGGTTTCGAAGCTGCAGGCAATGACGCAGCGGCAGCGGCTGAATAAGATGGTCAACTCGATTTTCCCAGCAAATCGCGACGTGGCGGTGGTGATGGACGACGAGACCTATCTCACCCTGAATGGCCACGACTGGCAGGGCACTTAGAATTTTACTTCCCCCACGAAGGAAGTGAGCTCCGAGGTGAAGTTCATTTCAAACACCAAACTCCCCAAGAAGGTGCTGCTGTGGCTGACAATCAGCGAGAAGGGGATGTCAAAGCCACTCTTTTTTCGCTCCGGACTGGCTGTGAACGGGGAAATTTATAGTACGAAATGCCTCCCGGAAGTTGCGTCGTTCATCAAGAAATACCATAAGGGCAAAGACGCGGTGTTCTGGCCGGATCTGGCGTCGGTCCACTACTCGAAGCGATCGTTGGAGGAGATGGCGCGGCTGAATATCGTTGTGGTACCCAAGTCGGCGAACCCACCCTACATCCCCCAGCTGCGTCCCATCGAGATTTTCTGGGCCAACCTGAAGCGTAAGATCTACTCCAACAATGTTGTCACGAAAACTGAGGAGGAATTGATAAATGAAACGAAGAAAGAACTCAAAAACATGCCTACACGCATGTTTTCGTCCGCCATGGCGAATGTTCCGGTTAACTGCCGGAAGTCCACTAGCAAGGGCGTAGATTTATTTTGCAAGTAAACTTAAATAGTTACCTTCCATGGGAAATTTATCAAGAGCAATTGCCTGTCTAAGCTTTTTTTTTTTATCACCATCCGAACAAAGTCCATTTATTTAATGCAAACGTTAAATTACATTAGATTACAAATAATAATAATAACATTCATTACATTGCTAAGTGTCCTAGAATGAACCGGGGTGCCCTTGTTTTAAGGTGGGGGGGAGGGGGGGGGGGGGGGGGGGTGGGGGGGGGGGGGGGGGGGGGGGGGTGTGTGGGTTGTTTTGGGGGGGGGGGGGGGGGGGGGGGGTGGCTTCGCCGACGACGTTGATAGCGTAGCACGTAACTTTGAGACGATGGCGGAAACGTACATCAGACTTAAGACTGAAGCTGGTAGGATTGGGCTTGTGATTAATGCGTTCAAAACACAATACATGAAGGGAAGAGGCTCACGAGAAGACAATGTTAGCCTCCTAGCACGAGTTCAGATCCACGGTGATGAAACCGAGGCAGTAGACGAATTTGTGTATCTGGGCTCATTGATGACCGCCGATAACGACACCAGCATATAAATACAAAGGCGCATTATGGCTGGCAATCGTGCCTACTTTGGACTCCGAAGGACGCTAAGATCGAACAAAGTTCACCGAACGAGAAAGTTGACCATCTACAAGACATTAATTAGACCGGTAGTTCTCTACGGCCACGAAACTTGGACATTGCTAGGGGAGGACCAACGCGCCCTTGGAGTCTTTGAACGGAAGTTGCTGCGTACGATCTACGGTGGAGTGCAGATGGAAGACGGAACGTGGAGGCGACGAATGAACCAAGAGTTGCACCAGTTGCTGGGAGAACCTCCCATAGTACACATAACAAAATCGGGGCACGGGGGGGGGGGCGGGTGGTGGTAGGATGGTGGGGGAACACAACGGGGTAAAGGTTCTTCGAAAAGACACGAAGAAGAAGAAGAGGAGGGGGCGCACAACGAGGGAGGGCAACGAAGAAGAAGACGACCTGCTGCGCGTCGCCGACAGAGGGGGCGGGGGGGGAGAGGCAACGGCCTACTAAGAATAAAAAAAACTCCGTGTATGTGAAAGGCAAGCCCGGCCTGGCTCTGGGTGGACTAGGACTTTTAGTTTTCAAACTTATTGAATCACGAACTAGGGGTCTCTTTGTGCGTACCAATTTTCTTTTAGTCAGCCTTTAAATCTACCGGATCATCTTTGGATGCCATTAACCTGTTTGGGGAGTGTGAGAAAAATTTCCAACTTGCATGCACCTGTCTTCTTTCTCACTTGATCATCGAACTAGTCATTATAAAACATTGAAAATAATCCACTGTCCACTCCTAGGGTTACATATTGATAAGATTGAAAATAATGTTTAATCAGCAATATTTCATTCTATAGTCCTACATTGCTGTTGGTTAGTTTTTTTTTTTTTTCGTTTTTGACAATATTTTGACAAAAGATAAACAAATCAAAAGCAAGTAGTAACTTACCGTTGGCTACTTAATGTGTATGAAAAAATGACCTGTTGCGAAATTCGTGACTCGACGTTGACGGGTTCGAGGACGTTTGTTATTCCGTGTATCAAAACTTCATTCGCTCAATAGTCATCGAATCGAGAAACTTCACAGCATTGTTTATGACTCGCCCGCCGCTCTCAACGCCTAGCTTAAGTGCCATCCGCAAGCGCAATGCGAACGGAATGAAAAACTCAGCACCAAATGCCAAGAGCCAAGACACCCCCCCCCCCCCCCCACCCCCCTTGTGTCTCACGCAAAAGATGAAAAATAAAAACCCGAACACGCGGCGGCAGCGAGTAAGTGGCCAAATTTTCCACCTCGACAAAAAATCGTCCTCTCAGCTTCAATTAGTCGACCACTGGCCTTCGGGCCCGCTTGTCTAGTAAAAGTAGGACAATTTTCCATCTCTGTAGGCTTAGAAATCACGCGCGCACACCGAAAGCGAGCGACGACCGAACTTTCGAGTGACTTGACCTTTGCCGTCGATCGAACCCGCACGTGGTTCGCCATTCAGCCACTCCAGAGATCGTTGCCCTTCGGTGTGAATTCCCCTGCCTCCCCCAGCTGTGGGTGAACCGTGCACAGGCTGCCAGGGCACCCCTCAGGTGGTCGTCGTAGTTGGCCTTGCGAAAGTGGGTGACATTTCAATTCGCTCGCGTGTGAAGAAGAATATTTTCCTTATTCAGTGATGTGATCGAAGATTTGTCGAAGATTTGCAACGGGTTCAGTGGCGGTGTACGGGCGCGGTATGCGTGCTAGTGTGCGTGCAGTGACGGGAAGGAGAAGAAAATGCGTGCGCAGATACCGGGGCCTGCGCGATACGGCTTACCCATAGCACGGGACAAATACCAGATGAAGCAAAATAGAATTTTCGGAATTTCTCTTCCAACTGCAACTGAGGGGTTTTCATCGGGGGATCGGGAGATGGTCGGTGCAGAGGAAGTGGAATTGGGTGCATGAAATACTATGGGAGTTTTTGGTTGCGGTATTTTATTCTGGTGCTAAAATGCAACTTAATTGATTGTACTATTCGATGAAGAATATTAGAACAATGTCACATATATGTATAGAAATGCTTTGCAAAAAATTATGCTTTGGATTCCCTTCTCCAGTCATGGTTGAGATTATATGAACTAAATTACCACTTATTATGCAATACTCTTGAAAGTCTCACGTCACAAAAAAGGGCACATTCTAGTTAATTGATTCATTTAGTCAGCATTCATTTTTTTACTAACAACTCAATTGTAGAAGCACTTTAATAGACCAAGATTTAAAAAGATCATGCTCACAACGTTTTTTGCTTCCAGCAGAACCACAAGAGTTGGTTTGTTTTGTCTTGGTTAACCAAAAAGATTTTCAATGAAGATAATTCATCAAAAAGGATGGATTTTTTATCGTGTTACGCAAAATAGTTAGCTATCATCCTAACTTGGTTCTTTCCTGTAAACCTTTTTTCAATCCTTGATACTTCTTGGTGGAATCGTTCACCTTGTTCGTCGCTGAATTGACCGAGATTGTCTGGGAAAAAATCCAAATGAGAATGCAAAAAATGAATTTTTATTGACATGTTGCATCCCATCTCTCCATAGGCTTCCAAAAACTCATGGACCACCTCAACGTAATTCGAGCTTCTGACGTTTCCAAGAAAGTTTTGGCACAAGGAAATAAAACTAAGCCATGCTCTTTTCTCTACTTGGTTCAATTTCTTTACAAAGTCCTTATCAGTCATAAGCTTACGAATATGCGGTCCAACGAAAATGCCTGTTATTCATAATAATCAGAACACTTAATTTGGAGAATACAAGTTTCAGGTAGCGTCCAAAAAATGCAATGCAACACTTGTCCGGAACTTGATGAAGAGCATTCGATCCAAAGTTCGACAATTCGTGAAGGAATAACTTAAATTTCATCCGGTCTTCATTATGTTCAAGTTTAACCTCGTACAATAAAGGATCAATTTTTTGTATGAATAAAATATCGGTTTTCAACAAAATTTGAAAGAAAGTTTGTGGATAGCTTATTTTCGATACACTCCTTAAAATAAAACATGTATGGTTTATTCAATTTCAATTCCATGTTCAAATGCACGAACCTTCTTCTTTACACTACTCATAAGGTCCTGTACAACATTTGGACCAACTTTTTTTGTGTGGCAATCAATTTTTTCTTCATATCTTCCTCCGATTTCACTTCCTTAGGATGCTTCTGAAGCGTCTGCTTCATGATGGACCAGTACTTTCCAATTGGTCGCAGTTCCGGTGCATTCAGGGGGTTGAGATGCTTCGGCACGAAATTGACCTCCTAGGCCTTGGACCACTCCAAAACCTCTTTCGAGTAATAGCACGAGGCTAAATCCGGCCAGAAAATCGTAGGACCATCCTGTGACCTCAGAAGAGGAAGTAGACGCTTTTGGAGGCATTCCTTTAGGTACACCTGCCCATTGACCGTTCCAGTTGTCACGAATGGGGTGCTCCGCTTTCCACACGAGCAAATTGCTTGCCGCATCATATATTTTTTGGAAAAATTTGACATCTTCTGCTTTCTAACGTTTCGGGACATCGAATTTATGATGAGCAGTGAAAAACTGAAGCCCCGGAAGCTGCCGGAAGTCTGCTTTTACATACGTCTCATCATCCACAACGAGGCAATGTGGTTTCATCAACATCTGGATGTAGAGCTTCTGTGGACGTGTTTTACCTACCGTATTCTGCCGTTCATCGCGATTAAGCACCTTTTGGACTTTGTACGTGTGTAGTCCTTCAGGTTTTTTCGCATCTTGCACGAAAGTTTTGGTAAGATTCAGTTTCTTCGCCACATCTCGAACTGAACTGTTGGGATTCCTCTTGAAAGCTTGAACTACCCGCTTGTGATCCTTAACACTATACGCAGATCCATTTTTTGCCACTTTTTTCTTTCCGATCGATGGTCAAATGTTTGTGGTACTGATTTTAAACACGAGACACCGTAGAATGTACCATTCCCAGCTTCCTGCTGATGGCACGATGAGAAGGATCCGGATTTTCGAGGTACGTGCGCAAAATTTCTTTGCGCCGCTGCTGTTCATCCGACTCCATCTTCGCAACGATTGCACATCTGCTAGTGAGGCTTACACAGCGTAAACAAATACACATTTAACTAATTCCACCCAAAATTTCAATAGAAAATACCCAACGGGTAAAAAGTTACAGCCATTTTGAAGTAGTGCAATTTGATTCCGTACAACCTTTATCAAAAGATAGATATAAACCATTTTCCTTAAAATTTCAGATTTCTTGCACCACTTGGCCATAAAAGTGTTTCTATTATCTCTCCCATAAGAAACACATGCGTTGGTCATCAAAAGAACCAAAATTCAAAACTATGGCGATAATTGGTGCAGTGTTCCAGTTATGGCAAACGTGATTAATAATACAAAAACAAAGTTTTGGCTCGGTTTCGATATTTTTCCTTCAAAATATGGATTGGAAGCTTTCATTTGACGTATTTCAAAAGGGTTTTTTCCCAGAATTTTGAAAGTTAGTTCTTACCCAAGTAACGCGAAATGTTTGATTGCATGCATTTTTGCTTCAATGTGACGAACGATTATGTTGCCATTTCAATTATTGAAAATTTTTTCCGGTACTACTATAGCATAGAAATAGCGCAGAAGGCGAAACATAATTTTTGTCTGACAATTGTCACAAGCAAAAAATTCTAAAACCTAAGATGGACAAATTTTCGCCGGCAACAAAAAGCATTCATGAACCAGGTTCAAACTATGAACGCCAAGCGTACTGGGTCGGTATTCTTACCACCTAACCATTTCGACATATGAGATATAGAATTGTCAGAATCCTCTTAAACCTTACCATCATCCTATTTACCAACCTAGTAGGGGACTTTAATATGCATTCATTTTAAATAATGGAACAGAACTCAACCAAATTATTGGTTGATTGCGACTAAGTTTTGAGATACCAACATATAAATCCTCACGTTCGATCATACAATCAAATGGCAATTGAAATTTACAATATTTCATCATTCTAGCATAATTGAACTTAGTTCTTGAATGATTCAGTGGCAAACGATTATGTGACATAAATACATATTCTATATATATTTGTCTAAAGCAAAGTTGAAAAACGGTCTTTTCCCGTCCTTTATGGCTCTAATAAAACATACTTGACTAGTTTTGTCGACTCTTTACCATTCTTGCTTGTTTGGTTTTTGAAATACGGAAGACTTGTTTTGATACATTTATGAAACATAATATGCAAACAAGGTATCAGACGTAAACAAACATGTTCTAACTGAGAAACATAAAACACATGTATGATTCATAAATTAGTCAGCTAGATGAATCAAGATTTGAATTGTATCAAACGTACATCTTTATGACAAAACTAGTCACATCACACTGTTATAGATCTTCAGCATGACACGTGGGAAATGAAACTTAAAAAAATATGTTTTCGGTGCTACTTGGGTAACTAGTACTATAACTGGCACACAAGAAATTTTATTGATGCAAATTGGTTAATCACTTTTGATTTTTTTTTTCAAATTGGTTGTTGGTAATTTAAACCCCCTCCCCCATTTAAAAAGGGGCACCCCCCCCCCACTTGGTTGGTTTGTGCAAAAGTTTTATAAAGCTTTATAAGGGGTGTGTGAGTAGGTAAGTGAATGTAGTGGGGGGGCGGGGTGAAGTATTGGGGGTGGTGGTTGGTGGTGTTGTTGGGGTGGGTGTTGTGTGGTTGTTGTTTGTGTTATTGGTGTTTTTGTCTCATCTATCGGGACGGGATTGTTAATTGGTTAAGTTGTGGTGACCTACACCGTGTCAAATATATTCTCATACGAAATAAAACTCTATTTATTTCAAATCGATAATCCAGATTTTATTGATAACTTTACCCATTATATTGCAATATAATACTGATCAACTACAGCATATGTTTTGGAATCACACGGCCTTTAACCTTCTTGACCAGCTCCAGACGTTTTTCGAAACCGTCACAGGCGGCACGCACGACTTCCATTGGCATTTCGTCCCAAATTCGTTTGATTACGGTTTTGAATTGGTTCATATTAGACGCCCTGTGGTCATTTACTTTTGCCAGGATGTATGACCATACGAAATAATCCAAGGGATTCAGATCTGGTGAACTTGGAGGTCATTCATTCTTGTCCAAAAAGTCGGTCAAATTTTCTCGGCACCAGCCCTGAACGAGACTTGCAGTATGCGATGGCGCTCCGTCCTGCTGAAACACATAGTGATTATCTTCAAACACCTCTTGTACCTATAACTTGACAACTTTCTCCAAAACTTCCGTTTTATAATATACGGCATTCACTTTAACGACTTTTTCGATAAAAACCAGTGGTAATTTGCCTCGCTTGCAAATTCCTCCCCAAACCATCACTGACGCAGCACTTTGGAACCGTGGAATATTCCTATCACTCTCTGGAACAGTTCTCGAAGAGAGAGTCCACAATCTGTCGTTCTGGACATTGTGGGATTGTTGCAAAACGTGTATCTTTTCGTCGGCAAAGATAAATTCTTCCCCACCGTGCCGCGACAAAAGCAGACTTGCTCTTTCGAGTCGTTTCTGCTTTGAAAGCCCCGAAACTCCGTTTCTTGAAAGCTTGGAATCCGAGGTCATTTTGCAGTATATTGTGCATTGATGATCTCGAAACATTCAGATCTGCGGCCATTTTACGTACAGAGCGCTGTGATTTTCGTCTAATCCGTTCCCTGACCTCTTTAACCTCTTCCGGTCATCCAACGAGGGGGTGGTGTGGTGCCTTCGGGGGGTGCGGTTGAAAAAATCCCCTTTTTTCTCGGGGTTTTTTTATTTTTTTGTAAAGCGCGCGGGGGCTCTCCTTTTAAATTTTTGACGTAGGACTACGTCTTTGTTTTCAATATAGGGGTACACGTTGCGAGTACGAAAATTTGGAGCGTCACGAAATATGCTTAGGTTTTGAAAGTTAATAACTAAGTCATTTCATGACCGATTTTCAAAATTTTTGCACCGATCGATTGCAAATCTTTCTACTCATCAATTCCATTATTGAAAACTATTAATTTTAAATAAAAAACTATTGAAATTCTTATAAATATAAAAATGAATTTCTATCGAACTGACCCTTATAGACATAGAAACTACTTAACCGACTGGCGTGAAAATTTGTATGCAGGGGCTTTTGGGACCGGGCAAGCTTCTTATGATGGTTTAAGACCCCCCTCCCCCTATGGAATGGGGGGCTCTCATACAAATGAAACACAAATTTCGGCATAATTCAAGAACTAATCAAGCAAATGGAACCAAATTTGGCATGTGCAAGTTTTTGAAGGCAAGAAAGGTTTCTATGGTAGATTGAGACCCCTCCCACCTCTAGAAGGGGGAGTGGGCTCCCATACAAATGAAACAGGAACTTCTGATAACTCGAGAACTAATCAAGTAAATGGAATAAAATTTGACATGTGGAAGTTTTTGAAGACAAGAAATGATTATTTGGTAGTTCGAGACCCCTCCCACTTCTAGAATGGGGGGCTCCCATACAAATGAAACTGGATTTTTTGCATAACTCGAGAACTAACTAAGCAAATGGAACCAAATTTGGCATGTGGAAGTTTTTGAAGGCAAAAAATGTTTCTACTGTGGTTCGAGACCCCCCCCCCTCTGGAAAGGGGGGATGCTTTCACACAAACGAAACTCAAAATTCAACCAAACATGAGAGTATATCATATTTATTATTCGATACATTATAAATGTTACATAATATGATTCAGTATTGCAAATCACTAAGGGTCGTTTGATGTGTGCTTATTTGCAATCACAGTCCACTGTTTGATGGCATGTGATAATTTCTGTTTGATGGCATGTGAAGTGTGAAGTTTGTTGGTAATATTATCTTCGAATTCCAATCAGTGTTTAAAAGTGTTTCTTGCGTTCTAGTGCGATGGATAGAGTCCATACCATTCGATAAGAAACAAATTATTTTGAGGAAGTGTAAGTAAAATGTCGCAGCATATGGCTGCAAACTATATACGTGAGTTGCTCAAGCTTTAAGCTTCAGCTTCATGACGAAGTGAGGTGGCTGCACTAGCTGTTCCCCTGACCCCAAAACGGCCCCTTTCAAGGCCTCCAAAATAACTGGAAAAGAGAGTTGTTCGAAATGGGCGGTTGCGAAAATTATCGTATGTCGAAGCCATCGTGTTTTCGACATTTGCACATTTTGCAGTGTTGTACACACATAGGCCTAGAAGAAATCGTATGCAATTGGTGGTGGATGAAGCCAGTCTCTTGGGTAAAAATGTCCTAAATGTCTACCCGCATAAACAATTACCATAAGAAGCACCTAACCACCAATTCGGGTTATCATCCCAACTGTAACCGGTACGGTTAAACCATAGACTAACTCTAAGACCAGTAGGTCCCGAACAAATAGGATTTTTTTCTTGGCTCAGTCAGTACTAGCACATCGGTCCCAAGCTCGGTCCCAAGCTTAATAATACGCCCCTAATAATGAACTCACACGAACACATGCTCAAATATTCTGTCAAAATAACACAGCAAATCGAAACAAAGGCGCAAATGTGTATAGCAAGGTGCTGGCTACAAGGTGTACTTCGGACCAAGGGGTTCTACAACAGTGAATCAAATTCAAATCGCTAATTGCATATTGATTGTTGGTTAAACCATCTGTAATATCGTTCTTGTATATTACCTGTTTATTAGGGTAACCTGTTAAGTGTATTGCAGTTAATTTTTGAGCGAAACCAATTTCGAAAACCCTTTAAACAATTAGGCGACTGGAGGCAAATTCGATTGCTTATTGCTACATAGTCCTACGTTACCTTTGCGTACAACCCCATTGGGCTGAACCTTGTAGTTTTATCACCACAGCACGAAATTCCTTCATCGCTGGTAAAAGATAAACACCGAATGAAAAAAATAATAAAAAGGTGTATAAAAATAGAAACAGAGTAGGGTGAAGAAAAAAAAATGGAAGAAACGGTCGGTTGGTGGTAAAATGTTTTTTAAAATATTAGTGGAGGTTTGTTAAAATGATGGTGTGTTGGGTGTGTAAAAAAATAATTAGAGAAAATTGGGTTTATAAGGTTAAATTGAAAAAGTGAAAAAAATTTGGTAATAAAATTGAAAGAGTGAAGAGGAAAGAAAGAAAAAGAAGAAGAAAATGGAGGGGGGAAAATGTTTTTGTATAAGGAGGGGGATAAAGGAATTGTTTAGTTTTCTGCCGTTTGTGCTTTGATGATCTGCTGCTTCTGCCACCGATGTTTGATGGACGAGCTGTACTGAGCGCAGAACACGGACCAAGGAAGAAGTAAGTGAGTTGCTTGTAAGGATTTGTTGGTTTGCTTTTCTCTCTAGGTTAGTGGTTTTCGAGTGCGGGCTGTACGGCGCACAATTCAAGGAAAATGAGTACTGTGTTTAAATTTTCAAGAAAATTTCGAGTGAATTTAATTTTTTTTTGTGATGCTTCGTGCCCTCGAAAGTTTGGAAACTTCTGCCTGCGGCTGTGGGCATCATCGCATGTTTCCCAAATCGGTGAGCGGAAGCTTACGGGATGCAACTTGACTATAATTGTCCCTTTGCTCGTCGAATGGCTGGATGGAAAGGAAAAACTGCAAGCCACCGAGGATGCGCTATAACATTTCAAGGTCGGCTCACTTTCTGCTTTTTATTTGAATTGCATTTCCTGGACAGGCCTTCCCGGAACCACTGGAATAGAATGACTCTGGGATTTTAAGATCTTAATCACAAATTGTTTGGAGCTGTAAAATGGAAGCTCCGTTTGTCTCAGTCTCAAAGTTTATTACCGGTCTTTTGTTGGTTGGATGGTTCGGAGGAGCAAATGGACTTTGTTGTAGATTGTGTGCCAAGATCAAACGAGCGGTGTTGAGTGGATTGTAAACACTGTAGCTGGTCTTTTATAGTGAATAAAGGTAAATGTTGCAGCTTTTAAAATAAAGTTATACATACTGTCGAGATTATCTCGACCGAGCCAAGGGCATCATGTGGAGAGTTTAAAAAGATTTCATTACAGTGATTTGAATTCTCTAGGATATGGCAAGGCTGAACGTAGGACTACGCTTAAAGCTTCTTATCTGGGTGGCATATTGAATTAACTAAAACGAGAGCGTTTTGAAGGTCAATGTTTTTTTTTTCATGCAATTATAACAAGTCTTGTTACTAAGAATTTAGAGCTAATTGCTTGCTTTCAACATCCCCTCTTGCAGGGATTGCTTTGTAGCTGCGCCGTTGAGGACCTAGCTAAAGAAGCACCTTGTTTAATAAGCACGTCAGTTATGCAAGTCAGAGCCCAACGTCAATTTTGTGTTAGTGTTCATTTGTAGTAATCAAGTTTGACGATAGAAACACATTATTTAGAAAGAAGAAGAGCTGAGGATGGAATGGAAAAGTATGACATTGGTACTTTCTGCTTCCTGTATGTCTTGAAATCATTACTTTTTTTAATCCACTGGACCATTGCGACTCTGGTCCTGAAGTTCATGGCCAATTTATGAGTAGAGGTTGATTTGTCCTCTTGAATATAATCGACGACTTTTTAGTCCAATTCAAGATTGCTTGAATCGGGTATTCATCCGGTTTGCGGCAGATCCTGCAGAGTGTAACCTTACCTTACCAACCAGATCAAGGCCGAGGTTGCCTCTGCTGTACACATATGTTGTCTCCATTCCATTCATGGCTGCACCTCTCCAGCCTCACAGTCTCTGAAGCGTCCGCAGGTCACCTTCTACTTGTTCGATCCACTTTGATCGTTGCGCACCTCTTCTTCTTGTGCCCGTTGGTTCGTTATCGAGAATCATTTTAATTGGGCTGCCGTCCGACATTCTTACGACATAGCGAGCTCACCGTAGTGGACCGATTGTAGCGGTGTGTAGGATCAGAGGTGCTTCCAGCAACTGATGCAATTCACGATTCATTCGCCTCCTCCACGTTCCGTCTTCCATATGCACTCCATCGTATAGACTGTTGGCGACAAAATGGTTGGAGTAGATTTACTCTTCAGGTTGGCCCAGAAATTCTCGATGGGACGCAGCTGGGGGACGTTAGGTGGGTTCACCGACTTGGGTACCACATCGATATTCAGCCGCTCCATTTCCTCCTACCATCGCTTCGAGTAGTGGGCCGACGCCAGATCCGGCCAAAACACCGCGTCTTTGCCCTTATGGTATTTCGTGAACGACGCAACTTCAGGCAGGCATATCGTACCATAAATTTCCCCGTTCACGGCCAGTCCAGAGCGAAAGAAGAGCGGCTTTGATATTCCCTTCTCGCTGATTGTCAGCCACAGTAGCACCTTCTTGAGGAGTTTGGTGTGTGAAATGAACTTCACCTCGGAGTAGACCTGCGCGCCGATATATTTGGAATCGGCGGTGGCCGTTGCGTAGATCAGCGCGGGCATGAATAATCCACTCAACATTGCCTTATGCTTATCCCTTCTAACTGTATGGCTTTCTCGTGCACTGAAAAGACTATAGGATAACTCCAAGTATTATATTTTTATAGAAGGCCCGGATATCCATACCCAAGTAAGAATTTTAGTTTTTTCCAGCCGAATTGCATTCCTCCCGGCTTTGTTGATAAAACTACATTCAAAACTGTTTTGTCTACCAACACCTTCTCTATACTTCTTTAAAGCCGAAATTTGTACAAAGTGGCCCACTCTATAGGCGGTTGTGAAAACAAGTTAATAAAACCTTTATAAGACCATAAAGATTTAAAATATATTCTAGTGATAGATACTATGACCCCATGAGAACCTTCATAAAACCTTTTGGCTGCCATGGAAACCAACATGCGGCCAAATGGCCACAGCTGTCAAACTTTACTGTGATATTGTGGTTGGTTTTTGTTGTTCTGCTTTGTTCGATTCTCTGCTATGCTGATTCATTTAGCAGTAAATAATATCGAAGAAAAAAGGTCAAATGATGCGGAAAATTTTGTTTGATAGTAAAGGGCGATACGGTCAAAATTTGGTCAATATCAACTTGACGTATTTCTTTCAATTTTGCATTTAAAAAACCTGAACACCCCTCATTTTGAAGGTGTGTGTGTGTAGAATGTTGCTCCTATTTTGATTTTGGAATTCACTCTTCAGTTGTCAAAATGCCGTCCAAGCAAGAAGAGCAGCGTATCAAAATTTTGCTCGCGCATCGCGAAAATCCGAGCTACTCGCACGCAAAGTTGGCAAAATCGCTAAAAGTTGCCAAATCAACCGTTACAAATGTAATTAAAGTGTTTGGGGAACGTTTGTCGACAGCCAGGAAGTCTGGATCGGGGGGAAATCGAAAACCGGAAGCCGCTGAGACGACAAAGAGAGTTGCCGGTAGTTTCAAGCGAAACCCTAACCTATCTCTCCGAGATGCCGCAAATAAGCTGGGTGTATCGTCTACAACCGTGCATCGAGCCAAAAAACGAGCCGGACTATCGACTTACAAGAAGGTAGTGACTCCAAATCGCGATGATAAACAAAATACGACGGCCAAAGCGCGATCCCGGAGGCTGTACACGACGATGCTGACGAAGTTTGACTGCGTGGTAATGGACGACGAAACCTACGTCAAAGCCGACTACAAGCAGCTTCCGGGACAGGAGTTTTATACGGCAAAAGGAAAGGGAAAGGTAGCAGATATTTTCAAGCACACGAAACTGTCAAAGTTCGCAAAGAAATATCTGGTTTGGCAAGCCATCTGTACCTGTGGCTTGAAAAGCAGCATTTTCATAGCTTCCGGGACTGTCAACCAAGAAATTTACGTGAAAGAGTGTTTGAATAAACGTCTGCTGCCTTTCCTGAAGAAACACGGTTGTTCCGTACTGTTTTGGCCGGATTTGGCATCTTGCCATTACGGTAAAAAGGCCATGGAGTGGTACGCCGGCAACAACGTGCAGGTGGTTCCCAAGGACAAGAACCCTCCCAACACGCCAGAGCTCCGCCCAATTGAGAAATACTGGGCTATTGTCAAGCGGAACCTAAAGAAGACCAAAAAAACTGCTAAGGACGAGCAGCAGTTCAAGGCAAACTGGCTTTCTGCGGCGAAGAAGGTGGACAAGGTGGCTGTACAAAATCTGATGGCGGGGGCCAAGCGTAAGGCCCGGCAATTCGGATTTGGAAAAGCGAAAGCCTAACTGAATATTTTTCCTGAATTTTATACTAATTGAACTTGAAAAAGAAATTTAATTTGATTTTTTAAATAAACGATTTCACCGATTTACACGCGTTTTCCCTTGACCAAATTTTGACCTTATGATCCTTTGAAATATCCAAAGCAAATTGAGTTTTTTTATACAGCATATCATGCTCCAAATCATATTCGCATTCAATTTTGTGGTGAATATTGGCACGATAAGAGCCGAAAATTAATGCGCCTCGGAAATTATGCGAGTTCACAACAAAAAACACAAAATTAATACAAATATATTCGATGAATTAATCTTGAATTTCTTGAAAATTGATGGAATTCAATCAAGTTATCTTAAAAAAAATGCAGAAATTGGTCTCCGACCTACAGTTATTTGCATTACATTTAAAATTTGGAGCATTTCAATTATTTCGTATATTTCAATATTATCATTGGATTGGACAAAAATCACAATTCTGGCATAAAGCCAAATTATCATCGCAATGACTACTTTAAAGCTATTTGGCTATTTGGTGGCTTCCCTTTATGCTTACATGCCGTTTAGTGCATTTACTGGATGCAAAATGGTTTTAAAATACTTTTTTAACTGACCATAATAAGATAATATGGATGAGTCCTGAAACGGCATTTCAAAACAGCATTTTATGAGTTTATAGAGTCAAAATAAAACCTTTGATAGGAGTAAAAGGAATTTGAAGAAACGAGGTTTTAAGATCGTTTCAAACAAGCTGTGTAGGTTCTCATAAACCTGACTAAAATTTAGAACCTATTGGCAGCTCTTGGTGTCATATTAAAACCAAATTGATTTCTAGTGGCTTTGATAAAACCTTAATAAAGCTTAATAAAGCAGGATGGTTTTGGTAATGTTACTTGGGCCCAAGTAACAATTTTAGTTTTATTCCAGTCGTATAACACTTCTCCCGGCTTTGTTGATAAAACTACAATCAAAACTGTTTTGTCTACCAACACCTCCTCTATGCTTCTTTAAAGCCGAAATTTGTACAAAATGGCCCACTCTATAGACGGTTGTGAAAAAAAGTTAATAAAACCTTTATAGGAACATAAAGATTTTGAAAATGTTCTAGTGAAAGATGTTATGACCACTTGAGAACTTTCATAAAACCTATTGGCTTCCATTAAAACTAGAATGTGGCCAGATGGCCACAGCTGTCAAGCTTCACTGTGAAATCAAGGTTGGTTTTTGTTGTTCTTCCTTTTTCGATTCTCTGGTCTTCTGATTCATTTAGCAGTAATAAAAAGGCCTAGTGTTGTGGGAAATTTTGTTTGATAGCAAAATATCCAAAACAAATTGTGTTTTCCACTGCGTATTATGTTCCAAATGTTATGCGCATTTATATTGGCACGATAAGAGCCGAAAAGTAATGCGCCTCGGAAATTATGGGAATTTACAACAACATAAATCATATTAAAACAAATATATTCGATAAATTAATCACGAATTTCCTGAAAAAGGCTTGGAAATGGATGAGATTATCTAAATAAATGCCGAAATTAGTCTCCAATCTACGATTCGCTCAGATGATATACTAATTTTTACTTGCAACGAGTATAAATATTGTGTAGCCTATTGCGAACTGAAATGCACGACTCGGGAGAATTCAACATTAACATAACATTTGACAATCGTAGTGCACATTAAACCCTACGTCAAAAGTACTGCGCTGTATTTCCACGGGGGTGCGCCATATAACGCACTACCTGAGACGTTAGGTTTAACTTGCACAACTGGCATAAAATCAAATATCATGAGTTATGCATTTCGGTTTTCAACTGGCGACACATTGCACAATTTTATTTTATTTGTTACAAAAAATAGGGCGCATTACGCATAGACCCTTTTGATAAGTTAGTCCCAGTAGACTGCGAATCCAATGGAATGGTAAAAAAAAAATTTGTCGTTGGTGGCTGAGATGAAGGAGTGTTCAATATATTGGATAGGTTTTTATTGAATTTCCGCTTGAACGATCCGCTAGTTTTTAGTTTCTTCCACCTGTGGGCGTCCATTGTGACAGTTTGTTTATTTTTCACATAATGTGCTTTCTCAAGAATATGTGCTCTTATTTAAAATCAAATGGTTCTAAGAGAGTTTTATGGCAGCATTTCCAATATACATTCATCTTAAAGAAGAATGTCATAAAACTTTTAGAAAACTTTTATCAGGTTTTATGCAAGTTGCGAAACGATGTCTTGAGAGGGGGATCAAGTATCTTATAAAACTACTGATAAGGTGAATTACACTTATAAATGATGTAGTTTTATGGAGGTTTCTTCAAGTGTTCTTTAATCACTCTTAAGAACTGTTAATGAATTAAAACCACCTTAACTTGGAAAATGCCCTGATAAAACCGGATGAACTCCATAATGCTCTGATAAAACTACCATATAACATGAATAAAACCAATTTGCATTTGAATTGCTACTTGGGATTAGCAATGTTACTTGGGATATGAAGAGAAAGTGTTGAAAGTTCCGTCAATGTACGGTAGATTGAAAATTGAATAGAAGTATTGAAGAATTAAGCGAAAGGGCGTGGGTAAAGTAGTACTCGAACCAAGGACGATACCTTTGCCAAACATCCCACTGCGGGATAGGTTGAGGCACACTATTGCGAAGGTGTACTCGCTTTATATCGTTCACTGCTGCATATGAGCCCTCCCTTGCTTAAATTTGAAATCTGTGATAGTAAAGTACTGTGCATTTAGTAAAATTAGGCTGCAAAACAAAAGTATAAGACATCACCTTTAATTTTCTCTATTTTCAATAGTTTAAACTTGTTAAAGAAGAATTTTGATTATTAAATTGATACGCGGGAGAATTTTCAAACCATTGATGTAAACATCTTGAAAATCTATTGAGAAATTATTAAGTTACAAGCGTTTAATTTGTAACGATATTTCGTGACTATCGCTCATTTTCAGATATTCAATTGACACCCTACCCTTGCCGTAAGACGTAGTCTACGTCAAAAGAATCTTGGTAGGTAACATAATTGTTGTGTTACAGACAATTTATGACCAACATGTACCAAAACTTTAAAAGTTCAATAACTCCGTAAACTTTGAGATTTGACCATATGTGTAGAACAATTTTGACGTAGACTACGTCTTACGGCAATGGTAGGGTGTCAATTGAAAGTCTAAAAATAAGCGACCGTCACGAAATATCGTTACAAATTAAGCGCTAATAACTTAATAAATGCTCAATAGAGTTTCAAGATGTTTACATCAATCGGTTGGAAATTTTCCCGCGTATCAATTCAATCATCAAACATTATCCATCAACAATTTTAAACTATTGAAAATAACCAAAACATAAGGTTATGTCTTATAATGCCGATTTTCCAGAGTAAATTTACTAAATGCACTGTACTTTACTAACACAGATTTTAAATTTAAGCAAGGGAGGGCTCCTATGCAGCACTGAATGATATAAAATGGGTACACCTTCGCAATTTTACTCGTTAGTGTCGCAGTACTGGAGCTGTGCAGATCATCGAGCCATTAAGCAGGGCTGGTAGCAGGTCACTTTTTAGTGACTTGGTCACTATTTTGAGTCTAGTCACTAAAAAGTCACTATTTGCATCCACAAGCCACTAAAGTCACTATTTTTCGGAAAATGGTCACTAAAGTCACTATTTTCGCACCGTCAATTGTAGAAAGTTTTTAAAAAATTACTTGTACCTACACTGCAAGAAATCGTTTAATAAAAACTAGCATTTTACCCGACCATGCCTATTTTCAAAACTCTACCATGAAATTTCAGTCAAATTTACTACGTTTATGGTACAACCTTCAAAATTTGTGGTATATTTGACAGACCTCATACAGATATGTTCCGATTTTATCACGTTCCGATTTTGTCACGCTCCGATTTCGTCAGCAAAATTATTCCGTTTTTTTTTTTTTTGTAATCAGTTCGTTTATTTGTTAGGCTCAGGCGTGTGTAACACTTTACGGAGCCGATATTCAATATTGTTATTTACAATGTATAATTTTTCAATTTTAGTAAAGTGGGGTGCCAATTACTCGTGGCTAGCTCGAGGTTAATGGGTCACATTATTGTTTGGAAGGGGCTAGGCAGGTAACTTATTTCAGGTATTTGTTGCTGCTCATGGTTGCGACATCTTCCAAATCCTCGGTCTCTGTAGTCCCTTACTGGAACTATGCTGCAGATGGGTGACCACAGCTTGCTGGGCAGGTACAAGTAGCACGGAAACAAAAGGCTATTATTCCGTTTTTATCAACAAGAAAATTCAATCATTTTTTTTTTAGAGGCTTGGCTTTCAAAATAAGATAACTTGGGTTAGTTTTTGGACAAATGTTGTATTTATAATAGTTAAAATTTGACGGACAACTAGGGGTAACCATAAATCACGTTAGAATTGAAAAAGGCAAAGATTTTATTTTGCCTATATGAGTTCTATATTGTTGCTTCAAATGATTTACGTTTGCATGGCAACGAGTTCGACAAATTTGAAAAATAGATAAGGCAACGTTCATAAATTACATCACGTATTAAGGAAGAGGGGTTTCAATAAGCGTGGCGACTCACGTAAAGAAGCGGGGTTGACATTGTAATTAACAGCTGTCATTTAAATCCCGAATGCATTGCGGTGGAATAACTCGGATGCAGCGCATTTCGATAGAAAAAGTATGGGCTTTTTCCGTCCATATGAACCGTCCCTCTATCGTGTATTTTCTATTGCACTGCGTTTGTGACTTCACACGCGCTACCAGCAACGCAAAGGGCTCGCGAAGTGCTCTCACGAACACCAACGTAACGAATGCAAGTTGAGAATAAGCCATGCGCATTTAAGCAGCTGATTTTTGTTTACTTGTCTCAGTATGTTTATTCAAAACCCAGCATGGCGAAAGGAAATTAAAATCATGACAAAATCAAACGAAAATCACTCACCCTTAAGCAAAAACTTGAGATTCTGCAATATCTGAACAAAAAAGAGATGTCCAAATCAGATCTTGCCAAGAAGTTTGGGGTAGATGGATCTGCCAAACGTAAAATTGAACTGAACGGAAAGAAAATCCTGCATAACTCGTCTATGGGTTACAACGTAAACCATAAAAAGAAATATTTTGTGGCTGGCAAATACCATCAGCTAGAGCAAGCTCTCTTTTATTGATTTCTTCAAATGCGGGACAAAACACAGAGGGTTACGACAAATCTGATCAAATTGCAAGCTCGAACATTTGCGGATAAACTTAACATATCGATCATCTTCAAGTTTAGCCCAAAATGGTTGCAAAACTTCAAAAAATGGTACGGCATTCGACGACTTAAAATATCCGGAGAAAAGCTATCTTGTAATGAAAAACCTGAATTAATCCACCGATGGTGAGACTGAACCCTTCTTACACTTCACCAGAATTACGAATTACATAGAATGAATTATTACACAATCCTAAGCGTCAATTTTGATTATCGATATGGATTCAAGATGCTTAACAAGTACATGTTCGTTGAAAATTGTGTAGTTAAAGAAAATGGATACTTTGTGTAATTTTTGATTATACTCGTTGCAGTTCAAAACCAGACCACTCGAGCCAATCGATCCTGCTCTAATTCTATAGAGTCGCATAGTGTGGCTAGTCCGCTGAATGTGCTATACAACGCACCAGATGCAGAACAATAGAATACAAGCGGTATCGATTGGGGTGAGTGGTCTTGTTCGTTTTTGAACTGCAATGAGTATATTTTCATCTCACAATTATGTGCTCTCAGTTATTGTTTTGGTCATATCTCCATGAAGGATTATCCAATCCTAATGAAATTTTGATCAGTTATTTAAAAATTTTATAAATTTAATTTGGCGCTAACAAAACTAAAATCGGTACACAAATAGCTCAGTATGTAATCGGAGACTAAACTGTTTGATTACTATTATAATAGGCCGTCAAGTACTGTTTCGTTGATATCTTCGTAACGAAATGTCCGAATAAAAAAAAATCAATAGCGTTCTATGGGAATGTTGTAGCTTTCATTTGCCGTCAACAGAACTGAAATCGGTTCACAAATGGCTGAGAAACCGATGTGACATTATTTGTAACGCACACACACACATACACACACACACACACACACACACACACATACATACACACAGACATGTGCTCAGTTCGTCGAGCTGAGTCGAATGGTATATGACACTCGGCCCTCTGGGCCTCGGATAAAAAGTCGAATTTTCAAGCGATCTTAATACCCTTCTTTTGGTATAAGAAGGGTAAAAAGTGTTGATCCATTCACAGAGGAGTTTTTTCGCCGCGTGACTGAATGTGGGCTATCAGCTGATCAAATATGCAACGCAGATTAGTTGTTTTTCAAATCTCTGCCAGAACATACTCTCGTGCATAATCAGGAAAAATCAGCTCCAGGGCACAAGAGGGCCTAGCAACGGGACACTTTTATGCCCTGTGCCAATGCATCAGGTTCACATAAGCTGCCAATTCAGATGATTGGGCATTCAAAGAACTCTCGGGCGTTCAAAAATATCCATATTACATTGCTGTACTTCTCGTCCAAGAATGCCTGGATGACACGCGTTATTTTCAAGCAATGGTTTTTTGGCACATTTGTTCCAAGAGTACGACAGTTTCATACTGCAGAGCAAGGAATAGAACCCAAGGCAATCCTGGTTTTGGAGAACTGTTCGGCACATCATTTCGATGGTGAGCTAGTGTCTGAAGATGGCTTGATCTTTGTGGTTTTTCTGCCCCCCAACGTTACGCCTCTCATTCAGCCAATGGATCAACATGTTATCCAAACAATCAAGTCCAAGTATCGCGAAAAACTACACAACGAAATTATGTTTGGTGGCGGTGATGCGGCACAGCGTTTTAAGCAAGTAAACCTCAAGGACGTCGCCTTCTGGCTTCAGGAATCCTGGATAGAAGTGTCTCAAAATGTGCTTCAGAGATCGTGGAAGAACATCGGAGTGATGGTTGGCACCAAATTGATGCACGAAGATGATGTACCTCTGACGACGTTATTCCATATGCCGAATGTTGAAACGGACGTTGCGCCTCCTGAATATCTTGAAAAGGACTACAACGGTGCGGATATTATTGCTATGGTGAATGCTGGTCAAAGCCCCGAAGAAAAATGCCTTGAGGATGCCGACCTGGATGAGTCGGAAACGACAATGGACATTGAAAACCTGGCTCCGTTGGATAATACCACTTGTAGTGATCAGAAAGCGCTCGAATGCCTTAACTATACCATTCGATGGGCAGAAGAGACTACCCGAGCAGAAGCGAATAACTTGATAACTGGCCTTGGTATTTATGAGCTCAGATTAAGAGGTAAAATACCTGAGGATAATACCATCAAATTGTTCCCACAATGTCATGCGAATACCGAATTGAGGTAAGACAATACCAAAATAATACCTCTAAGGTGACCAGATACTTACCCAGGTATCCGGAATATCAAGTTTAGTTATTCTAGAGACATTTTGCTTGCAATTGTTAGCTATTTTGCTTAGGTATTTTACCTCTTAATCTGAGCTCTTTAATACCAAGGCCAGTTATCAAGATCAAAATTAGGTATTCATATGCTTTTGTGTTCTGCTCGGGTAGTTTTGAGTTTGTCGATATTCTACATCTGCCTAAAATAAAAAGCGCAGCCCTTGAGAAATGTTCGGTGGCATGTTCTCAGAGTAAGATCAGTATTTAGTATATGCATATGTTTTATTTTACAGAACTCCGTGGCCAAACATCGTGCTTGGCTCTTGTACGAAACACAAGGGCTGCACTTTGATCGATGACAACACATACGTCATACTCGATTTTAAGCACCTTCCCTGTCAAAAGTTTTACATCGCGGCAAAACATGGGGGATGTGCCGGGAAGATTCAAGTTCGTGTTTGCCGACAAGTTCGCGAAGAAGGCCATGATTTGGTAGGCGATTTGGTAGGTGATTTGAAAACGGAACCATTCTCGACGATGACATCCCAAGTTTACATCGAAGAATGCCTGAAAAAGCGTGTATTGCCGTTCATCCGCAAGCATAGGGGCAAAGTCATCTTTTTGCCCGATTTGGCCAGCTGCCTCCAGGAAATTTCTGAGGCAAATATTCTTAGTTTATGATACAGTAGGTTTTAAAATTTCATAAATAATAATAACATAAAATAAATAATATAAAAATAAATAAATTCATGATTAAAAAAGGACAATGCGCCGCAGTATAACTCATTTTTGCAAAAAGGGGTGTTCACTTTTTTCAATTTTACTGTACTCAAACAAAAAATGTAAAAGAGTATAAAAATTTACTCAAATTTGGAAATTTCTGTTTAGTCACTATTTGGTCACTATTTTTATTATTATAGTCACTAAAGTCACTATTATTTATCCATAAATCCGCTACCAGCCCTGATTAAGGATCTCCAGCTGGCGATGGGGGCAACCCCGATGGCATGAAACCTGGAGTGGGGGGGGGAAAGGCGCCATCGGGGGGGGGGGGGGAAACATGCCAGAGGGGGGGGGGGGGGACCAACAGGTGGGGGGGTGGTTGGTTGTTGTGAGGGGGTGGTTAGGAAGCTTGGCTAGGCAACCGTTGCTAGGCAGCCATTGTATATGCAGTGGTGTGCTAGGCAGTCGGTTGCGGTGATGATTTGTAGCCAGCCGGTGGGCGCCATCACGAGAAGCAAAATAACGTGCTTGTGTGAGTGATCTTCTTGGTAGCCATCTTTATCTGAAGCACAACGTGCACGGCCAAAATAACCTGCTTCGTGAAAATACCGAGAAGGACATCCGACCTCTTCAGGACGACCAATCCAAATCTGAGAGAGTTTGTTCAATTTGAATTTATCTAACAACTAATCAAATGGCAGACAGCGGTGGCTAAAACAATTTTAATTTTCTCTCCATTGCATACCTTGAGCATTATGCACAATTTACAAATCGCTGCCGTAATGAAAACTTGAATTGTCAATTGAGAATCGAAAAATAATCGACCGTCACGAAATATCGTTACGAATTAAAAGCTCATATCTTCATAAATGCTCGATTGATTTTCAAAATGTTTACATCAATCGGATGACAATGTTTCCGCATATCAATTCAATTATCTAAAATTATCCGTTGACAATTTGAATCTATTGAATGTAACGTAAATGAAAGGTAATGTCTTATAATTTTGTTTTGCAGGCTTGATTTCATGAATTCACAGTACTTTCCTATCACAGATTTCAAATGTGAGCAAGGGAGGTCTCATATTCAACACTGAACGATAACAAAGCAAATTCTCTCATTCGTGTTGCAGTACTGGAGCTGTGCGGAGGAACGAGCCAGTATTCATTGGCAGCTGGCGATGGCATGTACCCTGGAGGGTGCACTAGCTTGATTCGGCAGTGCGGAGAGGCAATGCGTCAACGTTGGATTTGGCTGCTGGCGGTGGCAACCGTTGCTAGGCGGCCATTAGTTATGCAGTGGTGTACTAGGCAGTCGGTTGCCAACCGGTGGTCGCAACCATGAGGAAGCGAAATAAGGTGCTTGTGTGTGTGATCTTGTTGGTAGCCATCTTTGGTAAGGCGCAACGTGCAACTTCTGAAATAACCTGCTTCTTCAAAAGACCGAGAAGGTTTTAATTAATATGCGAACAGTTCCAAATCCGTCCTTTTCAGGACGACTAATTCAATTTTGAAAGAGTTTGTTTGATTGGAATTTGCTCAGCATTACTATCCAAGTTCCTACCAATTGACAGCCAGCGGTGGCTTAAATAATTTTAGTTTCCTCTTCGTTGCATACCTTGAGCATTGTGTACATTTTTCAAATGGCTGCTGTAACGAAAAATTTAAACACCGGACGCTAATAACTCGATCGTTTCTTGATGGATTTATTTTTGAGGTTTTTGCTCGGATCAACTAGAGGTTTTTACGATTGCCATTTTATTTACTCAAGTATTTGAAATTTTAATTTTGCGTACAATTCATCAATTGGTATTGGAAATTTTTAAAGAATGTTGCGTTTCAGAAAGTATCAAGAAGTTTCCTACGTTTGAATTTCGCTTTGATATTGGAGGAGGATGTTCCGAAGTAACATTCTCTGCATACTCCAATTAGTACAGTTATGAATAAAGCTTGCTTCAGATAGAATTGGAACAAAAACAATTGCCTGTATTTCAGTTATTTATTATTGAATTCAAGATCTTTTTTTATAAAAATGTAGCGTTTTTTTCATACTTTTAAGAAAAAATACGGATAAAATTATTCGTCACGGTTTCGAAGAAATTCTCGAATTTTTCCTGTAACACGGCTCATTAGGCGGCGCACATCTTCTTCGTCCATCGTTTTAGCTATCTTATTCCACCAGGTCTTCATCTGATTGATGTCTTTGACAACCTTTCCCTTGAGTCTCCTCTTCATGATTGCCCAGTATTTCTCAATAGGGGGGGCAGTTGGGTGGGTTAAGGTTTTTCGGAACAACCTGGACCCCTTTCTCTGCATACCATTCTTGAACGACTTTGCTGTAATGACAGCTTGCCAAATCTGGCCAAAACATTACGGGATGGTCGTGGGATCGAATGAACGGCAAAATTCGTTTTTGGAGACACTCTTTTTGGTATAGTTCCGACGTCATTGTCTTATTTGTAACGAAAACTTTCGTTTTTTTGCCACAGCTGTAAATGCCCTGCCAAATCATGAATTTTGGTGCAAATTTGTCGGCAAAATAAAAATTTAAATTTCGCTGGAACATCCCCCCGAGCCGTTGCCAAGTAAAATTTTTGACCTGGGATTTGCCCGAAGTCAGCCTTGACATAGGTTTCATCGTCCATCAGAAGACACCCGTCGAACCTTGGTCAGCACCTGGTCGTATAGCTTCCGAGCACGGATTTTGGCCACACTATTCTGTTTTATGGTTCGATTTGGCTGTTTGCTAGCTCGATACGACTTGATTCCTTCCCGGAGTCGAGTTCTCCTCACGGTACTATGGGCAGCACCGAATTTTCTGGCCAAATCACGGTCCGACAGATTGGGATTCCTCTTAATCGTCTTCAAAATCTTACCACGCAGTTTCCGGTCGACAGTTCCACTCCGACGATTGGCTTGAGGCTTCCGAATCGTCGTCAATGTTTCCTTATACCGTTTGATAACGCACCATACGGTATTTCTGGGCAATTTCAGCTGTTTAGCTAGCCTAGATGCAGACCACAATGGATTTTCCAAATAACTGTGCACAATTTTTTCCCTTCTTTCGGCTTCCATGTTGATTGTTTACAAAGTACAGTCGATTTGCGGAATGTCAAAAATATATACGTAAAGCTGACAAAATTCCCGACACGTGGGCGCCATGAACTTCCAAATTAGTCCACCAGGAGCGCCACAATATGAGCAAAAGTTTGTTCCAATTCTAAATGAAGCAAGCCTTAGTTATTCTGTTACTAGAAAATAAGAAGAATGATTAGTAATTTCCATTTAATTTCAACTACCTTTACTGCTTATCTTGACAGATACGCGTATTTCGTCTACAATGTGCAGACTTCTTCAGTGTCGTGTGCTAATACAGTCGAGTATTAGTACACGAAACAGAAGAAGTCTGCACATTGTAGACGAAATACGCGTATCTGTCAAGATAAGCAATAAAGGTAGTTGGAATTAAATGGAAATTACTAATCATTCTTCTTATTTTCTACTTACAGGTTGTCCACTAAACAGCTCACACTATCCATAATTCAGTTATTCTGTTGTTTTAAAGATTCGCGTTGGATAGAGTTTTACTTATTGGAAGAAATAAATTTTGAGAAACTGTGAAAGTGAGAATGACTACGATGCCTAATCGTTTTGATACCAAACGTATGCGCAAATTTCGGAGGCGCGTTAAAATCGAACAAAATCAAACAACTCTATCAGGCAAAACTTAAATGTTGCCAACTACTGGTTGAGATGCTGGAGAAGGTCCTTCAATTTGAGGCCGTATCATCATTTAAACCTTTCTGAAGAGTGTACAATAGAATTTTCTAATTTTCATAATGCATACTAGCATACAGGGTCCTCCCTTAGCTCAGTCGGTTAAGGCGCGGCTTCAAAGCTACACCATGCTGGAGGGGGCTGGGTTCGATTCCCGGTCTAGTCTAGGAATTTTTTGTTAAGGAAAATTTCTCGACTCCCTAGACATATAGGGTATGATTGTACTTGCCACACAATGGCAAAAATGGTGCCTGGCATCGAAAGCTCTCAATTAATAACTGTGAAAGTGCATTTAGAATACTAAGTTGCTAATTGCGAAAGCTTCTTCTTCTTCTTAGCGTTTTCAAGCTTATTGCTTTCACAATTAGCTTATCGCTTGCTCGCAACTTAGTGTTCTAAATGCACTTCCACAGTTATTAATTGAGAGCTTTCGATGCCAGGTACCATTTTTGCATTAGTATGATTGTGTGGCAAGTACAATCACACGCTATGCCCAGGGAGTCGAGAAATTTTCCTCAACGAAAAATTCCTAGACCAGACCGGGAATCGAACCCAGCCACCTCTAGCATGGTGTTGCTTTGTAGCTGCGCCTTTACCGACTGAGCTAAGGGAGGCCCTTAGACTGAGCTAATTGCGATAGCAATTAGCTAGAAACGCTAAGATAGAATAAGAAGAAGACTAACATACATACTAACCTATGCTAATCCAACGTCCGATTAGAACAATACTTGCGTTGCAACATAGTTTGAAATAAACATTTAATTTTCTGCATCATCTAATGCGTATAAAGTTAATGCTAGATTTGACACGAATGCATGAAATATTTCATTTAAATGTAAACCTGATATCACTGAAATCAGGTCTGTTGTATGAAAGATTGAAAACAATGTTTTCACGCTTGTTTTGGCTTTCAATTGAACTACGGAGAATTTTACGCGTCTGCTAAAATTCATTTCTATTTTTTTCAGTGAATGTTCCACTACGAAAATAACGAAACTAATCAAACAATTAAACGTAGTCAACGTCAACCGGTCGGGTGTTAAACACAACCCCACTGATTTTTTTTTCTTCAAATATCATCCCCTATCGCCCTGACAATAAAGGGTGATACGGTCAAAATTTGGTCAAGGGAAAACGCGTGTAAATCGGTGAAATCGTTTATTTAAAAAATCAAATTAAATTTCTTTTTCAAGTTCAATTAGTATAAAATTCAGGAAAAATATTCAGTTATGCTTCCGCTTTTCCAAATCCGAATTGCCGGGCCTTACGCTTGACCCCTGCCATCAGATTTTGTACAGCCACCTTGTCCACCTTCTTCGCCGCAGAAAGCCAGTTTGCCTTGAACTGCTGCTCGTCCTTAGCAGTTTTTTTGGTCTTCTTTAGGTTCCGCTTGACAATAGCCCAGTATTTCTCAATTGGGCGGAGCTCTGGCGTGTTGGGAGGGTTCTTGTCCTTGGGAACCACCTGCACGTTGTTGGCGGCGTACCACTCCATGGCCTTTTTACCGTAATGGCAAGATGCCAAATCCGGCCAAAACAGTACGGAACAACCGTGTTTCTTCAGGAAAGGCAGCAGACGTTTATTCAAACACTCTTTCACGTAAATTTCTTGGTTGACAGTCCCGGAAGCTATGAAAATGCTGCTTTTCAAGCCACAGGTACAGATGGCTTGCCAAACCAGATATTTCTTTGCGAACTTTGACAGTTTCGTGTGCTTGAAAATATCTGCTACCTTTCCCCTTCCTTTTGCCGTATAAAACTCCTGTCCCGGAAGCTGCTTGTAGTCGGCTTTGACGTAGGTTTCGTCGTCCATTACCACGCAGTCAAACTTCGTCAGCATCGTCGTGTACAGCCTCCGGGATCGCGCTTTGGCCGTCGTATTTTGTTTATCATCGCGATTTGGAGTCACTACCTTCTTGTAAGTCGATGGTCCGGCTCGTTTTTTGGCTCGATGCACGGTTGTAGACGATACACCCAGCTTATTTGCGGCATCTCGGAGAGATAGGTTAGGGTTTCGCTTGAAACTACCGGCAACTCTCTTTGTCGTCTCAGCGGCTTCCGGTTTTCGATTTCCCCCCGATCCAGACTTCCTGGCTGTCGACAAACGTTCCCCAAACACTTTAATTACATTTGTAACGGTTGATTTGGCAACTTTTAGCGATTTTGCCAACTTTGCGTGCGAGTAGCTCGGATTTTCGCGATGCGCGAGCAAAATTTTGATACGCTGCTCTTCTTGCTTGGACGGCATTTTGACAACTGAAGAGTGAATTCCAAAATCAAAATAGGAGCAACATTCTACACACACACACCTTCAAAATTAGGGGTGTTCAGGTTTTTTAAATGCAAAATTGAAAGAAATACGTCAAGTTGATATTGACCAAATTTTGACCGTATCGCCCTTTATTTGCACTAAGGCACCGAGCACCCTGTATATTTGATTAATCAATCATGAATTTCCTTAAAATTGATGGAATTCAGAACGCTTATCTTAAAGAATGCCGAAAGGGGTCAGTTTATTTGCATTATATTCAAAATTTGGTGTATTTATTTTTCCACTTTTCAATTATTTCTTGTATTTCTATACAGCGATTGTAAAAAAATATCAGTTTTGCCAAAAAGTCAATTTATCTTCGCAATGACTACTATAAAACTTTTTGGTCATGTTTTTTTGCCATTTTACAACCACATGACTTCCCTCAATACCAATTTGCCGTTCAATGCATTTACTGGAGGCAAAATGGTTTTAAAATGAATTATGGAGAGTGTGAGCTGTTTAGTGGAATACCTAAAAAAAAAATGTTTAAAATGTTTTTTTTTTTTTCAACTGACCATAATAGGATAATATGAATGAATCCTAAAACGGCATTTCAAAACAGCATTTCAAGAGTTCATAAAGTCAAAATAAAACCTTTGATAGGAGTAAAAGGAATTTGAGAAACAAGTTTTTAAGATTGTTGTAAACAAGCTGTTTAGGTTCTTTTAAACCTGACTAAAATATGAAACCTATTTACACCTCTTGGTGTCATAATAAAATCAAATTGATTTTTAATGAATTTAATCAAACTCCATGAAGCTGGATGGTTTTAGCAGTGTTACTTGGGATTGACACGTTTTTGTCTGAAGGGCAACGGGACCGAGGCAAGTCTTTGATCACTTCACGACCCATCTTGAACTCTTTTTACCATTCGTTTGCTCATGTTTTCGAAAGAGCAGGTTCCTCAAAGGCTTTCTGTGACATTTTAAATGATTCCGCCTAAAAAATATCGTTGGAAACAAACAAACTGAAACAAACTCGTTGCTTAACAAAAGTATTCATGGAGAAATGCGACAAAACACAAAAATTTGTCTGATGGAAACAGCTGCCAAATAAACATCAAAGCTTCGATCACGCTCGAATGTCTTATAGATGTCAATTAAAGATGTACCAACTTAAGAAGAAAAAAATAACTGGATCGGTAGAGAGTGGCTCATTAAAATTACCAGTTTCCTGTACTTGTTGATCTACGGGAATTTTTCAATGAAGTCGTAGAAAATCTAATAAATTATCAGTCGAGCACTCGACACTGAAGAAGTCTGTAAGTCGCAGACGAAATAGGCCTATCTGTCAAAAGATAAGCTATTTGTACTGGAATTTAATGCGGCATGTAATTGTAATTGTAATTGTAGTTTATTTAAACGGCAGCCTGTTAGTTACAAAAACTTTTGCTCAGGTCAAGGAAGTTAACAGGGAAAATTTGATTAGGAAAGCTATAAATATAAATATAAATATATATAAGAGTAATTATCTTATTGACAAAACGTTCGACATATTTAGTGCAGTTCTTGGTAGGATTTCTTGAATGTTGTTGCAGTTGGTTGTTGTCTGACGGCTAGAGGCAGATGGTTCCAGGTGGATGCACCACTGATGAGTACACTCTTTCCGCCCGAGGTTGAATGATGTGGTAGGACGAAGGATTTTGCTCGGTTGTTGATTCCCGGTTGAAGGTGTTGAAGTAAGTACGCAGGTAATTCTTGATGGTAACCGCGCCGTAAGAAGCAGCAAATGCGCAGATTAACGTTTTCGTGGAGATCTCTGCCCATAATCGTATGACGAACATCTGCTGTGGTGTCACGTCTGCGAAGGCCGTACACAAAACGTACGGCTGCCTTGAAACTACGATGTAGTTGCTGTTTCAGCGCTGCTGTCAGCCCAGGATAGTACACAATATCACAGTATGTGTACAGAGGTACGACGACAGCTTGGACAAGTTTTTTCCTTGTGGGCAGCGAGAGTACACTCTGGAACCTTCGAAAAGTTCGGAGGGTGCCGTAGACTTTCCTAACCACTTCGTTGACTTGGGGAGCCCAGTTGAGCTTCTTGTCCATGACGAGTCCAAGATTGGTTACTTTATCGGTGAGCTGGATGGTTTCACCGCAGAAGACGATATCGTTTTGTGGGGCAAGTGCTTCTTTGCTAAATACGATGGCTTGGGATTTTTTAGGGTTCGGCGTTAGCAAGTTTAGTGTGGTCCAGTTTTCGATTGACTTCAAGTCTTGGTTGATGTAATCGACTAGTCTCTCGATCTGATCCACAGGTCCAGATATATAGACCTGGAGGTCGTCTGCGTATAGCTGGTACTTGCATTTGAGCGAATTCGGGAGGCTATTGATGAAAAGGCTAAATAGCAAGGCACTCAAACAGGAACCTTGTGGAGTTCCATCTTTCAGCTGCAGTTCCGTGGACGTAGAATCACCAAGCTTGACGACTTGGCTACGGTGTTCGAGAAATGACGAAACGAGATCACAAGCCGCGATGGAAAATCCGAACTCTTGACACAGTTTCCTCTGCAGTATTCGATGTTTGACGCTGTTGAACGCCAGAGAGAGATCGACGAGCACCATGACGGTGCAGTGTTGATTGTCAAGATTGGCGTAGATGTTGTGCATGACTTCTACAAGTGCGGTGGTAGTGCTATAGCCGCGGCGGTATCCTGATTGATGAGTGGACATCAGATGTGGGTTGATGTCGAGATGGTTCGATATCTGCGCGAGCAGAACTTTTTCCAAAATCTTCGAGATCGCTGGAAGGACGCTTATTGGACGAAAATCTTTGGGAGCCGTTGCATTTGACGATTTTGGGATCGGCGTTACAACTGCTTTTTTCCAGGAGGATGGAAAAGTTTTCGCTGCGATGATTGCATTGAATACATGATTCAGCAGAGAGAGTACAAATGGACTCAGCATTTTCACGAAAGAAATTGGAAGACTATCACATCCAGTGGCGTTAGATTTAATCTCGAACAACTTTCTGGCTACTTCTCCGATATTGGTGGGACGGAAACTGAATTCTTCTTCGACGTTGACAGGAGCAGTGGGTTGAGATGGTGGAATTGTTTCACGACTGTTTTGTAGCGACAGATGTCCTTCAGTAAAAAACTGGTTAAGCTGATGGGCATCGCAGTCGTGAGAAGGGACGTTCTTCTTTGCGTTGTTATGAACTCCTTCTCTTCGCAAGTTGCTCCACAGCTGTTTGGCTGGAAGCTCGTGTGAGAAATTTCGGTCAGCATACTGCTTTTTGGCATTGAAGATCAGCGATTTCACTCTATCGCGTTTACGCTCGTATTCTTGCCACTGGATATTTCCTCTGGTACGATTGGGGTTACGAACGTACAGCGAGTAGGCAAGGTCCCGTACTACGATGGCTTGTTCGATGTCTCGTGTAATCCATGGAGTTCGTTTGTCGCGAACTTCAATTACCCTTTCCGGGGCATGTACTTCGAGGAGGGATTGTAGTTTTGCTGTTGTAATATCAACCTTGCGGTTGACATCGTCCGTGTTGTAGATTTCTTGAAGATCAGCTGCTTGAAAGTCTGCTTGAAGCCGGACGACATCGATGCTTCGCATGTTTCGAACTCTCACTGTTTGGGGCGTTGCACAGGGCACTTGTATATCAGCGATCAGGTATACGACTTCGTGATCAGAGATAGAGCACCCGTAGAGAGATTTCGACTTACGGATCGAGGTAGGGGAGTCAGTCACGAGTAGGTCGATAGTAGTGGCACTCTGTTCGGTGATGCGTGTGGCACCAGTTGGTAGGACCGTGAGATTGAAGAAGGTGTGAATTTGTGTCAGAGCCGCTGCGTTGCCGCAGGGGCGGTTGGCAGCAACATTTATGTTGTAGTCGCCAACCAAATAGATCCTATCGAAATTGAATTCGTGTAGATCCAAGAGAAGTTTTTCGTATTGCTGAGCAAATAACGGGTTTGATCCGGATGGGTTATACACAACAACAACGCAGATGCTGTGGCTGTTGATTTTAGCTTGCACTGCAAGAAATTCCAGTCTGGTAGTGTTGGACTCTCCTGGTACGGTAGTGGACTTCAGTATTGGCGTTGCTTTGAACCCTCTCTGAACATACAGTCCAACCCCACCAAACGATCTTCTACGCCCACCTGTGAGAGAGTGTCGGATAAAATTATATCCAGGAACTCGTACGGGGCCAACAAGAGATGACGGTCGTAGCATTGTTTCCGTTACGGCAAAGAAGTGATATTGCGGACGGTCAAGTAATACTTTGACTCCATCAATGTGGCGTTCCAAACTTCGGACGTTAAGGTGTCCGATACGGAGGTTGGAGTTGTTGACCCTAGACATTTTGGTGTGTGATTTTAGTTGCCTGTCTGCTGGTGCGTTAGGATGTCGAAACGAAAGAAGAATCAGTTCCTACTGCGTCAAAGAACACTGACGAGTCGTTGTTGTCGTCTTCTGGTTTGGTGAGTTCGAAGAGATGTTTGATGTCTTTCACGGGAGTGTAGCGACGTTGATTTGGTAGGCGAATGGAAACTGAACCGTTACGGATGAACACGGACTGCAGCAGCTTCTTGTGTTTCAGCCTCAGTGCTAGGTTGCGTATCCGGAAGGTTGCAACTGGGAGAACTTCGTTGAGAGTAAATCGGTAGTCTAGTGGAAGGTCGGCGAAAATTTGGCGCAATTTGACATCTTTGTACCTTCTGAAATATTGGCGAAGAACTGTATCGCGAGTTTCGCTATCGTCGAAGATGACGATGATGGTAGGGGTGAGCGTACGGTCAGACCAGTTAGAAGCTTTGACGGGTAGACGGAAACATTTGACAACGTGCGACACTAGATTGGAGATGCCAAGGAAGCCGAAAAGTTTACTCACGACATCGGGGACGCTCTCTCCAGGTCGGCATGGGACCTTATTTATCGCTATTCTGAAGTTGTTGATGTTTTGCGAACAGGTTCCGGCAAGTTTGGCCCCAGATTCGATGATTTCAATCTTACGCTCAATGTCGTCTAGTGCTTTCCGTTGAACAGCACATCTCTCTTCTGATCCGCTGACTTCCTGTAGGCGACTTTGGAGACGATCGATAAGTTTCTTGTTGGTCGATCGAAGACAATCGAGTTCAATTTTCAGATTGCCTATTTTTGAGGTTAGATCAGCAATGTTTTGGGTGATTTGTTCTAGATCGTCGGGCGAGGACGTTTGAGGCGACGGTTGTTTTGGGATAATGTTGCCAAAAGCGCAGCAGTCAGCACAAAAGTACCAGAACTGCGATAGAGCTGGTAAAACTGCTTCGTTGATACGGACACAGCATGTGTGGAACCATAGAGAACAGCCGTCACAGCAGATCCAGTTCACTGTCTTCGCTTTGTTTTTCGCGGATTTTGCTTTCCGTTTACTGGTGGCAGGAGGGTTCTTATGGTTACATGCACGACATAGGTCCTCAGGCATATTAGCGCTGCAACAGGCACTTCTCTACTCAGTTTATTGCATGTTTGTACAGTGATACATACACTAACGGGACAAATTCGCGGCGAGAATGACCGAAATCGATACAACAGGGGCCTTGCGGTGGTTGTTTGCAAACGGGCCTTGAGTAGCTCGGGCAAATTTCTTGAAATTTCGAATTGTTCTTTTATGAGCCCCGGCACTGGCAAGTCTAATAGGATTTTTTTTCCACTGTTCTAGTAAGAAACACATCGATTGGTAGCACTGATAATCGGCGGCAGACGACGCTGGCGCATACGGTCGGACAAAACCGGTTCTAGCACTCTGGAGTGGACAGTACTGGTCCATACTCCATCGGAAAGGCACTCTGGGTAACCTTCGGGAAACCCATCAGTAGACTCCGGAGCAAAACACCGACGAAACACGACGAAAAATCCGGAAAAACGCGGACCGCGAGAAGAAAGAAAGACGTGTCGATACAGTGTTGCCACAGTAAATGGCGAGATCTACAAATCTGAGTGCCTCGAGAAGCGCCTTTGGCCGTTCTTGCAGCAGCACGACGAAGCTCCGCTATTTTGGCCAGATTTGGCATCATGCCACTATTCTGAAAGTGTCCTGGAGTGGTATGAGGCCAATTCTGTCCATTTTGTTCCAAAGGACATGAATCCGCCAAACTGTCCGGAGCTGCGCCCGGTGGAGCAGTACTGGGCAATGATGAAGCGGGAACTTCGGAAGAGCAAGAAGACAGTCAAAGACGAGAAGGACATGTTAAGAAAATGGAAAAAAAAACTGAGAAACTGGTACCGGATGACACTGTAAAGACTTTGATGGAGGGCTTCAAGCGAAAATGCGTTCAATTTTACACTCAAGGCTCCATCGATTAACTTTTCTTTTGATTTTTGAAGTAAATATATGTATAAAACTACCCTAAAATTTTGGTTTGATTCTAAACATTATAAAAAAAATGGCATGACATTTTCGGTGTCGCAATAATTTCGTTTTCGCCCTTTAGTTTAAAAAAGTGTTTCAGTTTTTTATTTGTTTTTAGAGAAAGTGATCAAGTGAAATGTTAATTTAAATTTTCCTAGTTTTTCAATTAAAATCATTCTACCAATCGCTCGCAAAAGTGTTTTTTAAAAAAGAAAAAAAAAAGTGTTTTTCAAAAAAAGTGAAGTTATAAATTATGCTAGAGTGAACTAAGAACATGTTTTAGAAAAATATTTTTCACGATAAAAAGACATTAATAGGCGTTCAAGTTATATTGTGCCCGTTTTGTGCCGGTCTCTGTAGGCCAAATGAAGGTGCTAGACTTACACTACATCCCGTAACCCTCCAACTCCATATCGTCAAAGCCCTGCACACAGCACTATCCTACCCTGCAGAGAGCACACCGTTCGGATGGTTGACCGATTCGTCGGAGGCTAAAATTATAACGACCCAGCTTCGTTTCACAGCTCGGTGATGCAGAAAAAATGGTGCGCTGCCTTTGTGCATACAGACAGATTCATCCGTGAGTGAGCTCCCAAAGACGAACAATTTGCTTGACTACATTGGAACCCACACCTATTTACTGTGAGCATCACGGCCTGTCTGTCGGTGGTCGGTTGGCATGTGCGAGTGATGAGCGATGACGAGTGAACTACACACGACCAACTTGGAACGGGGAAAAACTTTATTGTGTACCGGTTTGTGTAGGAATGTTTTTGATGGTGGCTGGCGGGTATTGTTGGTCGGTCAGTTTTCCTTCGTGTCAGACCGGTGTGCCTACCTAATGGGTTGAACGTTTCCGCTGTTTTCCGCCTTTCACCTGACATAGGTACGAACTTAATCAGGAAATGCTTTCTGCACACATGGAAAGTTGCTCTTGCAAGGATAATTCCACTACGGTGGTAAAGGTCCTGTTTATGCAAGCGTCAATCAGCTAGATTGTACGTATAAATATGTACATTTGGCAGAGGCAGATCTACACCAACTCGTTAACATGTCGACGAAAGGTCAGGAAGAATAAGAATCAGGACGAACTCAACAATCCAATTCTGTGCAAGCAAATAATGAATTATTGCTTGTCGTGACTTCTTCGATAGGAGCATGTGGGAGAAACCTGGAATCATCGAGATGCAGTTCATTGCATTCACCACGAAGAGGAATGCCGAAACTGCTCTCCATCAGATTGAACGGTTTGCCAGCTTCCCGTTCTATTCAATACCAACCCAATCAATATCCGATTTCTTCTCCATTCAGAGATGAATGGCTGCAGCAATAAAGACCACCATTGATTGTTGACTCCGATGGAGAAGAAAAAATCTAGCACATCGAGTTGCATATCAATTTGGCCCATTATGTTGTTTGCTCCTCAATTCCGAGGTTGTCTCAAGTTTGCCAGGCAAGGAAAGTAAGGGATGATGGTTTTGACATCGTTCGTGAAAAGGTAGAACGTCTATCGGTTCGGGGATGGTTCTGTTTGTTTAGGGTTGTTGAATTTTCAGCCGGTTTCGAACAACCATTGTAATTGGAAAGGATCGTTACGTTATTGACATTTATGTTATGCTGTTTGCACGTGTTCGAGAAGCAATTTCACGTTAGATGTTCAGATCGGAGAATGCTCAATTCAGCAGCAAAGTTGTTCATCACACGCAGCAAGTGACCATCTTCACAGTATATCATCCCCACGAGTGCCGTCACATGCTCTCATTTGTCATGGCCAATAACAAAGCAGTGACTAATGAGCTATTTACAGTGTGAAGAAAGAGGCTCACATGAGTCGAGTGCCGAGGACGTTTTTATCCGCTGCGTTGCTTTCAGTTGGTCTGTCGGTCAGTTGTAATCACTCAAAGGAAGGAAAATATCTGTCTTTAGTACTATGGCATCGAAGAAAGAATGGCTTGCAAACGAGTAGGCTTAGACAAAAAAAAAAAAGAAAGCCATGACGATTACGACAGCCACCCCCGTTATCACGATTCGCAGGCCAGGGGTCTGACGCTTCTTTCATCGTTCGTTTCGTCCATGAATAATTGCCTCCAATGGGGTCGTCGTCGAATGCAAACAAGAAACTTAATTGTTTTAGTTTTGTGTTTTTTTGTTCCTGCTTCTGGCTCAAGTTTGTCAGTTTGTTTTTCACAGCCACGATGGTGTGAAGGTCGATCGAGTTATGTCCTCTACACTCGAGAAAGCTGTTGATCACCCACGCTAATGGTCTGTCAATTCTCGGTTGGATTTTCTCGAAGACTAATGTTTTGCTCTGAACGTTTCACCGTTTCATGAAGTGAGCATAATCAGCAATAGATCTCTTGAGTTCTTTTTTCCTGCTGAGAGCATTATTTGTACATGTTATAAATAGAATCACTAAGGCAGTGGCACCCGTAAGCACGCGCTTAAGACTGAAGAGGGCCTTTCGCAATTGCGTTATTTGCACAGGTAAGCTCTGGTTAAGGTTATACACATTTTCACAACTACCCGAGCAGGAGACAACAACATATGAATACCTTATTTTGATCTTGATAACTGGCCTTGGTATTTAAGTGCTCAGATTAAGAGATAAAATACCTAAACAAAATACCTTAGAATTGCAAGCAAAATATCTCTCGAATAACAAAACTTGTTATTTCGGATGCCTGGGAATACCTGAGAGGTACTATGTTGGTATTGCCTTACCTCAATTTGCTATTCTCATAACATTGTAGGAACAATTTTATAGTATTGTCCTCAGGTATTTTACCTCTTAATCTGAGTTCTTGAACACCAGGCCAGTTGAAGGCCAGTTATCAAATTATTCGCTCCTGCTCGAGTAGCTGTTGCAATGCACCACTCGTCCAGACTTCAATACACCACACCTACTAATATTACTTTGGCCCGTGGAGGACGGTTCCTATTTGATGAAAAGGGTCGGTTATGGGTTTGTTATTGCTCGTTATTATTTAAAAAAAAAAAAAAAAAAAAAAACAATTCAATAAATTTATGGCAATCCATCTCTTCTTTGACATACATTTCACCTCTACGTTTTATGTGATTAAATATCATGAAATTTTTTATCCATTAATGTATTCTTATGATGGGATTATTAAAAACTAATTTCTGTATGGTTTAATGTGGATTCTCAAATAAAGAACATAACTAATAATACTTTAGTTTTTAAATATTTATTATCAATAACAGGGTATTGAATGCTAGTTTATTGTAAAACAAATTGGAGCTTAAATTATTTTTTCAAAAATTTATGCAAATAGATTTAAAAATTTGACTTAATAAATTAATAGTTATGTTACAAGTTAAATTAAAACTAATGTTAATAGTTTAGTTTTCAAATATTATAAACAAAAAAATTAAAAAAAAACATTTGCATTGCCGCTGATACAAATTTTAATAATACCTTATGTTTTGTAACAAAAAATTTCATTTTTAATGAATACTTATCACTCCAAACAAACTAAAACATATGAGTTTAATTTTAATGCATCAATTCACAAGGTATTAATTTTGATTCAGTAATTATAATTCAAAATAATAACACTAGTCGGCAGTGTTTCACTCCCTTCAAGTATATATGTTGAATTTTATAGATTTCGCTACGCTAAATTCAAATAGGGTCTCAGAAATGCTGTAACACGTCCAGTTTTTTGAGAAAAATGTGATTTAAACTCACAAAAACACGTACTTCCGTAGTAATATGATCTACCTCATCAACAACCAAAATATTGGCTCCGCCCTTTGAATGTTGGGTTTGGATTTTATGGAATAAACTTCCCTGAATCCATTCGTTATCACAGATTTTTCGTAACACGTAAGATTAATGAAATAAACCGGGATTTCATTCACAAAATTACGAATTTTCATAAAAATCAAGATTTTCTATTTTGAAAACATGAATTTCAGCTCCACCCTTTGAATGTTGGGCTTGGATTTTATAAAATGGACCTCCCTGAATCCATTCGTGAACACAGATTTTTCGTATTACGTAAAATTGATGAAATAAACCGGGTTTTCATTCACAAAATTACGAATCTTTATGAAAATCAAGATTTCCTATTTTGAAAACATGAAATTTCGCTCCGCCCTTTGCAAGTTGGACTTGGATTTTATGGAATGGACTTCCTTAAATCCATTCGTGAACACAGATTTTTTCGCAACACGTAAGATTGATGAAATAAACCGGGATTTCATTCACAAAATTACGAAATCAAGATTTTCTATTTTGAAAACATGGATTTCAGCTCCGCCCTTTGAATGTTGGGCTTGGATTTTATTTAATGGACCTCCCTGAATCCATTCGTGAACACCGATTTTCGCAACACGTTAGATTGATGAAATATTAGGTGCGCAACTAAGTTCCCGCTGTTTGGCAATAGATGGCGCCAGTAGTAAGTGCTGGTCGAATGTTGTACATCTCAAGCGTCAGAAACCAAGCTCAGACATATGGTAAACAAACCGCTTTGCCAAATCAGTGATTTTGGTTTAGTGTGATATATTTTGGTTGTTTGAAGATGTCTGATTTCGTGCCAAATAATCGTCTTTTGCGGGAAGTGTTGATTTTCTTCTTTCATTCGAAGAAAACGGCGGCTGAAGCACATCGAGAGCTCCAAAAAGTTTACGGTGATGCTGAGTGAAACAACGTGTCCTGATTGGTTTCGTCGCTTCAAAAACGGCGATTTCAGTGTTGATGATCGTCCGCGTGAAGGAAGGCCAAAAAACTTCGAAGACTCTGAATTGGAGGCATTGCTCGATGAGGATCCGTGTCAAACGCAAGAAGAGCTGGTTCAGGATTAGGAGTTTCCCGCCAAGCCGTTTCTAAGCGATTGCATGCGTTGGGAATGATTCAAAAGCAAGGAACTTGGGTTCCTTACGATTTGAAGCCAAGAGATGTTGAGCGTCGTTTTTTCGTCTGTGAACAACTGCTCCATCGGCAAAAAAGGAAGAGTTTTCTACATCGCATTGTGACGGGTGACGAAAAATGGATTCATTACAGTAACCCAAAACGGAAACATTCATGGGGACTGCCCGGGCATGCTTCAACATCGTCGCCTAGGCCGAATATTCACGCTGCGAAGGTTATGCTGTGTATTTGGTGGAACCAAGTTGGTGTTATTTATTATGAGCTGTTGAAACCAAACGAAACCATTACCGGGGAACGGTATCGAACTCAATTGATGCGATTGAGCCGAGCACTGCACGAAAAATGGCCACAATACGAGCACAGACACGAAAAAGTGATACTTCAGCATGACAACGCTCGACCTCACGTTGCGAAACCCGTGAAAACCTACTTGGAAACGCTCAAATGGGAAGTCCTACCCCACCCGCCATATTCTCCTGATATTGCACCGTCCGATTATTACTTGTTCCGTTCGATGGCACATGGTCTCACTGGTCAGCAATTCCACTCATATGATGACATCTCAAAATGGCTTGATTCTTGGATAGCATCAAAAGACGAACAGTTCTATCGAAATGGTATTCACGTTCTACCAGAAAGATGGGAAAAAGTCGTAGCTAGTGATGGGCAATACTTTGAATAATTCGTTTGTAACCTTTGTTTTTAAAATAAAGTTCCTTTTTCCCAAAAAAAAGGGGAAATTTGGTGGGCACCCTAAAAACTTTTTTTTTTTTTTTGAAAATATTTTTTGGGTGGGGCTGTTGGGTGGGGGGTTTTTTTTTTGACTTTGTTTGTGGTGAAAAAGGTTTTTTTTTTAAGGATTTTTTGAAAAGGGGGGGGGGGGGGGGGGGGGGGGGGGGGGGGGGGGGGGGGGGTGGGGGGGGGGTGTGTGTGTGGGGTGTGTCGTCTGTGTTGATGTATGTATGTATGTAGGAAGCCACCATCCTAGCGTGGGCCTTGCCCTGCATGCGGTTCCACTTAACAGAAAGATCATGCTTTGTTACCGTTCTAAATTCAACATACTGCTGTATGAAGGGCCAAAAAGGGTTGGGCAGGCCCGTAAGCAGACACACTTACGCGAAACCTGCGGGAATAAAAGAATCTCCTTCCAGCAATATGATCCGATAAAACGAATAACAAAATACGCAATTCAGTTAAGCTTTCCACTAGATGGTTTGTTTGAGAAAGGCGCGTCAAATTCATTACAACTGTTGGAGTGGAATGTAACAATCATAAATGAAAGACACATCCCCTCCTAGACTCCGGTTGGCTGTCCACTCCATTGTCCAATTGCAACTTCAATGATGCCCTGGTGCACCCTCCCATCCCAGTATTGAAATGTTTTAAATCAATGAATTATAATAAGGTTCATGCAATATAATTATAATAAGGTTCATGAATATAATAAGGAAATAAGTATTTAAAGCGTGTAAGTAATTTTATACAGCAAAATGGGTAGCCTGGGCTGGATAATGTTTTAGAATTGTACACCTTGCATGTAGACATTTCTAAAATAGTGATTTCCTTTCTGCTGGTTCTATGTAGTAATAACATGTATTAGGATATTTTAACAGAATAATATCCGACGTACTCTGTGTTAACAGTTAATATCGAAATGATAGTCAATAGATGTTAAAATTGATAAAATTAGTAATCACAACAGCCGAGCCTGTAAAGAGAAATAATAAACGAACAAGGGAGCCTAAACGGACTTTAGGCAATAAGTACTTATTTCTGCTGCTGATTCAGTTGCAGCTTCTTGTATTCAAGGCACTAGATACTTCTAAATCATAAGAGGAAGAAGGAAGGATTAAAATGATCATTGGACATATAAGACACATAAAAAACAAACAATCTATACCTATGAAGTGAAAATAATACAATTATGTTTATGCTAATATATAAATCACGAAAACAAAAGTAATGATAAAAATAAAATCAATATACAATGTCATACAAATTGATATACATAATACAGTGAAGGGATATTATAAAATGAACTGATACCAATTCAATTTTCATTTACGTGTCTGCAGATTGTTGTCCTGCTGCAATTGTAGAATAACTTGCGTAACCAATATGAACCTGAAAATTTAGACAATATATCATAGCCATGAGAAAAAAAATGAATTTAAAATTATTTTACAATACTTGGTAATTCTATGGATGACCTGAAATAATATATCATATTTATAAAGAATAGTTTATCTTAAGTTTTGATATGCTGTTCCATTTCCTTGCTTCGCAATAATCATTTGTAGTGGATCTCGTAGGTACTACAATGATTTTAAGTAATAAAATTAATTTAAATTTAATAATATACTTTCATTTCATATCTCAACATAAAATAATATAATGACGTAATAAAATATTAATATGAGCATGACAGTTAACGATAAAAGAATGAATATCTGTAACTAAGCTGGCCATCCTCTCATCAATAGACTTCTTCTTTTGCAGCTACTGTAGTATTAACCGTTAATATCTAGTAAGATTAATATTTGTATCCACAATAATAATAATAATAATAATAATAATAAGAGAACATAATATATTAATGTACACAACATATCTGACATCCATTAGTCCAAAGACATCTAATGTAAACGTTATGCTGAAATAATTAAAAACAAATTGAGCCTTTAATGCTAATAATGTTGCTCCATGCTCATAAGGTAAATGGTTTGGAACCCAAAGATGATCCCAAACCGGGCTGAAATTATAAATTGAATGTAAATGTTCGCACCCCCTCACTTCGCTATTGTCAAAATGACAACATTGCCCAGGCTACGCCAACCAGCGTCTCCATGTTTCAGCTGGCAGTCTTTTGTGATCATATGACTCGTGGAGGCGTGAGGTAGGAACTTGTGAGGACCAAAGGTCGGTCGCACCCTCATTTGAAGATGTCAACTCACCATTTGAAGCTCAGTTGAAATTTTCTCGATATTTTTCAACTTAAATTCACTTTGTTTTCTTTTTCTTTTTTGTTTGGGAAAGAGTGGGGGTGGTTTGATCGTTCTCCATGTTCATCTGAGACGGCTCCCATATTCTCTGGGAAGAAGTCCAGATGAGAATGCAAAAAGTGCAATTACATATTAAAGTGACATATTACATCCCAGTGCAGCATACGAATCAACCAGCTCTTGAACGATGTGTACATAATCCGGAGACTTTTCATTTCCAAAAATGTGACCACAAACCTTTTGGAACGCATTCCATGCTCGTAACTCTGTCGCGTTTAGAGTTTGCTGAAAATTGTCGTCTCTAAAGGAGTTTCCTAATTTGAGGGCCAACAAATACTCCTTCTTTCACCTTGGCTTCGCTCAATCTCGGAAACTTTTTCCTCAAAAAACAATATGGTTCTCCTTGAATATCCAGCTTTTTGACAAAATTTTTGATCAACCCAAGCTTAATATGTAGCGGAGGTAGTAAAATTTTGTCCCTGTCGACAAGAGGCAGATTTGACACATTTTTCTTCCCAGGTACCATCTCGGTACGTGCTGGCCAATGCTGCTGGTGGTAATGTTTATCCCTCGCACGACTGTCCCATTCGCAGAGGAAACAACAATGCTTTGTGTAGCCTCCTTGAAGCCCAGTGAGCAATGCCACTACCTTAAGGTCTGTACAGAGATTCCACTGGTGTTCCGAATATTTGATCTTTTCCAAAAGTGTTTTTATGTTCTCGTAAGTTTCCTTCATGTGAGCTGCAAATGCAACTGGCACTGAAGAATACTTATTTCCATTGTGCAGTAACACTGCCTTCAAGCTTATGCTTGAAGCGTCGAGAAAGAGCCTCCAGTCAGTTGCGTGATACTCTAACTGTAGCTCTTCCATTAAACCTTCGATGTTGTTGCAAATGACAAGATCACCGTCTATCGAAAAATATTTAATGTTATCTGAATGTCTCTTCCTATAAGATGACAGCTTTACATCTTTTTCCAGGACATTCCAATGCCTTGGCCTTGAAGCTAGCAGCTGCGCTTTGGTCTTGGGTAGCTCCAAATCTCGAATCAAATCGTTCAGCTCCTCTTGGGTTATAACATGCGGTTCCTCAGACTCCGAAGGTAAAAAATCTGGATCATCCTGAAAGCTTTTCTCAGATTCGCCTGGTTCCGAATCCAACTCATCAGCACGTGCAGCAATATTTGGAGATATTGGAACTGGCATTGCTTCGGAGTGCAATGTTGGCCTTGATGGATATTCGATTTTATGCTTCAAAGCTTTGGAAAATCCATGATTTTTTGTCAAACAAAAGTAACAATCGCTCATGTGATTGGTTGGATTAGTCCACACCATAGGTTTGGCAAAGGTAAGCCTTTGTGCGTACCTTTCATCCAACCAAGCAATGTTCGGTAGCATGAGCAACAGGAGTATGTTGGAACCCATGGAAACTCACGATTTGGAAGCTCCTTGTCAAAATACAGCTGATATGCTGTCTCCAACAAAGGTGTAAATCCCTTTCTCTGTTCCTTCAATATCAAGTCTCCACAAATGCAACAAAATTTTTGCGGATCGTTCAGACAAATTCGCGACATTTTTACAAAAATAAAAAAAACGCGTCCGTAACACTCAAATAGCTAGCTTTGAATGAATAAAAACTGATTGTGCAAGGCTGAAGAGAGTCAACATGAGCATTAATTGACGCCAAAGCAAGACAGCAATAATGACACAAATATTGTGCCGCAAATACGCCAATAGACCTTTTCGACATTTAATCGTCTTTCTTTGTCTAACATGCGGGGATTAATGCACGGTTTGGTTTCCCACAACTTCGTTGACTTCTCACTCGCACTGCTTCGATTCAAATCTTGCAGTAGTGTGCGCAAATTAAACGTCAAAAAGCTCTATAAAATGCCGCATTAAGCTACGTGCTTGAGGATTCTTGCTTTTTTTTTAACATATCTTTTCCTTATTCTCTCGAGCAATAGTGACTAACACAGAGTCTTTTGTCTCTGTCTATTCTTTTGTTTTTTGAGTGTTTGCGTGTTTTAATGCTGTCTTGCTCACTCCTATCCTAACTAAAAAATACGGCACTGCTGAATAGAGTATTTAATGAGGCGTTTCTGAAGGGCTCTGTGCAGCTGACTTTTGAATTAATGAATGAACTTTGAAGGTCTTCAGTTCCCAAATTGCTGTAAGAAGCAACATCAATATACTCAATATACTCAAAGAGGCACAGCTAAAGGGATCGTTCATTAATTACGTTATGCTTTGAGAGGGAGATGGGGGGGGGGGGGGTTAAAAAGTTCCGATGCATGCAAAAATTTTCAAAAATCCATACAAAAAATGTGATAAAGAAAGGAGCGGGTTTAAAATCTGTATTTTTGAGCGACGTAATTAATGGACGGGTCTTGATTTTCATGAAAACTCGTAATTTTGTGAATGTAAACCCGGTTTATTTCATTAATCTTACGTGTTACGAAAATCTGTGATAACGAATGGATTCAGGGAGGTCCATTTCATAAAATCCAAGCCCAGCATTCAAAGGGTGGAGCGAAAATTCTTGTTTTCAAAATAGAAAATCTTTATTTGCATGAAAATTCGTAATTTTGTGAATGAAAACCCGGTTTATTTCATCAATCTTACGTGTTGCGAAAAATCCGTGTTCACGAATGGATTCAGGGAGGTCCATTCCATAAAATCCAAGTCCAACTTGCAAAGGGCAGAGCCAATATTCTGGTTGTTGCTTAGGTAGATCATATTACTACGGAAGTACGTGTTTTTGTGAGTTCAAATCACATTTTTCTCAAAAACTGGACGTGTTACAGCATTTCTGAGCCCATATTTGGATTCAGCGTAGCAAAACTATAAAATCCAACCATAAATGCCGACGGGAGCGAAAAAAGTTCCGATTTTGCCGACTAGTGTAATTTGAATAAAAAACCTCAAAAATTAATCCTTACATTTTCTAAAAAAAATTATATTATAAAATATCAAAGTGTACAAGCATAAAAAAGTATATTTTATAAAAATTTCATTTAAAATAAGGCTATTAGAAATTCTATACAAATAAATAAATCCAATATATAATAAGAAGTGAAATATTCCCTCATTAAAAAATATTATACCTAATCTTTATGTTTACATACTAAATTTGATAAACTTTATATGTTCTGATTGTTAGATTGGTTCATTAAATTATTTTATTCAATTGAATAATATCGTAAAACAATCACTATTAAAAATTAAGTCTCAAAAAAAATATTATCAATCGTTATTCTTAGTAAATTGAAAACATAATCTACCCGTTGATTTAAATTTAAATTTTTTTAAACTTGTCAAAACTTGTGAAAAATTTAATTTAAAATACTTTCAGGACCAATGGTGAAATCAATCGTCGCTAGCGACTTATTTCGGACCTAAACTGAAACGATAACAGTAATTTATTCAGCAAAACATAATGAAACGAAATAGAAACATTGTAATTTTAATTTGCACATATACATTGCTACTGCAAAAGTTTTTTGCAGTAGCATCGCATTTTGGCGGTCAAGGAGGTATCTTTTCACCCCACCTAGCAAGTCATTTTCAAAGTAAAACTTTACCGTTCAACGGATCCCATGCGATATGATCGATAAAAGTCGAATTTTTAAATGATTATCTCCGATTGGGATAAAACATTGCATAGGCTTTCGGAAACTGATCATTTTCCACTGATGGAAAAAAAAAGATTCTCGAGTAAGTTTTGAAAAGATCGTCAGTCTTTTTGCACAAGTTTTATTTAAACAGTTTGAACTCGAAAAGTGTGGATTGTATGAAAAAACTTTCTGAAAACGAATTGTAGGAAACCAAAAGGGTTTTATGGCAAGAATATAAGACCGGTCTTAAGAAAATCATTCCGTAGTAAAAACTTGATAATAAACCTAAAATGTAAAAAAAATCAAAATGCATACCTTTATTTAATCGTCAAATTTTCGCAACAAAAAGAAAACATCTAGACGTGCATTTACATGACTTCAGCTGGATTTAGAAGTTTTAAACAAAAGAAGCCATTTTGGGTTTATTTACAAGCATTGCTTATTTTCAAATAAACACAAGTGCACACCACCAAAATGTCATGTAAATTTCTGTCCCCTGAGACCGACACATGCAAGCGTCCTTTAGCACATAAGAATGGGTTGAAAGAGACGAGAAAATAAATTCAGTCAAACACATATTTCGTCGAATTGCGTATGTGTCAGTGTCAGAAGACATAATTTTACACGAAATCTTTCTTTACGTTCCCTGACTTTTTACAAACAGGAATTACGTCTCGTGTAAAATTAATAATTTCTAAGTGTGTGTTTGATGGCAAATTGTGATTCCTGGGCCAATTTTAATCAATAAATCAGCACATAATTAATGGCAAAAGGTAAATGCACCCTTCTTTTGGCGGAAATGCTCCTTAAACTTTGGAAAAACGCTCCTTAGATGCAATCAGAGGTATTAACCTTCTGGTTAGCGCTTGCCGGGTGTTTTGACGGGTCTTCAGTTTCTTCAAGATTGTATAGTTTTTACGGGATTTACGTTTCTGAATTTAAGAGTCGTCAAAACGAAATTAAGACCCGTCAAAATGAAATTTTAACCCGTCAAAACTACCTCGCAGATTGCGGAGCGAAGCTCCGCTATACAACCTTGAAGAAACTTAAGACCCGTCAAAACAATCGGCAAGCGCTAACCAGAAGATAAATACCTCCGATTGCATTATACCGGGCAAACGCATCTAAGGAGCATTTTTCCAAAGTTTAAGGAGCATTTCCCCAAAAAGAAGGGTGCATTTACCCTGCTGCCATAATTAATTCCCCCAAAATTGCTATGATAACTCAGTGACTACCCGCTAAGGAAAAAGTACCCAACGGAGCAGTTAAGTGTGGGAAGCCAAAATTGGGTATGGTTATGTTTACCTACCGTTGGGCACAAATAACTTACTTTTGGGTAAAATTCTACCTTATAGTTAGTAATTTGTACCCAACGGTAAGTAAACATAACTATACCCAATTTTGGCTTCCCACACTTAACTGCTCCGTTGGGTACTTTTTTCTCAGCGGGTACAAAGATTTTTGTGATTACTGATGATTACTTATGATTTCTCATGATAACTTATGGTTACTCATGATTACTTGATGATTACTTGATGATTACTTATTACTTGCGTGCTTATTTGATTACTCAGTAATTACAATGATTATTGGGACTATTGAGGATTACTTAAGATTACTCATGATTATTTGTGATTTCTCATGATTGTTTGATGATTACTTATGATTACTTGCGTGATTGTTTGATTACATAGTGATTACAGAGGTTATTGTGATTACTTATCACTACTCATGGTTACTCATAATTCCTTCATGATAACTTATGATTACATGCGTGATTCATGATTACTTCCCTTACTTACGTTTTCGATCCCAACTGGTCCCAAAAATCAAATTTTTGATCGATTCCGATTGTGTTGGTATCAAATGATAGGAACAAATATCTAATCTTAGACAACCAAGTGATCGACAGCTCATTATTCCTTGATTTTTATGCAGGTAGTTATTTTAACTCGGAAATTTATCATTGATCATTGGAAATTTATTATCTTAGTCTTCAATGGCCACCTGAATGTCCCCCGAAGAGACCCGCTATATCGACTATTTAGTTTTTGCACCAAAGCCATGCTTTCGACGGCACAATCTTCGTGATTTGTCGTGCTCAAGATTAAGTTTGGTTGGAAATAAACCAGTTTTTTCCAGTTGGAGCAAGTTCCCGATGGCCATAATGACCAAATCCGGGTTTTCCTACATGGATCGAAAACGTATGTAAAGGAAGTAATCAAGAATCACGCAGTTTTCAAGAGTATTCACGAATAATTATGAGTAATCATAAGAAAACATCAGTAATCACAATAATATTTGTAATCTCTGAGAAAACAGAGTAATTTTTGGGGAAGTGACAAGTAATCAATGCTGTTGGAAACCACTTGTGTTTTGCCTTTCATCACACCAGCGACTGCTGAAACCATCCGGCCCATCTAGTTTGAACTTCTTTTCATCACTGAACACCACATTGAACCACTCATCCTCCCAGAACTAGTATTTTTCAGCAAAGGCAAAACGGGCCTTCTTTTGACGATCAAGATGTTTTGGTGCAGGTGCCGTTTTCCTAAAGTAAATATTGGGATCTTCACTCAACAATATCTGAGAAATCCGACGTTTGGACACCGGAAGATTCAGTTCGGCTTTGATGGCACTCGGACACAGCTTTGATGGATTGCAAGTCGTTTGATTTCTATCTTCATCCTCGGTGTCAGAATAGACGGACGTCCGGGTCGCTTCTTGGTGGCATATTTCTTACCCAACCTTAGGTAATTATGCACGACATCTTTACTCCTTACTATTCTTCTGCCAATTTCCCGAAGAGTCAGACCTTGTTCATGGAGGATTGTTACTTGTCCTCGCTCAAATTCAGTCAATCACTTGTTTTACGGCATTTTTCCTGCAAATTCAACAACAAAAAACATACTGAACAATATTTATCGATTATAAATAGCCCATGTATTCCTAACAGTACTAATTTCGACGAAAGCAAACAAAAATTTGAAGGCTTCGCAACAACAACACGTCCACGGGGAAAAATAGTCTGGCGGTGAATTGCGTCTTTATATTTATATCCTTTGAAGACAAGATCAACAATTGAATCTTGTCACACACACATGCTGTAAATGAATGAACCGGTTATGAACATTTGTGCTATGAGTACATATTCATTGATATGCGTGTTGCTCAAGTTACTCTCACTGAGAGAATGAAACCATTGAAATCATTTTGTCGTTACATGTATTTCCCGCACACGGGCAGCCATGTCGACTCAATTTTAAGTCATTTTTGACTCACTTTCATCATTAGTGGAGTCACTCAAATTTGAGTAAATGTAGCTGGGATTGACAAGCCGACAAATTAAAAACATCCATCTTATTTGAGTCGATGTTTTTGATTTGTCGACTTGACAATACCAGTTACATTTACTCAAATTAGAGTGCCTCCACTAATGACGAAAGTGAGTCAAAAACGACTCAAAATTGAGTCGACATGGCTGGCCGTGCACTGTATGATCAAACAGCAAAACAATCCATTAGTTAAATTACTCATAAATAATATCGGAAGTAGAGACCTTCATCAGGACAGTTTTCCATAAATAACTACCCAACAAACATCAGTGTCGAATAACCGCTTGTTTAAACAGATTTGGAGATCGCATACTACCGTTCAAATGCCCTTCTGCTCGATTTCAACTTGCCTCTTTCTATGTCAAAGCCTGTCGTACTCTAACGGAACTATCAATACTTTCTCTTCATTTCTTCGTTCTAGCAATAAATTACTGTCCACTCCTAGAGCCTTTCATGTTGATGAGACATTATCTACTCCTGAAAAATTTCATCAAATTTGAAGAAGTTATTCAGCTTTTAAGAAGAAAAGCTGAACAACTTCTCCAAATTTGTTTGAACAAACAGTTGTTCGGCATTGATGTTTATTGGGTTAGGGTTGTCCTACAAAAAAAAAAACATGTTTTTTGCTCTAACTATTTTATTTGCAATTTTCCAACGAAGTTGTTTGCGAAATGGTTTTTAGAACTTGAAAAGATGTTACTTTTGATCTATGAATTTTGCCAATATCTCTTACCGTTAGCGAGTTATTTACGATTTTCTTATAAAATTACGCCCACTTCGAAATGTGTTTGAGTCAATTTAAAAAATAACTTAGGTCCAGTTTTCAAATATAATATGCCATGATACAAAACCTTCCAAATGCAGTTAAAAAATATGTTTTATGTCTGCCCCAACCAGAGAAATCAACATTTGAAAAAGCCTATTTTTTAACAAAAAACATAATCACTTTTGTTTGACATACCCCAAAAGTTGTATCTTTTATTGTTCCAGAATAAATGGGCAGACAGCTTTGCTGAAAAATTTGCTATATAAAAGTTAGAGCAAAATAACTGATTTTTATCGGGACTCCCTAAGCTAAGGTCTGTATCCGCAATAATCCGGACACTTCAAAACATGAATAAAACATAAATTTTGCATTATATTTCCGTCGTAGTTGTTTATTTCAGATTCATGGGATGTGTTTTAACAATTCGTGAAGACAAAACATAGTTATTCGGTATTTGCATAAAATTTTCGAACTTTGCGCTTAGCTCCGTCCGTTAGGGTTTGTACAGACTCATCAGAAATCGTAGAAGCCGTCTTTGTTCAAATTTTCTGGAAGTGTTTGATGTTAGTGATTCCTTGCTTCTTTCCAGAAAGCTTCCGCTTCATCAGAGCCCAATATCTCTCGATTGGTCGTAGCTCTGGGCAATTTGGCGGGTTTGAGGTTTTTGGTACAATGTTCACTTGATTTGCTTGGTACCACTCCATCACAGTTTTAGCATAGTGGCATGATGCCAAATCGGCCAGAACAAAGGTTTTTCTTTGTGACTTTTGATGAAGGGTAGCAATCGCTTCTGCAGACACTCTTTCTGATAGATCTCCTTGTTGATTGTGCCTGTGGGGACGAAAGATTTACTCTTTTTTCCAAACGTACAAATTGCTTGCCACACAAGGTATTTTTTGGGAAATTTCGATGCCTTCTTCGTTCTGAAATGCTCAGCTGTAGCATTTCTGGCCATAGCAGAATAAAAAGCCAGCCCTGGAAGCTGCTTGAAATCCACCAGGACATAAGTTGCATCGTCTATAACAACGCATGAAAACTTCGTCAAATATTCGCAGTACAAACGTCGAGACCGTGATTTTGCTGCCAAGTTCTGTTTGTCGTTGCGACTTGGAACTGTTTTTACTCTATACGACTTAAGTCCCAAACGTTGTTTTGATTTTTGGACAAAACCAGGCGACATCCCTATTTTACGAGCCACCGTTCGAAAGAAAAGATTTGGGTTTTTCGTTAATATCCTTTTCACCTTTCGGTCCATGACAGGATCAGCGCGTCCAATGTTTTTGTCACTTCTCGGTTTCCTCTCCACCGTCAAACGTTCCAAAAATGATTTGAGCACATCGTGAACTGTGGATTTAGGCAAATCCAATGTTTTTGCAAGGTCCCGTATTGACAAGTCAGGATTTGTACACCCGTACAAAATTCACTCGCGCACTTGTTTTTCTTTCGTCGCCATGAAATGTAAACATCAATCATAGTCTTTTTCATCATAGACTTTCAGCTATACCACAGAGAAATTTTTCATTCCTACATTTACAATGATTTGAAAGTGTCCGGATTAATGTGGATACAGACCTTACATAGGGAAAATTGCTCTAATTTGGTCATATGAAAAGCTACAGCAAAATTTGTTCATTCAAAGTTGCTAAATCTACAAAGTTTTCTCATCAACATCTTTTCCGAAAAATATATGCCTTTATATCTGCAAATAAAAAACGAAGACTTTCGATTCCTCTGGAAACAAGGACCACCCTAGTTTTCATTCAAACCAAGAGAAGGGCCTAATTATAAGAAACAACTTTGTTCAAGCCGCATTCAAGACCCTCTGTGCAGTGGTGTGGCCAAAACCTTTGACGCCGCGTATATGCTTCCTACAGGTTTGCAGTCTTGGAAAAAGGTGTTCAGTTGGAAAAGCGCCATCTTTTGGCGTTTTTGATAAGTTCTTATTTTCTCCGCATAGGTGGCGCTGTCTGCTCAAGGGACTCCTAGAAGAATGTTTTTTTTTCCAACAAAGTTGTTAATTAGATCATGCTGATAAATGTTGTCCAAGACGTCCAAGACCTATCTTACACTGAAAACAAAATATTGGCCAACTTTTAAAAAATACCGCAAGAAGTACTTTTAATTTTTTTGTTGAAAAAAGATGTACAATATGAATTGTAAACGTTGATATAATTTCAAAATGCTGCAACTTGTGCATTCCAGACATATTTTGCTATATATCATAAATGAATGCAAATATACTTACAATAATGTTGTAAAATGGAGGTGTTTTCAAATAAGAATAACTCAAAATGTAGCAAAAAGTAGAAACCAAATGTTTGGGAGAGCTTAGTTTAAACATGGTTGGATATTTGAAAGCATTTAAACCAATCGGGGACAGCAGAAGTGTTTGTAAATTATCATTTTAATATATTTAGGTTCATTTCTTCCATCTTGATTAGATTTTTTTAAACCGTGTGAATAGCAAAACCAGTGTGCACAATGTAATAGCATGAGATCCCACAATTAAATTTAACAATTTATCAAAATTTCAACATTTTTTTCTCACACGCTAACAAGTGACAAGCTAATCGTTGTGTCTAATTTGTTTCGAGTACAATATTTAGCTGTGCATCAAAAGCAAAATAACACTTTTCATGGAAATTAAAACTAACTTAAAACTATAAAACCAATCATTCAAACTATAAAACCGATCATATGTGTTCTAGTGCTTATAATTGCCTGAATGTTTAACATATCAATTTGAATAAACTTGAAATAAATTCGAAAAAAAACCAACACCGTGGGAAGGGGGTGATTTTTTAAAAAAAAATGTCTAATTTGGGAATTGAGCCCTTTAGGAAGAGCTGCAACTGATTCTGGGTTAATCTCACTAGACCGTGGTGACTTGTGAGAAGTAGTGTGATTCATGACGATGATATCGCAGCATTTGACTCGAGACGTGTGGCGATTTTTCTTTCTTATTTGGAGTTGAATAAATGATTTCAGCCCTTCTCTGCAGCAACATACGGATACGATAGAAAAAGAGCAGTGATTGGCTGGTCCACACGAAAGTCAGTTCATATATGTTTTGAATAACGTGTAATGATTGCCTTTTGCGAGATGACAAGCATTACGAGTGTTTCTTACAATTTATGAAGCATGTTTTTTTTTTTGTATTAGCATTTTGTTTACATAACAAATGTAAGTGAACTTACAATTAAATAATGTCAGTGTCGAGATGACTACCAATATAAGCATTAGGTTAAAACTTATTTGATCTCTGCACGTATGAACCAGCTATGGATTCCTTAGTGTCAACCAAAATTCAACCCAATCCTTTTCAGTTCCCCAATCAAATCATTCATATTTGCTTTCAATTAATCCCTTCAGTACCTACAAATCAAACAAATCATATGAACTCCAACAGCATTTGTCCATATTCCCTTAAAAATGATACCCAACCAGCCTAAGCCGCAATGCTCGGATCTCTGTTCCGGCAAATAACATTTTCCATGATTTCCACCACACACAAACACAAACACAAACACAACACACACACACACAAAGGATAAACCATCTCAAAGGGGCAGTGAGCCCGTAAGGTTCACCATATCCCGGATCAAACACGCCTTCGGAAAAGGTCGGAAACGAAATCCATATCATTATTGGAAAGCCCCGGCTTAGCTCGAGAACCCATTTTTCCTCGGTAGAAATGCCATTCAGCATCCAGGAAACAGAAGCATAAAGACAGAATGTTTGCTTTCTTCACTCGGACAACAATGCGTCCATTGATTGACGGACGATTTAATTGAAGAACAAAAAATTGAATCAATTCTTTCCTGTTTTCCGGTGCTCCAGCATGGCATGAAAAGATTGCTCCCTAATGGAAGCCAACAACAACAGCTGGACTCGTCCAATTGAGGTCTGTTTCGTCTTGTGATGGTTCTGCATCTTCCATGAGATCTCCCATCTATGTTGCGGCCAGAGCAATGTGTGACTGTTGGAAGAATCGTATTTATTCTACCGATGGATGCTAGGATAAGAATGTGGTGAGGAGCACATTTCTGAACGAGCTCTTGTTTCTGGACAATTTTCCCTTAATAATGGCATCACTTGGCAAACAGTTGTTTCTCTGGGATGTGCTTTTTCAGTTTAGCGGCCGCTCTGGCGAGGACTTGTTATTGCTTTTAGTTGAGTTCAACTGCGGTTCTTGTTTGCTCAAAACGATTGTGTTTTCTTTGGATGGAAATTGCTTTGGCAAGTGGAGCGGAACAAGATAGTAGTAGCTAAAATACTTTTGATTATTGTGATGATTAGGCAGATTTTTCTTCTTCAAGTGGGCTGGTTATGAAGTGCAGGAAATCGTAGGAAATCGATGGAAAAAATGCAAAAATTTCTTCGGCACAGTTACCACTTGAGTTGAGCTATTGTAAAGGAAGCGGTTATAGGTTAGATACACTGGATATAATTTTTCTTAAGTTCGCTTACGCTAACATAGTTTCCGTACATAAGACACATCCTTCCATAACGAATGAATTTATAACTCGACAAGAACGAAAACTAAAAGTTTGTTAATTATTTCGAATATATCCTTCGTGGACGAGAACATGATTAGGAAAACTTAAAATTAACATCTTCATCGGCTACTGTCAGGAGTACTGAAAATCAGCGATTACCTTGTTTTCACAACACCCTTTTCTCAATCGATGACTGCAATCTTCGACCTTAGAATCTGGAGCCAGGTCCTGGGTGTTCAGAGATGTTTCGAACACATTCGCTTGTTGGTCCATAGTGCTGATTGGTTCAATCTGGATAATTCCTGCTGCTACGTTGTCTCGGATAAAATGATGTTTTATGTCAATATGCTTACCACTTTTCGATTCAGGGTTCCTTGTCATCCCAATACATCCGTAGGGCACTGCTGAGAACGACCCAAGTAGTTTACCGGAATACACAGATCCGGTCGCACGCAAAGCATAACACTTTTCAATAACTCAGTGTATGGGTTTGCTGTTCATATGCCTTCTCGACTCAGCTGAAGGCCCTTCTCCATGGGTGTTCAACATCCAGTAAGGCTTACTTCGTAACCGGTCTACGCATGATACCTGATTTAATCCCTTCAATGGCCTGACGTACGTATTCCACACGTTGTTAGATGCAATCGATTACAGTTCCTCTTGAACCGACATCGTCCAGAGATCGGAATTACTGCAGGTCGCTAAATCGTTGTAACCAGTGAATCCAAACTCGCAAATGCATAAAGGATAAAGACATTGACCTAACTTTTCAATATTGGGACCAAAAATAATGTTGCTTTATCATTGTTGCATACTCAACACAGATCATAATGTTTCATAACATCTGATTGCTACTTAGGAAAGTATATTGCTTTGAACGCAACAACAATAGATTCAATCATGTCACATGTTGCATCTACCGAAAAGAGACAATAGTGCTGTTGTTTTTCTCATCAATCGCTTTTTGATGAGTTTGCCTGGAAATGTCACAGCGATGTCGCGCTACACGATAAAAGCTCACGTGCAACCATCATTCAACTCATCAATCCACCGTAAGGTGGATTACGGTGAGCTGTTGAGTTGTGCAGTGGAGCAAAAGAAGAAGGCAAATGTTTGTCTTGACAGTTCTAGGAAGATTAAAATCAAGCTGGTGGAGAAAAAGTGTTGTGCCTTAAACTGTGCGCTTTTGAAGTTGTAAGTAATTTTTATTTATTATATTACGTGTCATTAATGGTTGATGTTAACCTTTTTTGTAGAAAATCAAAGAGCAAGTTAAGAGAGACGGAGAGAGTACTGCGGCCAGGTGGATTTTCTCCGACGAATGTACCGTTGGGCGGTGGTTAGCAAATTCCCGGTGAAGTGGAGTGGAGTGAATTGTGCTGCTCTCAGTAAAAATGATGTTTTATGCTATGCGTTGATGTTATCGTTGTTATTCTTGCTGGGATCCAATGATTATTCTTAAAACTATCAAGGTTAATTGTTTTTATTGATTCTTTATTCAATTGATTGATAATCATAAAAATCATATTTTACAGGTGCATACCAGTGTTGATACAAACGAAGAGCTACAAGATGTGTACAACCAGTAGAAGAAGGAACACGAAAGCTCTGCAATGAAATCTGTCATGGATATTGTGAATTGTGAAAATATAGACAGTAAGACAGATTAGAATACGGACAGCATGACGACTACGTGATTTGATTAAGAACCGGTGCCAACAGCTGAATTAAAGTATTCTTCTTCAAGGTGATGGGATCTCAGTTGCAGCACGGTTTTGGTATGTTACTTAAGAAGACGCAAGAGAAGTCCCTTGAAAATTAATGTGTAATGTCTTCATGACAAATTATGCAAAAACTGTAGTAGTAACTATGGAAATAAACTTAAGAAAAACCTTAATATTTCTGCTGGAATGGAATTTAACACTCCAAAGTGAACTCACTGCCTCCTATTCGTTTCGCAAATTTTATATAAATTTTGATCGGACTCTTGCTTTTAATGTTTGATCATCTATATCTATAAATTTTCAAAAGAAAAACTACATTTCTTTTTACTTTGCCTGTAGACATATTTTAGGCTCAAAATTTGTTGCCAATTAAAAAATTCTAGTTAAAACAATTGCCAATTCTGTATGCTTGGTTTACATTAAACAAAAATTTAACTCCTGGGTTAACTCCGAATATACCGTTTCGTAAAAAAAAATTTCTTTGAATTTACAATTTCCTGAGAAACTAATAAACATGTGATTTTATGTAATACATTAAATATAATTCAATGTGATTAATAAAATAATTCATAATAAATAAAACAAAATCTAACAAATTAATAAAATAAATTTAGTCAATATTATAATTATGAGTTATTTTATACAAATGATCATATATCGACAACTTATTTATAATAGATAACCAAATATATGTTATATATGTAGCAATATTTTAAGATTTTTATAAATCTTAACTAAAATTAACTAAGAGGTTATGTATAGAGGGACAAATTCGGTTTATTCTGAGATTTTTTATTATTCGTACTACCCAAGTAATCACGAGGCTATCATAGCATGCATGTATAAGGCATATGCATTACGTCTAGTGCATCATTGAAGTTGGATTAATGCTGAAAAGGACCCACTAAGCTCGAACAAACAGTATCGACTTAAAAAGTAGAGAGCTTACGGAATTTTGTTCAATATTACCAAGCGGAATTTTGACAATTGATCTGCATGGAACAAAATGTCACCTTCACTTACGGAATAATCGAGCGGAATATTTTTCCGAAAGTAAAAGTGACAGCTACCATTAGTTTGCGTGGAATCCTTACAAATTCCAATTTTATTTTTCGAATTGAACATGGGAGATAGACAAGGGGTCGGACTTCCTGATCATTTGATCAGATCTCCTCATTTTTTAATCCGATCTTTGAAAAAGATTAAAAGATCTGATCAAGATTTAAAATCTTTTATAACAGTTTGACACAGACTGCTGTTTTATTTCAGTGTTTCAAAATATAAATACTCTTGTTTGCCCCCTGACATTCTTGTTTCGATACCGTTCGTTTGAGTTCATATTATGCTCAGTACAATGTTATTGTTTCACCAGCGAGTATCAGCTTTATATGGAATTTAAACAGGTAACAATATAAACTATGTAACATTTTTAGTTTTAGAATTGAGAGCAAGATAAGATCTTGGACATTTTGCCCGTTTTTGCTCTATTTTAAAAAACAAATTGCTTCAAGATCTAGTTCCACACTTCCAGATACGGAAGATTTAAAATGAAACAATTCTCTCTCTCTATTTCAGCAACTTGTCTAGAAAAAACATTGATGCTGAGCTTGGCCCAAATCATCTCAATATTTAGGATACACAAGGATGTTTTAAAACAGACATATTCTCATTACAGTAGAAAACCGGAATAAGTCATTCCCGGGAATGAGGTTTTCTCTTGTTTTATACGTCAAATCTAGCGTGACACTGTACGCTGTATTGTTCATCAGATGCATTATACAGCGCACTATGTCCAACATAAATTTAAAAAATAGAACGGGAGAAAAATCCATTGCCAGGTGTGGCTTATTCCGGGTTTCTACTGTAATGAGAAAATTTTCCTTAAAAACATCAAATGAAAACCGGTGATGAATGATTATAGACGCAACTGAAGACTAAAATAATCCACAAACGTGAATCAATTTGATCAATTGTTTTATAAATATGTGCGTTGAAGTAATGAATCATATAGTATATCCCTGAAAACTTTTTCTTAATTTGCATATTTTTATTCAATAGAACATTCTGCACAAGAAGATGGTCCAGATCGACTGTTCCAAAAATCCATAAATTATAACACCAACAATAAAACCAATAATACGATATAATATATCTTCAAGTGAACTCCCAATTTAAGGAGCTATCAATAAATGATAATTGCTAGATTCATTCTTGTGTTAATTGCAGATTTTATCTGAAATTCCGGACCGTAGTCACATTTCATGTTTTCACTAAAGCTTCATTAGATCATGGACCCAAAAGGGATAATTAGTCCGTGATTAGACGTTCACTTCAGTTGTGTCACAGCGCTCTAGACGCTTTCTAGCTTCAGTAATAGCACGAATCATAAGTGTATAGGAAATTATAATAATCAGTTGTGTTAGCATTTAAACGCCGTCGTCCTCATTTTCATTCATTGAAGGAATAAATCCTGCAGTATGGCACCAATTCGGAATCGAATTCGATGCACCATTGCTCCGAAAACGATTATCAGTTAGCATCAGGAATCAGCATATTCATTCTCTGCACAAGCATCTGTCCTGCTTTCAAACTCATAACAGGTTATCAATTTTATTTCCATTTCTACGCACTTTGCCATACATAATTTTATATCAAAGATGCCAGTACTCACATTTGAATCCCGAAATATATATATATATATATATATATATATATATATATATATATATATATATATATATATATATATATATATATATATATATATATATATATATATATATATATATATATATATATATATATATATTAATGTAAATCATACAGAGATCGAAGAGTTTGTTTTGATATTTGTTGTTTTTTCTTCTTCTTTATATGTACTGCATTGAAACACTGAATAAAATGGCCAGTTGTTTTACCAAGATTGCCCGATCAGTGGACTGATCTTTGGAAAAGATTTGAAATCTTTTGAAAATTTTAAATTGATCAGATTGACCGACCCCTTGAGAAGAAATTTTTTATTACAAAAGATATAGCAATAGTTCGATCTTAGTGGGGCCCTTTTCAGCTTTAATCCAACTTCAATGATGCACTAGACGTAATGCATATGCCCTATATATGCAAGCTATTATAGCCTCGTGGTTACTTGGGGAGTGTGCACGAAAGCAATGAATTTGTTTCAATACACGCACCCCCTCAAAAATATGTGCAACAAAAACTGTGTAGCACACTCGTGAATCGTGTGTCACGATTGAACTATACGATACAAAAACTGACAGCGCAACTCATCAAATTCACTCATCAAAGGCAATTGGTGAATTAAACAACACAGGTTTGGTTTTATCCCTCTTTCTCTTTCTCCCTTTCTCTCTTTTATATGTGCCACGTTTTGTGCAGGTACACGGCTTCTGAGATTGATTCAAAATTGCGTGGAGTTTAACTAAACAGTGAAAAAATTATAGTTATGGACTGAGTAAAATTGTTTTACATTTGAGTAAATGTCACTCCTATTGATACCTTAAACATAAGTATGAGTGACATTTACTGATTTATCTGATATTTTCCTCAGTCTATGAGTTACTCCGCTTTTTGCTCTTCTGAGTCGAATTTGACCAACTCTTGAGTCTTGTACGTCAGCATTCTGCATCTCTGTATCATTCTCCTCAAATTTTCATATGGTCGAAAGTAACAAATTCTCGAGTAAATCATGTTAAGGGCCTTAAAGCCATTTGTAAACAATGACTTTGAATTTCGATTTCATTTGAATCTTTAATCACTCTCGTGAAATGAAAGCATCATCTGGTAGAATAATGTAAATTCTACTATATGAAGTAGCTGAATATAGTACGATTCTCGTGAATCGTGAGAGATCAACGTTTAAAGTAATTGTTTACAAATGGTTTTAGGTACTAATAATGAATTATTCAAGAAATGTAAAAAAATGACTTCAAAAATATTTTTTCGAGAATTTATAGCTTGTTCACGTATACGCACAGCATGGTGATCTGTTTCATCTGTTGGTGGTGTTCGTTCGTACGGGTGAGCTAGCAGATTTGAAAGAAAATTTGTTACCATTTTTTTTTTAAATTTTGTTACTTTCGACCTAACGAAAATTTTGGCCATTCAAAACAACGATGTGTATTCAACCATATTCATTAAATCTTTTGAAAGGTCAAAAGATATAATGCAATAATCTGGGAGGTTCTAGGTCATCCAAACTGTTGTAGAATTTAGGCTCTACAGTTGTAATTGTACTTTTTCTTGAGCTCAAATCTTAGAATCTACAATTGTATCTGTAAACATTTCAACTAAAAGGTGTTTCGATCAAAATTTGGTTGACTTAGACTTGACGCATTTCCTTTCATCGTGCATTAAAAAAAATGTTGCACACCCCTCATTTCGAAGATGTGTGCGTGTAGCATCATGCCTCTATTTGGATTTTGAGATTAGCAGTTCAGTTATCAAAATGTCGCCGAAGGAAGAGAAGCAACGCATCAAAATTTCGCACGTTGGCGAAATTGTTGAATGTGGCTAAATCAATTTTTGAGAAAATTGCATTTTTAGGACTAAACCAAATAAATCATGTTAAAAATTTACAAAACTGTTACTTAGATTTTTTATTAACAAACACACATGCAGATTTCTGTGTTAGTGAATCTCTCTCTCCTCTATGGAAAAATGAAGCTTTTCACACAACAATCGAGTATTCTGTGTTTGTGCGAAAGAACCACAACCCCAACGACTGTGATTACGAGGATATATTGGATTACAAGAAAGCTAATTATGACAACATTAAGTTCAAACTGAGTAGAGCGAATTGGCAATCCATTTTAAAGGATCAAGAAAATCTTGAATGTGCAGTAGAGGTCTTTTATAAATTGTTGAAGGAAATAATTCAAGAGGAAGTTCCACTAACGAGAAGACGACAAAATTATTGCTCTAAAAATCCAATTTGGTTCAACAAGCAAATAATAAATAAAAAAAAACGAAAACAAAAGGCTCGCAAAATGTATAGAAAACAAAATAATCAAATTAATTTGAAAATATTTCTTCTGCACTAATTGAGTATAACATAAAAACTGAAAAAGAAATTAAGTCATGCCCATAAAACTTCTTCACTTACGTCAAGACCAAGTTAAAATCGTGTAGCTTTCCCTCAAAAATGACTTAAGACGAAAAAGAAGGAGATAATTCAGAAGATATCTCTAACCTTTTTGCAAATTTTTTTCAAGAAACATATTGTAAATTTTCTGACAAAGATCATGACTTTGAAAACTTTTCATACTCTCCTGATTTTTCAAGTTATGTAGGTATCAGTCAAATTAATGTGCAAGATATTTTGAAAGGTTTAAAAGATTTAGACGCAAGTTAAGGTTCAGGACCAGATGGAATCCCACCAGTATTTATGAAAAATTTAGCAACTGAACTCACATCCCCCTTATTCTGGCTGTTCAATATGTCACTTGAATCGGGAAAATTTACAAATGAATGGAAAAAGTCTTTCTTAGTACCTAAAAGGTGTCCACGAAGAAATTGCCACACACAAAATTGATTCGCAAAATTCGAGTTTTCATCCGATTGCCATCAAATTTTCAGGGATTGAGAAATAACTATTAAACTTCATTTTACCATTTTACTCGTATTTTATTTACAGTCCATACGCAAATGCCCGCACCTTGGCCTTAACCCCGGCCATAAGATTCTGCACAACCTGTGAATCAACCGTTTTTTGCATGTAAACCCATACTTTCTTCAGTTCCTCGACTGTCTTCACTACCTTAGGTCGTTTAAGAAGGTGCTGCTTCATAATCGCCCAGTACTTCTCGATGGGGCGGAGCTCCGGAGTGTTGGGAGGGTTGAACATTTTCGGCACGAAATTGACCTTATTGTCCGCATACCACTTCAGCACGTCCTTGGAGTAGTGACATGAGGCCAAATCCGGCCAGAAGATTGTTGGGATGTTGTGGGCCTTCAGGAGAGGAAGCAGCCGCTTCTGGAGGCACTCTTTTATGTACACCTGTCCGTTCATCGTGTCCTGGGTCACGAAAGGTGCACTCCGCTTCCCGCACGTGCAGATGGCTTGCCAAACCAGGAATTTCTTCGCAAATTTGGACATCTTCTGAGTGCGGACATGCTCCGGAACGCTGAACTTATCCTTGGCCGTGAAAAACAGGTTGCCGGGGATCTATTTGAAGTCGGCCTTCACATATGTTTCGTCGTCCATGATGCAGCATTCAACTTTCGTCAGCATGTTGAGGTACAACTTCCTGGCACGGGTTTTGGCGGACTTGTTCTGCTTCTCGTCGCGATTAGGGGCCTTTTGTACCTTGAACGTTCGAAGCCCAGCCTTAGTTTTGGCCTTCTGGACAAAACTTCGGCTTAGGTGCAGCTTCTTAGCCACATCCCGAACGGAGGCGTTCGGATTTCGGTTGAAGGCCCCAACTACGCGGTTGTGATTTTTGGTGTTGTACGGAATACTTTTTCCTTCACTTCTGGGCTTACGATCGGTGGTCAACCGTTCCTCGAACCGCTTAATCACTTGCGACACCGTGGAATTCGCGATTCCCAACGTTTTAGCGATGGAACGATGCGAGAGATCCTTGTTCTCGTGATGAATGCGCAAGATTTTATCACGCACGAGCTATTCTTTCGACTCCATTTCCGCGAGTTTTGATCACAGGACTTTAAAACTTGCAGGATGTAAATAATGCACTATGAACTAAATCCACCCAAATTTTCATTAAATTCTACCCAACGGTTAAAAAGTTAGAGCAATTTCATAGTGTGGCAATTTCATCGTGGACACCCTTTTTCTACAAATCAGATAAAGAATCAGATATCAGAAATTACCCTGGGATTGCTATTATTTCGTGTATTCCTAAACTTTTCGAATCAATTATCAACAAAAATATGTTGAGTCAAATAAAGCATATAGTGACGACTGCATAGCACGGTTTTTTTAAAAGGACGCTCAACTACTGCAAACCTTTTAGAATTTGTAAATTATTCAGTAACTGCAATGGACAGTGATAATCACGTAGAAGCTCTTTACACTGACTTCAGCTAAGCGTTTGATGGAATTGATATTCCAATGTTGATTTTCAAGCTTGAAAAAATTGGAATTGATATGAGACTCCTCAAATGGATTGAGTCGTACTTAACTGACCGCCAGCAAATAGTAAGATTCAATGAGAAAAAAATCAAATACAATCCATGTCACATCGAGGGTTCCCCAAGGTTCTCATTTAGGTCCTCTTCTTTTCATTTAATATGTGAACGATATTTCATTAATTTTAAAAAATCTCAAAGTTCTTATCTATGCCAATGACATGAAGCTATTTTTAGAAGTCTGTGATGAAGATGATATGCATTTTTTTCAGAATGAAATACAAGTTTTTCATAAGTGGTGTTGTGAAAGTTTATTAAAACTATATGTTAAAAAATGTAATCACATAACTTACAGCAGAAAACAAGGTACATCAAGAGTTGCAATTGTATTAGGTAATCAACATGTTGAAAAATGTGATAAAATAAGAGATTTAGGACTTATTTTAGACTCTAAATTAACATATGTGGATCATTGTAACACAATAGTTCATAAAGCAAGCAATTTGTTAAACTTTATAAAACGTTTCAGCTATCATTTTCAAGATCTTTACACAATTAAAACACTTTATATTGCATATGTAAGGTCTATATTAGAATATTGTTGTGTTGTTTGGTCACCTTATATGAAAAAAAAAACATCAAGAACGAATAGAGTCAATCCAAAAGCAGTTTTTATTATATGCGCTTCGTAAGTTAGGGAGGACGGTGTTCCCTCTTCCATCATATGAAGCACGTTGCATGCTTATCAACATTCACACCTTGAAAGAGCGCCGGGAATATGCTATGGTTTAATTCGCAAATGACATCATTTCGCAACGTATTGACTCAAGGGATATTTTATTAAAATTAAATTGTTATGCTCCTACTCGACAATTACGCAATAGAAATGTATTCGTGTTGGATCGTCATCGTACAAACTACGCTAAATTTGGACCGCTAAATCAGATGAAAGCCGCGTACGATCAGCATTGTGAAATGATTGATCTAAATATGCCTAAGACAAAATTGATAACATATATCAAAAATCTGCGAAATCATTGAATGTAAGCTAAAATGTAAATGATATTATGTACTCTACATGTGATTTACGAATGAATAAATAAATAAATAAATCTTAACAAGCAAAAAATACAGCGGCAATTGTAGTTTTCTGAGTAAAAACTGAAAAAAAAACACATGTTTAGGGTAAAAAGGGGCAAATTGAACCATTGCTCGACCCCGGCACAGCATGAAACCAACACCATTCGGTCGCTCAGAGTGTTTCACATAAGATATGTCCCTTTTCAAGCAAAACATACAGCGGCAATTGTAGTTATCGGAATAAAAACTGATAAACACACCGATTTAGAATGAAATGGCGCAAAACGAGCCACTTCCCATGCTCTGCACAGGATGAAGTCAGTGGTAATCGATTAATTGGCGTACATACAGCATCAGGTCATGTATAAATACTAGCGGATTTGAAATAAGTCCGATTACAGCCTCGATTATGCCCACTGTGCGTTATCTGGCATACATTTAGATGAAATATCCCATTATATTCTGCCAAATCAAGCATTCCCTTGATTTGCGTTAGATAACGCAGAAAATTAAATGTTTCTTTTTATCTGTACATGGAAAGAAGGTCGTTGCAACATGTTGGCGAATCAAAACTTTTTCTCACAGCAACTTGTCTCTTTCCCACTGTGATGTTAACAAGAAATAGAGACGTGTTAATTCGGTACCTTACAAGTGTCAACTGTTTTATTTCATGTTTCTCTTTGTACAAGATGGATATCTGGTACGGTAAGGTAACTCGTACAATACAAGATAGATAGATATTTAAAGGCAAGGTAAACTACACTGTCAATGAGGATTATACAACATACATCACATCTCCCTTTTTCTCTGAAAGATCAATAGTACTCGAAATTCATATCTCGTTTGGCCCGTACCTCTCGACCACTCCTTGTACGCACTGGTTCGGCGAACGTCGACGGCTCACCACTGGTCGCTCCAGATGTATGCTGAACACCCCTAGACTCCTCTGCTATCGATAGCGGATCAGCTGGTTTCGGTTCGGTTTCACCATCTGACAACGTGTTGGCTTCGGTCGTCCATGACCATGGTACTTCCTCACTTTTACGCTCCACTTTGCTACTCTTAATGTCCCGAACATTTCTTCGAATAATTTCACCGCATACGATCTAGGCTGAACTAGCTTATAATCAATTTCTCCTCTCTTCCATAGTTTTGATTTCGGATCCTGAACTGCAACGGCTTGACCATCTTCGAAGTCCGGCGGTTTGCCACTTCCTGCGTCCGCGTACCTCTTCGGCTCTAGTCTTCTTTGCTTCAGTAATTCTGTAACGTTATTGATAATGTTAGGTTTTAATACAGATTCTACCGTTGGAATAGTCGTTCAAAGAACCCTGCCAAACAACCGATTATTTGCTGACGGTAACTCTGGATCTCTCGGTGTATTTCTGGACAAGAGGAGTGCCAACTGGATGTCTGACCCGTCATCTGTACATCGTTTTAACAAATTTTTCGCCGTTTGTACAAATCTCTCGGAAAGCCCATTGCTTCTGGGGAAGTGAGGGCTAGATGTTGCGTGCTCAAAAGTCCACTTTTTTGCGAATTTTTCGAATTCGTGGGATGCGTATTGAGGTCCATTATCGGTGCAGAGTATCCTCAGTATTCCATGGGTTGCAAACCATCGTTTCATTTGCTCGATTACTGCTTTGCTGGTAGTTTCTGCTAGCTTCACAAAGTCAAAATAGCCAGAGTAACTATCTGCTATAAGTAGATAGTCGTCCCCTTGAAAGTGGAACAAATCTGATCCTACTATCTCCAATGGTAGTGTGGGTACTGCATTGGGCATCAGTTCATGTTTCTGGTTGGAACGCTGAAATTTTTCGCATATTGCACAGGTCTCCACCATTCTTGCTATGTCTGCCGTCATTCCTATCCAGAACAGCATCTGTTTGGCACGGCGAGTACAGCCTTGAACTCCAGTGTGTCCCATATGTATAACCTTCAGCATCTTTGGCGTAAGACTTTTCGGTATTATTATTTGGTTTGACCGAAAAATTAGCCCTTCATACACCGACAGTTTGTCTCTAAACGACCAATATTTACGAATAGAGCACGGCAAAACTTTTCGGTCTTCTGGCCAACCCTCCATGATCACCTTCATCAACAAATATAGCCTTTGATATTTGCTGCTCTCTTGAATCAATGTTGTCTTCGATGATGAGAACTTTTGGTGGCTAAATCGACGCTACTGTCGACATAACCTTGTTTTCCCGCTGCTCTATCGCGGGCTGCTTGTCTGGTAAGGCTTGCTTCATTTAGAATTGGAACAAACTTTTGCTCATATTGTGGCGCTCCTGGTGGACGGATTTGGAAGTTCTTGGCGCCCACGTGCCGGGATTTTTGTCAGTTTCACGTATGTATTTTTGACATTCCGAAAATCGACTTTACTTTGTAAACAATCAACATGGAAGCCGAAAGAAGGGAAAAAATTGTGCACAGTTATTTGGAAAATCCATTGTGGTCTGCATCTAGGCTAGCTAAACAGCTGAAATTGCCCAGAAATACCGTATGGCGCGTTATCAAACGGTATAAGGAAACATTGACGACGATTCGGAAGCCTCAAGCCAATTGTCGGAGTGGAACTGTCGACCGGAAACTGCGTGGTAAGATTTTGAAGACGATTAAGAGGAATCCCAATCTGTCGGACCGTGATTTGGCCAGAAAATTCGGTGCTGCCCATAGTACCGTGAGGAGAACTCGACTCCGGGAAGGAATCAAGTCGTATCGAGCTAGCAAACAGCCAAATCGGACCATAAAACAGAATAGTGTGGCCAAAATCCGTGCTCGGAAGCTATACGACCAGGTGCTGACCAAGTTCGACGGGTGTCTTCTGATGGACGATGAAACCTATGTCAAGGCTGACTTCGGGCAAATCCCAGGTCAAAAATTTTACTTGGCAACGGCTCGGGGGGATGTTCCAGCCAAATTTAAATTTGTTTTTGCCGACAAATTTGCACGAAAATTCATGATTTGGCAGGGCATTTGCAGCTGTGGCAGAAAAACGAAAGTTTTCGTTACAAATAAGACAATGACGTCGGAACTATACCAAAACGAGTGTCTCTAAAAACAAATTTTGCCGTTCATTCGATCCCACGACCATCCCGTAATGTTTTGGCCAGATTTGGCAAGCTGTCATTACAGCAAAGTCGTTCAAGAATGGTATGCAGAGAAAGTGGTCCAGGTTATTCCGAAAAACCTTAACCCACCCAACTGCCCCCAGTTCCGCCCTATTGAGAAATACTGGGCAATCATGAAGAGGAGAATTAAGGCAAAGGGAAAGGTTGTCAAAGACATCAATCAGATGAAGACCTGGTGGAATAAGATAGCTAAAACGATGGATGAAGAAGGTGTGCGCCGCCTAATGAGCCGTGTTACAGGAAAAATTCGATAATTTCTTCGAAACCGTGACGAATAATTTTATCCGTATTTTTTCTCAAAAGTATGAAGAAAACGCTACATTTGTAGATCTTGAATTCAATAATAAATAACTGAAATACAGGCAATTGTTTTTGTTCCAATTCTATCTGAAGCAAGCTTTAGTGACATTTTCTACCAGATTTCTCATTTCTTCTTGTATCTTGAATCGGTGCTGATCACCCGAACAGTATTCACGGCCTTGGTCGACCGTCAGCTAATCACTCCATGCGCCGCAGTTGCCATCGCCTCGAATTCTTGAAACTTCGAGAATGCTTCTGATTTCCGTATGATCAGGAACACCATCGCAAAATGAGAACGGTCATCGATGAACGACACAAAGTAGTAGTAGTGGATCCTTCCAGCACTATCCTGCTTGGTATCACCGCAATCACCTATGAACACTACGGCTTTTGAATCAATTGCTTAGTTGGCGTTACCATTGTTCTTTCTTTCATATGGCCTCTTTTACCGTTGAATTTGTTGACCTCCTCTCGAGCAAATGTAGCTGGCCTTTCCTCTATGTTCTGGAACCGCTTGTTTCGTTTTGACTCCTCGTCGATCAATCGCGTCTTCGTGATTTCGTACGTGAGGTCCTTCTCCGGCAAGTTTTCCCGAGCCATCAATAAGGGATCGTACGTTCCGGAAGAATATCTTGGGTGCATCCGCGAAAAAGAAACCACAAGAGAGATATGAAAGAGTGTGGAGGACACTTTCGCCAAGAAGTCGACGGGACCTTGGATGCTGATCCGAATGCAGATCGCTAGGCTGCAAGATGCAGATCGCTAGGCTGCACCAAGAAGGTTGCATGCGCGCACACTTATTGGAGTTCGAAGGCCTAGCTATCTGCACTCGGATCAGCATCCGACGTTCCGTTGACTCCTTGGCAAAAGTGCCCTCCACACTCTTTCATGTCTCTCTTGTGGTGTATTTTTCGCGGATGCACCCGAGTTATACCCAGGTGTGACTTGGTCTTCCAATCAAATTCTTCATATCTCGTTGCTTCAATCGCAGCCACTCCTTTGAAACGGCATCCCAAACTTTTGAGGCTTGCAGGAACATCTTACCTCGAAACTGCCAGGTGTCGTATCCGGTACCAGCAATTTGCGAGATCTTTTGAATCACAGCTTCTCTATATGTGTCACCCTGATGAGGTCCCTGAGGTCCCTCAACAAGAACGACCATTTGGAGTTTATTATCTAGTTTGAACACATCCTTCTTGGACGAGATCTTGATCAAGAAAACCTCAAACTAGCATCTTCATTTGTTACTGTCAGGTGTAATTAAAATCAACGATTGGCTTGTTTCTCAATATTGTCGTTTTGGTTTGCTTCTACAAAGTGTACAAGCTGTTTGCGTTTATTCACTTATAACTACAGTTTTGAAAATGGCTGTATGTATATTGATTGGCCCTAAGGACATACGGGATCAAGTCCCTATCACTTCGAAGTCTTCTGAGCACAAACCTCAAATACTATTAGGACTTCAGGAGTGAAATTTTCAAGAATCGCTTGCTCCACTGGAGCATCCATTGTTTAGCAATTTGTGCGTTGTTTGTTCAGTTTTGTTTGTGATTTTCAGAGTCAAAAATCGTAAAGTGATAATTAACATAACCAATAAATCATATGGATAAAGGACTCCCTCCAGTTTCACCTTAATTGGAAGAATTGAGACTCGTAAGGCCGTACGAAATTTCAAAACTATGTTGGACATAACTCAACAATATGTAACTTCTAACGAAAATCAAGTCTATGCATGTATCCAATTTGATTTCGGTACTCGATTTATAACTAATTTCGGAATTACTGCTACAAGCTAATAAACAATATTGACAACCAAAAGCCGGTTTGTTGCATCAACCATAAATCAACATAACAAGTGGATCCAGTCTGCCAACCCATGAACCCCGTTAAGGGGTGAAAAATCTCCTCGTGTCTGTCCTGTTTATGACCTTAATATTCTTACGTAAACTAAGAAGACATCTCTGCCATCTTTTTATGACACCAGTCAGTTCAAAAATGCCATCACTGGCTCAACCATAACTCTATGATGCTGCCATTCACGGTGCTGCATCAATTCCTGCTGAAGCGAAAAATGATTGCTCGAGGGTGAGAGTCCTTCTTTGAAAACTCTGGAACATAAAATCGATGCCTTCTCGATAATAAAAGTCACCCGAGCTCTAACCGACCAACGCACTGTGAGTAGAGATGCAAACGAAATTTCCGCAATCTTGAAGCAACAAGCATGTACCCATTAGACTGATACAGTTTTCGGCTTCAGCGATTCAATCACAGACACGTGGTTGATGAGATTATTTACGATTCAAATTGTTACTGTCTCATAAATGGGGCCAATTGTAGAAGTCGAGTCGACCGTCACTTTGCTCGACAGGTCTATTTTGCTATTACAGTTGTCGAGATCGACGAAATTTTGTCGAGTTGGTCGACTCAATTGACCGCTCGAAAACTAGTGACCGATCTGTCACATTTTGTCGAGTAGGAGTTTGCTTTGATACGCGTTTTTCATCGGTTAGTGGTTATTGGCTGAGGAAGGTAAGAAATACAATAACCATTTTTTAACAGAAAAACAATTTATTTCTAGCAAAAGATGTCTAATCCTTTTGAAAACAATACAAATTACCACCAGTTCGACTGGCTCATTGCACTGATTATAAATAAGATGCACATCACCAGAGGCTTTTGTGGTGTGGGGCCAGCAAAGCTAATGTTAAGCAGAAGTGGTAGGAAACTGACCAAGAGACGATTTATGAGGTCCACCAATGCGCCTTGGGTCGGAATAATTACAAGTATCTAAATTTTATTTTCTCGTTTGAATACTATTACTTTTGTGATCCTAACATTGGCTCTCAAGTTCAATGAGTGGCCGATTGAAGACTCATAACAAATGTAAAAGTGATGAGCTTTTGAAATTGATTATAGAACTCTGATTTTTTTTTCTAAAGTACTTCTAAATGCATCAGTTTAGTATATTTGCACTAGATATTTGAAAATTTACCCTCGATTTAAGTGGTTTAAAATAAGTCCTTGATTCCTAGAAGTAAAGAAATTAACTACCCAAAATTTAGGGCATATCATAGAAAAATACTCTGTAGAAGTTCAGGAAGAGACTTCATCGAATAAAATAAACGCCTCCGAAGGTCAGGCAGAAACTTCTCAAAAGTATACGGAGCACTTCTTAGTAGTTCAAGCAGAAATATTCCCAAGAATTCAGAACCAAACATCTCCGAAGTTTAAGTTCATACTTCCCATAACTTCAGGAGAGAATTTCCTCGAAAATCAGGAGAGCTTCTGGAAGAAGTTAAGGAAAGAGGACTTCTTAGAAGTTTGGAATTTTTCAGAGGTTCGGGAATTCTTCCCAGAAATTCCAGATGGAACTTCCCAGAAGTTCAGAAAAAAACTTCCCCGAATTTCAAGAAGAAACTTACCAATACCAGTACAGTACCAATAATTTCTCATAAACTCAGGAACAAACTTTCACAAAGCTCAGGAAGATACGTTTTAGAAGTTCAGGAGAGAACATCTCTGAAGTTCAGGAAACGATTTTCCAGAAGTTCCGGAAGAAACTTCCCAAAAGTGTGGTTGGAACTTTCCAGAAGTGCTAGAGAGCTTTCCCGAAGTTTAGAAGAGAAAATTTCAGAATTTCAGAATCAGGATTTCTCAAAGTTGAGGAAGAAACCTCTCCAATGAACAGAAAGAAACTTTTCGTTAGCATTGGGGGTTACTTCCTAAGAGTTTGAGCAAGAATTTCTCAGCATTTCAGGAACAAACTTCCCCGAGGTTAAGGAGAAAACATCCCCATGTTCAGACGAGGACTCTGAGAAGTTCAGGAAGAAACTTTTAACAAATTTAAGGGTATTTTCTTAGAAATTCTGGAGGGACTTAATACTTCCCTTAAGTCCAGAAGATGACGTCTCAGAACTTCCAACAAATTTAAGAAGATAAATTTAAGAAAAAAAATCTGGAGATAACCTTCCCAAAGTTTTGAACAAAATTTCCTCACAGTTCAGGATGGGACTTATTAGAAGGTTAGAAAGTAACTAAGACCACACAAAAACTTACCATATGTTTCTAGGAGGCTAAGTTGGGTTATTAGATGTGAATTTCCAAGACAACCAGGAATGAATGCCAAGAAGTTTATGAGAAAACTTTCCAGAATTTTAGCAAAAAGCTTTGCAGAAGATCAGGAAAGAGTTTCCCTGTAATTCAAGTGATGAACCGATGAAGTCTTAAGTCTGTCCAAAAATAATTCATATGACCATAATGATATTCATTGCTCATTATACCACATTAAAATATGGTAAACACCATCTTCATAGCTCGCATCGTACTATGAGGTAGGATACAAACACAAATTATAATTCCTTGGTTTCCATTTCACCTCGTTTGAGAGATTTTAACGGTACGAAAACTACCCTGAAGTTTATCAGAGAAGTATTGCAAATAATTCAAGAAGTTTATCAATATATCAAAGAAGGTTTCGTGAGTTCTTCCAAAATTCTAGGAATTCTCCAAAAATTAAAAACAAAAATCCTCGGTTTTGAAAAATCTCCCTTTAAGTCCTCTAGAAGCTTAGGAAAAAGTTTTAATGCTTTACCAGAAGGTCAGAGAACTTCGAGATAATATCGTTGAAGTGAGGTCGATCACTGAATATCTATACAACAATCTTAGAACGTTAAATGCTTAAAGAAATATTGCTGGCATTAAATTAGATAGTGATAAAGGGCGATACGGTCAAAATTTGGTCAATATCAACTTGACGTATTTCTTTCAATTTTGCATTTAAAAAACCTGAACACCCCTCATTTTAAAGGTCTGTGTGTGTAGAATTTTGCTCCTATTTTGATTTTGGAATTCACTCTTCAGTTGTCAAAATGCCGTCCAAGCAAGAAGAGCAGCGTATCAAAATTTTGCTCGCGCATCGCGAAAATTCGAGCTACTCGCACGCAAAGTTGGCAAAATCGCTAAAAGTTGCCAAATCAACCGTTACAAATGTAATTAAAGTGTTTGTAGAACGTTTGTCGACAGCCAGGAAGTCTGGATCGGGGGGAAATCGAAAACCGGAAGCCGCTGAGACGACAAAGAGAGTTGCCGGTAGTTTCAAGCGAAACCCTAACCTATCTCTCCGAGATGCCGCAAATAAGCTGGGTGTATCGTCTACAACCGTGCATCGAGCCAAAAAACAAGCCGGACTATCGACTTACAAGAAGGTAGTGACTCCAAATCGCGATGATAAACAAAATACGACGGCCAAAGCGCGATCCCGGAGGCTGTACACGACGATGCTGACGAAGTTTGACTGCGTGGTAATGGACGACGAAACCTACGTCAAAGCCGACTACAAGCAGCTTCCGGGACAAGAGTTTTATACGGCAAAAGGAAGGGGAAAGGTAGCAGATATTTTCAAGCACACGAAACTGTCAAAGTTCGCAAAGAAATATCTGGTTTGGCAAGCCATCTGTACCTGTGGCTTGAAAAGCAGCATTTTCATAGCTTCCGGGACTGTCAACCAAGAAATTTACGTGAAAGAGTGTTTGAATAAACGTCTGCTGCCTTTCCTGAAGAAACACGGTTGTTCCGTACTGTTTTGGCCGGATTTGGCATCTTGCCATTACGGTAAAAAGGCCATGGAGTGGTACGCCGGCAACAACGTGAAGGTGGTTCCCAACGACAAGAACCCTCCCAACACGCCAGAGCTCCGCCCAATTGAGAAATACTGGGCTATTGTCAAGCGGAACCTAAAGAAGACCAAAAAAATTGCTAAGGACGAGCAGCAGTTCAAGGCAAACTGGCTTTCTGCGGCGAAGAAGGTGGACAAGGTGGCTGTAGAAAATCTGATGGCAGGGGTCAAGCGTAAGGCCCGGCAATTCGGATTTTTCCTGAATTTTATACTAATTGAACTTGAAAAAGAAATTTAATTTGATTTTTTAAATAAACGATTTCACCGATTTACACGCGTTTTCCCTTGACCAAATTTTGACCGTATCACCCTTTAACTAGACAAAAACTTGTCTTCTGCATCATCTTTGAAGTAAATACCGACACTTGTCCCAATATTAAATAATTCCTGGGATATATTTTTAAATAGCAATTTGGGAACAACATTAAAAAAAAAATAAAATAATTAACAAAAAAAAAAGGAAAAAATCTCTACTTCTTTTCTCCAGTGAAAAAAAACAACAAAAATGTTGATAATCTTGAATTCTTATTGGTGTAATAATTTAGATCCGCCCTCTCTTTTTTTTTTTTTTTTTTTTTTTTGTACTTATTCTATATATTATTTTTCTTTCTTCTGGGGCTACCCCCCCCCCCCCCCAAGAAATATGACGCCCTAATTGAATCGCCCCAAAAAAAAAAAATATCTATAAAAAAAAGTATAATTACTTCTACTTAAACGTAAATTTTTGGTTCTGTTTTAGTGATCTGAAGGGAAATTGAATGTTTTTGACCCTTTTCATATGTTAGTCTAGATGATTATTGTTTTTTACCAAATGTTCAATACATTCAATTCTTTATGACTGCTAAATTTTATTGGATCCTATAGGGGTGTTGAAGACCATAACTAGACAAGAAAGTGTCATACACGGTAAAAATAGGACATGAAAAAGTTATTGTGAGAAAAAAAAAATTTCCTTGAAAGTGCCCATCTTGCAATATATGGCGAACTTTTAGACAATTATATTGATTTTATTAAAAACAAAAATTCGTCCAATTCAAAGATAGCAATTTTTGCAAATTGATTTTACATTCTACAATATTTTTTTTAGCATGTACGAATCGATTAAATAATTTTCACAATTCCTTTCATAAAAGTTCAGACAATTTTCTTAAAGTCATCGATATACATATCACTTTTTTGTAAGTCTTGTCCTTTTTGAGTTATGTTAATTTAAAAAATCGATCAAAAAACTTAAGCCCTTTTCAAATGGTAGTCTAGATAAATTTTGAAAAAAAAAACAAAGTATGCAAAGTTGCTTGAAAAGACATAGTCTATACACCCACAAAGTTTCATTGGATTCTGAGAGGGAGCTGCCAACCACGAAAACGAGTTGGCGTGAAAATCGTCATTTCCATGAAATTTTGAAAAACTTCAACACTACAGTTAGCAGTCGAGTTCAGTTGCCGACTCGATCATGTTCAGTCGGCTTCTGTAATGCGCACTCTTGCTCGACTGTGACAAGTGCCGAGTCGAGTTGCTCAACTCGACTTCTATAAATGCGTTTTGGACTGCTCGAAAGTCATTGTTATCATGACACACTGTCCAATACAGTGTTGCTTACAAAACAGCTGCTTGATCAGGAGAAAAAAAAAATGGCAATCAACAATTGTCAACAATTTGAAAAATTGCTTCAGCAGGAATTAACTTTTTTTCAAATGGATTTGTGGTTTGAAACTTTCCTTGCATCAGTCTAAATCCCACTCCTTTCGTCAAAGATGAGCGAGCTGGGTGACCGTTTCCAGCTTTTGTGCCATATGACTATACAACGACGACGACGACGACGGAGGTGAAGGCAACAGTTATGACAGGATTCACCATTCGAGTGTCAAGCTCTAAGGACATGAAATCTGATTGCATTGTAAGCAGGCCCCACCATTCAGTTCAGTCAAAGTGATCTTGTTAGCATATCTCATGATGCGCTATCAAGAGTTCACTATCAATCATCTCATATTAGAACGAAGCGAGAAATCCTTTTTCTGTGGATGTGTGTTTGAAAAACGTTCCATTCTGTATGGAATTACACTTTTTATTTTTCCAGCGGTGCTTTCCCGAAGGGTTGCTCATCACTTAATGGAGATGATGTTCCGTTTCCAAATTAGTCCCTGACTTGTGAGGCAAATTAATTTTCGTTTTTACGATTGGAAAGTTTAAATTAAAATGAAAACCTACTAGTTGGGGTGAAAAGTTACCTCATTGACCACCAAAATGCTATGCTACTGCAAAAAAGGTTCTTTGTAACGTTTGCATTGAACATATGGACTTTTTTCGGATGGAAAAAAAGCTAAGACAGATAATTGCTTTTGATTAATTTACCATGGAAGGCAATCATTTAAGCTTACTAGCAAAAAATCTACGCCCTTGCGAGCGGCCTTCCGGCAGTTAACCGGAACATTCGCCATGGCGGACGAAAACATGCGTGTAGGCATGTTTTTGAGTTCTTTCTTCGTTTTATTTATCAATTCCTCCGCAGTTTTCGCGACAAAATTGTTGGAGTAGATCTTACGCTTCAGGTTGGCCCAGAAATTCTCGATGGGACGCAGCTGGGGGACGTTGGGTGGATTCACCGACTTGGGTACCACATCGATATTCAGCCGCTCCATCTCCTCCAACGATCGCTTCGAGTAGTGGGCCGACGCCAGATCCGGCCAGAACACCGCGTCTTCGCCCTTATGGTATTTCTTGATGAACGACGCAACTTCCGGCAGGCATTTCATACTATAGATTTCCCCGTTCACGGCCAGTCCGGAGCAAAAGAAGAGCGGCTTTGACATCCCCTTCTCGATGATTGTCAGCCACAGCAGCACCTTCTTGGGGAACTTGGTGTGTGAAATGAACTTCACCTCGGAGCTCACTTTCTTCGTGGGGGAAGTAAAATACGAAGTGCCCTACCAGTTGTTGCCATCCAAGGTTAGATAGGTCTCGTCGTCCATCACTACCGCCACGTCGCGATTCGCCGGGAAAATCGAGTTGACCATCTTATTCAACCGCTGCCGCTGCGTCATTTCCTGTAGCTCCGAAACCAGTGGACGCGACTTCTGCTTCCTGACATGTATGTTCATGTTCGCCAGGTACTTTTTCACCGTTTGGCCGGTTGAACCGACCTCTAGGCCAAGCGCACGCAGCGATGTAGCCACTTTTCCCTCGGTCTTCCTCTTCAGCATCCTTTGGAGCTTCTTGTCGCTCAGGGTTGACGGCCGTCTGGAACCGGGCTTTCTTTTGATGCTCTGATTGTTGTCTAATAGTACCAAGATATTGTAGATGCCGGAACGGGCGTATCCGGCGTCCACAAAGTGCCGCACGATGTCCATTTTCGACGCGGCGGGGTGCCGTTCTTTGAACGCGTACACTTCTGAACGGGATTGCTTCACTACTTTTGCCATCACGGTTAGAGTTCGACTTATAGAGCTGTCAAATTTTGTCTGCTGACTCATGGGTTACTATGATTGATGCTGCATGGGTAGTTTCGTTCAGTGCGGGTGAAGGTAACCCATGAAAAATCGGCAATTTCTGTCCATTTTTATAAATGCAAACGGTTAATTGGTTCATATTTGGGCATGCGCCAAATTTCAATGCGATTCTGCCCTTAGTTTGGTTTTGACAGCTGATGTTGTTGCGTGTTGGGTATCATGAGGATATGGATAAAAACGATTTTCGTTCGTCTCATAAAACATTATTTTTTGAGAGGCAAAACGGCGAAGGAAAGGAAAGAAAAGTTGGACAAGTGTTATGGGGCAAATGCTCCGTCAGATTACTTCGTTAAATATTGGTTTCGAGAGTTTCGTGGTGGCCGCAACTCCACTACCGATCAAGTCCGCGGCGGCAGACCCTCCCATGCGATTACAGAGGACAATGCCAAAAAAGTTCATGATAAGGCGGAGGCTGACCGGAAAGTGAAGGTGCGTGAGCTAGCAGATGCCACAAAGATTAGTACCTACTGAGCGCAAACGCCATATTTAGGGCGAGATTCTGCATATGAAAAAGTTATCCTGCCGCTGGATGCCGCACATGCTCATTCCTGAACACTGAACACGAACGCGAGAGCACTTCGAAATAGTGTTTAGACTTGCTGATGTGGAATCGGAAGGACTTTTGGCGTCGATTGGTATTTGTTGATGAAATCTGGATCCAATATTACACACCAGCGAACAGAATGAGCGCCCGGCAATGGACTGAAGCCGGCACGAGTGCTCCGAAGCGGCCTAGGGAGGCTCAATGGGTCGGAAAGATTTTGGCGTCAGTTTTCTGGGATTGTCATGGAATTAACACTCTCCATGGACTACCTCAAAAAGAATAAAACCATCAACAGTGAGCATGACTGTGCAGTATTGGAGTGATTGAAGGCCAAAATCGCTGCAACCCGACGTCAAATGAAGAGAAAAACAATTTTGTTTTGCAAGCCAATGCGCCGGCGTACAAGCGCTTCACAATCACGGCTTAAATCAAGGACTTACGGCTCCAATCCCAAGTAACATTGCTAACACCATCCTGCTTTATTAAGTTTTACTAAAGTTTTATGAAAGCCACTTGAAATCAATTTGGTTTTATTATGGCACCAAAAGGTGCCAATAGGGTTCATATTTTAGTCAGGTTTATGAGAACCTACACAGCTTGGGGAGGGGGAGGGAAGAAAAAAAAGAAAGGGGTTTACAACGATCTTAAAACCTTGTTTCTCAAATTCCTTTTACTCCTATCAAAGGTTTTATTTCGACTTTATGAATTTGTAAAATGCTGTATTGAAATGCCGTCTTAGGACTCATTGATATTATCTTATTATGGTCAGTTGAAAAAGCATTTTAAAACCATTTTGCCTACAGTAAATGCATTAAACGGCAAATTGGCATCGAAGGAAGTCACCATAAGATCAAATAGTTTTATAATAGTCATTGCGAAGAAAAATTGGCTCTATGGCAAAACTGCGATTATTTTTTCAATCGTTATATTGAAATATAGGAAATAATTTAGATGTGGAAAAATAAATGCATCAAATTTTCAATGGTATGCAAATAAACTGTAGATCGGAGACTGATTTTGGC